>JACBWW010000082.1:1052456-1320857 GCA_020086605.1 Lanius collurio | reverse complement strand
GGTATTGAGTCGGGATGGGGGCGTGGGCAGGCTGCAGCCGCGCCGACGGCCCCGCGCCCATGACGATGCTGCTGGACGGAGGACCGCAGTTCCCAGCGCTGGGGGTGGGCGGCTTCGCGGCGCCCCGCCACCACGAGATGCCGGGTCGCGACACCGCCGGCGGCGGCATGGGGCTGGGCCCCTTCGGGGACACCTCACACGCCGCCGCCTTCAAGCTGAACGCAGCCCCGCACGACCTCGCCGCCGGGCAGAGCTCGGCATTCACGCCGCAGGCGCCGGGCTATGCCAGCGCCCTGGGCCACCACCACCATCACCACCACCACGCCGGCCAGGTGCCCTCTTACGGCGGGGCCGCCGCCTTCAACTCCACCCGCGACTTTCTGTTCCGCAACCGGGGCTCCGGCATCGCGGACGCCGCCTCCGGCACAGCGCAGCACGGGCTCTTCGGTGGTTCCCCTGGCAGCTTGCACGGCCCCGGCGGCATCCCGGACACCCCGGGGTACCTGCTTTTCTCGGGGCTGCACGAGCAGAGCCCGAGCCACACATCCCCCAGCGGGCATGTGGACAACGGGCAGATGCACCTGGGGCTGCGCGGGGACCTCTTCGGGCGGCCGGATCCCTACCGGGCCGTCTCCAGCCCCCGCACGGACCCTTACGCCGGCGCCCAGTTCCACAACTACAACCACATGAATATGAATATGGGCATGAACGTGGCGGCCCACCACCACCACCATCACCACCACGGCCCCGGCGCTTTCTTTCGGTACATGCGCCAGCCCATCAAGCAAGAATTGTCCTGCAAGTGGCTCGACGAGAGCCAGCTCAGCCGGCCCAAAAAGAGCTGCGACAGGACTTTTAGCACCATGCACGAGCTGGTGACCCATGTCACCATGGAGCACGTCGGGGGGCCCGAGCAGAACAACCACATCTGCTACTGGGACGAGTGTCCGCGGGAAGGCAAGTCCTTCAAGGCGAAATACAAACTGGTGAACCACATTCGGGTGCACACGGGGGAGAAGCCCTTCCCCTGCCCCTTCCCGGGCTGCGGCAAGATCTTTGCCCGTTCCGAGAACCTCAAGATTCACAAGCGGACGCACACAGGTAAGGCCCCTGTCCGTGTGTTCTCCCACCCGGGACGCGGGGCTGCGGGGACGGGCCGGCAGGCGCCGGCGCGCGAGGTGCGCGGCGCTGCCTCCGCTCTCGGCCTCCTGAGCCCTTGTGCGGAGGGAACCATAGAAATGCTAATGAAATCTCATTTTCGGTGACTTCCGCTCCTTTTTTATTTTTATTTTTAGGCCTGATTGGCGTCTCTCCTAATTAAATCGGCGATACTTTTGTCAAAGTATTATTATTTGCAGCCCCGACTTTACTTCAGCCCTCCTGCAATGGGTGGAGGGAAGAGAGGGGGAAGGCTGGAAGCAAACGTACTTTGGCTGGTATCCTCGAGTAGGTCTTGTAAAGCTGTCTGAGCCGCTGAATTTATCTTTGGTCTTCTCCCTCCCCAAGCTCACCCAGCCGCCTTCCCTGCTGGAGCCCAGCGTGGGCCTGGCGGGAGGTGAATTAGAAGTAATAAAGGCTGATCCATATTTATCTGACACATAACAAACCTTGCTGTCCATCTTCCCCTTCTTCATTTGTTGTGGTGCTTGTGCATCCCTAAGGTGGGGCGAGCAGGGCAGGTGTTGTCCTGGGAGGAGGCGGGTGGGGATGGAGAGGGGAATGGCCCTCCTTACCCTCTCTAAATTTCACAGGTGAGAAGCCTTTCAAGTGCGAGTTTGAGGGCTGCGACAGGCGCTTCGCCAACAGCAGTGACAGGAAGAAACACATGCACGTCCACACCTCGGACAAGCCCTACATCTGCAAGGTGTGCGACAAATCCTACACCCACCCCAGCTCACTTAGGAAACACATGAAGGTAAATCACCCCAGAACTCCAGCCCTTTCCTCCCTGAGCGGTGATGCTCAGTCGCTGGTGTGCTCAGGGCTCATTTCCCCAGAGCAGGGCAGAGCTGAGCTCCATGTTCCCAGCATGGCCTGAGCGGTCCCCAGTGTCTAGGCTGTGGCTGGGAGCGCACAGCCCGGGGAAATGGCGTAGATTCTTTTTGTGCTCCCACTGGTGCAAGTGCTGCCCAGTTTGCAGAGCGTGGCTCAGCGCTGGAAGGCTGTGCAAGTGCAACCTGGCCTGTGGCTGCAGCCCCTCGTGCTGGGATGCTGCAGCCCTCCTGACCAGGACTCTGCAGTGGAGTGGCCAGAGGCCAAGGCAGGCATTTGTCGCCAGTGCTCAGTGGCCGGCCAGGCATGAACGGCCTGATGGCCAGGCAGGGCTGAGCCGCTGCTCCACAGTGACCCTCTGCATGGAGGAACGGCCCATCCTGGTGCAGCAGGGTGGCGGAGACCCCGAGCTTGCTCCCATCTCTGCCTCTTGGTTTTAGGTGCACGAATCCCAGGGGTCGGACTCTTCCCCTGCAGCCAGTTCGGGGTACGAGTCCTCCACCCCCCCTGCGGTGGGCTCCACCGGCAGTAAGGACTCTACTAAAACGCCATCGGCCGCTCTTCAGAATAACCCCAGCCACAACCCTGGACTGCCCCCCAATTTTAATGAGTGGTATGTGTGAAGGCAGCTGCTGCCCGGCCACAGACTGGACCAAATGCATTGGGAACGAGGAAAAAAAAAATAAAGGACAAACCAAGCCAACTGCAGCTCGCTCCCACGGAAATGGAATTTCCACATCGATGACCACATAGGGCTACACCTAGTTAACTGCCAGGATCTGGAGGGGGGGTCTTTTATTATTATAATATAATTATTACTTTTTTTTTTTTTTTTTTTGCAAGCCCAGACGCTGGACTAGCCATGTCCTTTTCTCAGGATTAGATTTCTTTTTTTTGTTGTCATTTTCTTCAGTTGCAGTCGTTTCTTTGATTTCCACCCCCTGCCCCCTTTGCCTGGCTCTCTCTTCCTCCAATTCCCCACTATTTTATTATTCTTAATTTGTTTTGTTTTTCTTTCTTTCCGTGGGATGTTGACATGAGGATGAAAATTCTCCTTCGCCTTAGTGGTGATTGTTTAAACTTAGAGTCTTAAACCGTGCCAAAGTCCTGTTATGTCTTGAACTTTCCTTTCCAGCTCTCCTGCTGCTTCTTTCTCGTCTCTCCTCTTTCTCCTTCTCTCTCTCCAAGCATTACACTTGTGAATGTATTCTCGTCTGATGGGGTCGGTCAGTATTTTTCAGGATGAGGATGTGGTGTTTATTCTGCCCAGATTGTGACGTTTAGTATAACAGTTGCCTTTTTGTAATAACTTTTTTTGTAAATACATACCCATGATGCCATATTTATCGTTCGTAATTTAATTATTGATACAAAGTGCCGGGAACTGAACAATATTTATGGGGGAGAAAAAATTGTTTTCTAACAAAAAAAATACAAACAAAAAAACGCAACTCTGTACAGCTTTTGGTTATAACTACTTTAGCATTAAAAGTTTATTGTTTTGGAAAGAGCTGTTTTTGACCTTCTCCGGGGCACGGGGCAGCCGCGGGTCCTGTCGCGGGCCCTGTTGGCGCTGCCACCGGGGCCAGCCCGTTGTTTTCGAGCCGGCGGTGCCTGGTGAAGCCTGCTCTTCGCCGCCGCTCTTTCTCCAGTCCCTTTGTCCCCGCCCTCCACCGCCCAGCGGCTTCGCTCCCCCGCCACCTTCCCAAGCGGGCCGAGCTCGGGGCACGGCGCCGGCGAGGTAGAGGAGGGCCGGGGGCAGCGGGGCCGCTTCGCCGGGGAGGTCCTCGACGGTGAGTACCGGGCCGGGGCGGCGCCGCGCCCGCCACCCCTTGGGTGCAGCGCCGGGGTGTGGGGGTCGGACAGCCGTGCTGGACCGGCCCGCCGACAACGGGCCGGGGCGCCCGGGGCGACTTTGCGGCGGGCAGGACTGTCTCCGTTATCGTCTGGTTTGTTTTGTTTTGTTTTTATTTCTGACTAGGTTGCGGAAAAGCCTTCCTGTCCTCATGAGAGAAAAGGGATCGAGATGAAACATCTCACCGAAGAAACTTCTTCGGCGTCACACTGGAGCCCAAATCAACTAGAGCGACGGTGGAAACCGCCTCTCCCCGGCAAATCTTGATGCACACGGGGGTCGGAAGGCACCGGTTGCTCGGCGGGCCGGCCGGAGCTGCGGCGGGGATGCCGACGGCCTGCTGTCCCGGCGGAGCGCGGCCAGCGCGGCCCCTCCAGCGCGGCCCCTCCGGGCGCACGGCTCCGCATCCTCCCTCCGGCAGCAGGGACTTGCCGCGGGCTAACTTCAGCCCCGGCGGCAGGCAGGGACCTGCACTACGGGCGCCGCACCTTCGCTGACTGGGGGAGACCCCAGACAGGCCCGTCTTGAACTTGACTGGGAGCACAGTGGAAGGACGGGGGGTGGCCCATCCCCTCCTGTTGCCGTAGGGGCCGCTCGGGCGAGCAACCCGCGGAACCTTGCATGCTTTAAAATTTACATTTGAACAAATTTACCCTCTCCTTCCTCCAAAAGTAGGGGGAAAAAAGGTTTCTCGGGCAGAAACGGACAGGAGAAAGGTGGATTGCAGCCTCTGCAGCTGTACATCTAAAACAAAACAAATCCCCCGAGCTCCCTACTGGCCCCTTAAAATAGTTCCCTTCGAGGTGTCCTGGCTAGACATGGATCTCTTCTTCTCTTTTGCTGTGAAGTCTTTATCTCGCTGTGCGCAGAGCCGAGCCGGGGGCTGGACGCGGAGCACTGCCAGCCCGAGTCCTTCCCGGGGGGCGAGCGGGACCGCGCTGCACCGCGGCGGGCGAGGAGCAGCGGAGCCACCGAGGGCCATCGGGTTTTCCTCGAACACCCACCTGGGTCGTGTCTGCGTTGCTCCGGACCGCGCCAGGCTTGGAAAACGTGCCGGTAGGCTCGGTTTCGTTACTGCTTTGCTCGGACCTGGGGAGAGGCGTGGGGCGCGCAGGGCTCCCGGGAGCACAGGGCTGGCGGTGGAGCACCTCGGGACGGGTCCTGCTGCTGTCGGGCCCCGAAACGCCGTCCCGGGGGCGGGGAGAGGTTCTGCTGTGGCTGGGGTTGTCCAGTTTGGGGAGCTGTGGCCGGGAGGATGTACCATCTCCGACCCTGGAGTAGCGGCCCTCCGTACAGGGGCCCTTTCTGGCCCCACAAGTGGCTCTGGCTGGTCCCCTGGGGCTTTCGGGCCATGCTGGCAAAGTTGCCCTCCTACCTGCCCCCGCAGGTGCTTCCTTCAACTGGCAGCACTGCCCTTGCCATTTTTATAGCCAGGACTTAAAACCGGGACCTCCCTATCCAGACAGGACTTGCAGCCAGTTTGGGGAAGAGTGGAGTAAACTGTTGACTGCACCCCACTGAGGTCCTGGGTCCCCCTCGGTCATTCTGCAGCCCTCCAAAAATGGGGCAGGAATTGGGCAGGTGCAGCTCTGTATCTTTTTGTGTATAGTACGGAGCAATGGATTCGGGATGGGTTTAAAAAGGGCTAGGAACCTGCTTGGCTTTGAAATGCTTGGAAAGCACAGGGTCCAGCACCATGAGGTGGGGCAGGAGGGCCATGCCCTCTAAGCATGGTATGGTTTGCTGGTGGGTGCTGCTGTCAGTACCTCCGCCTCACCAGCTGCTGCTGGCTCTGAGATTTAGGAGTGAAGGCCGGAGAAGAGCTGTCTCACCCTGCAGCCAAGTCCTCGGCTTTAATGGAAAAATAAGAAGGGTTTTTTTGTAAAAAGAGATAAAAAGTCTCTGATCCTCACCCTTGTCAATTGCAGGGAAATATGGAGAGTTCTGGAATGGGAAAGATCCTCTCTCCTGGATTTCTTAGGCTGGTTTGTAAGTCGAGGAGAGACAGCTCATGCTTTAAAAAGCCAGGGCCTGGCAGTAGGGACCTGTGCTTGCAACTCGGACAAAAGCACTAATGAGCTGACCAGAGCAGGACAGTACTGTCAGGGCAGGTGCCATGTTAGCTCAGCTCCTAGTGTGTCGTGATAAGTGGGACTTGTGTCACACCTCAGAAGAGTCCCAGGACTGTTCACAAACAGGGGACATATTCTGCTATCCTCTCCCAGACTGGCAGCTCTCTTGAAGTTGCTGTGCTTGCTTGTATGAGTGCGATTAGGTGGATTTGTCCCCAGATAAACACAACTCGGTATTGGTTTTCTTAAAGGGGTGATGTTGATTCAGTGTGCTATAACGAATCTTAGCAGAGACAGGCGATGAACTGGAGTCATTTCATCTCTACCGTGCTTTATGAGCCATGAATATTTTGATTCCCCTGGTGTTATTGTTTTTGCATATCTGTGTCTGGAGTAATCCTCTGAAAAAAATATTTTTTCAAGCTTTGTGCGTGCCATTAGCTTATAGTGGTTGCACACCAAGTGAAGGCAGAGTCCTGAAGGCATTTTGATCAGGTTGTGTTCAAGTATCTTGGCCTTATGGCACCAGGGATTAAATTCCTATAATAAATCTGTTTGCTGTAAAGCTCCAAAGTAGTGGATAGGGTGTAGTAGTGTAGTGTTTGTATTTTGTGTATTTGCATTTTGTTTTTTTAATATGATGTGCCCAGATTGAAAGCATTACGTACTAACACCAGCTTTTTTAACTGAGTGTAACTTTCACGACTGCTTGCTAAACCATCCCTGTTATTTATGCTGTTACTACAATCAGCTATAAGGACGATATTTCTGCAGACATGCACTCCTGATTTGGAGAGGTAATAGTCCAGAGAAAACCCGTATTCCATGAGAAATCTAATTTTATAATGGAGTGTGCAGAAGGAAATAGTTTTTATTGTAGTGACTAATCTGTACATCCCCTGAACTAAGACATTTAGTTAACCTTTCTATTCTGTTTGTATGGGATAAAAATATAATCTGTCTTGCTAGTGCCTGCTCACCTGTACATAACTGCAGGCAGTAAAAATGCTTTTGTAAGAGCTTACAGTGGTGAGTGAGAACAGCAAAGCAAGGACCTGCCCTGCAGACCTGATAGACAGTTTAGGATGGCTTTACAGACATCTGTTCTGTTCTAGATGTGGAAAAAACCCCTGCAGAATCTGGGGGAGGCAGTTGTCAAAAGGGCACAGATATATTTTAATATTAAGATGCTAATTTTATTATAAATAAAGAAGGTTGTGTGCTGCTTAGGTTTTCTTTTAGCTGATACTTTTGTGATGTTTCTTCATTTCAAATGTTTGTGTGAAAAGAAACTTTAATAAAAAGAGCTGGGAAAAAAAGAGTTTAGCTGAATGATTTTGTTTTGGCATCTTGTTCAATAGTGGCAGCTTTGAAATTGTCAAGGTTTGACTTTGAAATGGGTGATACATGGAGTTTCTTTTGAGGGAGACCCAGCCTGCATGTTGGGGATTCATTCCTGTGCATGCTGGGCAAGGTATCCTGACCTGGGATGGCTGGGAAACGCAGAGAGGGGCAAGTCACTGGTGGTCCTGCTGGCTGGGAAGAGGTTGGGGAAGCTGGAGAGCTCAATGGCCGAGGATCATAAAGGATGCATGCAGAATAGGACTATTTCCTTCTTTTCACTGTTTTTCAGAGCATTGTTTAGTCCCAGTCTAGGCCTGTGGTGGTTCTACAGCTACAAAATGGCTCCGAGCAGGTTTTTGGGCATGGGGCATGGCAGAGCGAGGGGCTGGGCAGAGGTCCCGAAGCCTTCCTGGGGCTCTGCCCCACCTGGCTTCCAGCACCTCTCTTCTGCCAGAAACTGGTCTGTGGGCAGGAAAAACATGGAACCTCTGTAGGGTTTGGTAGGGGGGAAGGAGTATTTTTCTCTGCAGCCTGTGCGGAGGCTGTGACCAGGCAGGTGCGGGATGACACCATTCCCTGCGCTCCAGCGAGAGCAGAGTGGGGCTTTGGAGCAGAAAGGGGTGTTGTGCTTTATTCACAGCCTGAGATGCAGCCTTTAGCTGGCAGGGTCACAGCAGGGTAGAAAACGTCAGGATTTTGGTTTCTGCTGGCCATGGGCTTGCTGCATTTGTGTGCCACAGAGAACAACCACTTTGGAAAATATAGTTGCATCCGGACAGGCTCAAGAGGCAGGGCATTAGCATATAGTCTTTGCCTGACATAAAATTACTTACTAATCTCTGCCTTCTTTAAATTTGTCCCAGCCTCAGTAAGACATTATTTCAGTGCAAAATCTGGTGTTGGTTATTTTTTTTAAGTATTTTTGCCGCTTTCTGTAGTTTACATAGCATAGTTCTTGTTCTGAGAAAGAAGATGTTATTTTGTTTGCTTTTGTCCTTATTTTAATTTTTTTCCATTTGTTTTTTTACCTGTGTTAGTAGAATGCTGTTGGATTTAGGGTTTCCACTACTTCAGTGTGTTCTTACTGAAAATAAACATTTTTCTTTGTTTACATTTATTAAATCCATGGATTTGAGCTTTTCCAGGATTATTAGTAAACTCAAGAAAAAAAGTAAAGCTTGTGTTTGGATTGGTGAAACTCAGTCTTAAGTATAGGAAAAATCTTAATTTGGACTCAAATATTATTTGATTAAGAGAAAAAGCTTCATGCAGCAGGTGATGTAACTAAAGTTTCTCTGACTCATGCAGAGGGCAGAGTTTACAAGGACTCCTGGTGAGGAAGGCAGATGTTCCTCAGAAAACTCATTTACCTGCAGTATTTTTATTTTTACTAGAAAGACAAAGCTGCAAGCACTTTCTGAAACTGTGAATCATAAATATTTAAAAATCATATTCCAGGCACACTTGAAATGGACTTGCTCAATTTTACAAGATTATAAAAGAAAAAAAAAAGGACAATTTTTTTTTCCTTTTTCTCCTATTTTTCAGAGCCTCACTGGCCAGATTTTATTTTGCTGCCTTTTTATTTTTCCGTTTTTTGTTTTGTTTTGTTTTGTTTTCTGCTGATGACTGCCACGGTCAAAGGGGCACTTGCTTTTTAAGTGTTTTAAAGTGAACTTGAGTTTTTGTGTAATTCCATGATTCTAGAGCTTGACTTATATTTTTTAAAATGAAGCTATTGCCAACATTGTAAAACTTGGCAAAAGTGCAGCAGTAAAATACATATTTAGTTTTTAATTTTGACCCACAGGAGTATTTTAAAATAATACAGTAAGTGGAGTGTTTTACTTTAATGGCTTTACAGCACTCATTTTGTTTTTAAAATGAGATACCAATGTGTCATTGCAATCTGCTACTTTTTTTCTGTTTCCTTTTTTTCTTTGCTAATGCAGAAGAACGGGGGCAAAGGACCAAAGGAGTTGAAAATATGCCTTGGAGACGCTCCCTGTACCTTCGGGAGGATGCTGGGCTGAGATTAAAAAAAAAAATCCCTTTCCCTTGGTGATCACTTTATGTTGCTGAGGACTTGATTTCAGAGGAGTTCCCCAACCCTTTAAAAAATCTCCAGTTGGAAATATTTTTTTAAAAAAGGAGAAGAAATTTTAGTAAAAATTTTAAACATTAGCTCCTTTTTAAAACTATGAGATTATGTGGGGCATTTTAAGATTTATGATTTGATAAAGAACTCACTGAGTCCTGCACTGGGCTCTGCTGTGGGGCTGAGCTCTGCCAGCCTCATCTCACAGCTGTGGTCTCTCTGTATGTTTGACGTGAAACCAGAATGGACCTTGTTAGCTACATCATGATGTCTGCAGTCAGAGGACAGAGAAGAAGAGTACATTGGGCTCTTCTAATACTCCCAGTTTCAGACTGTGTCTACTTGATCAGCTTTATAAAAATTTATAACTGAAAACTCCAGAAATCTGTAACACAAACTTGAGCAACTGTAGTATTAAAGCAAAGTTCTTTGTTGTTATTTAATTTTCATCCAAGCTAGGGGAAAAAAATTATAGAACAATAGTTTATATCAGCACCTTAGTTTTATCACATTTACCTTTTTAGATTATGTAATTTTGCAGTAGATTAAGAAATAGTTCCCTTCCAGATTGACAATAAATTGCACTGAAAGAATTAAATTGGCATAAATGCCCCCTACAAAGTATAAAATCACATATGTATTAATGAAACATTAATGCCCTGAAAATATGTTTCCTTCTCTTTGTTAGTTTTCTGCTCTTAATCTTGACCAGTCTTTTACAAGAAAGCTGGTTGTCAGTACACAACGGGACTAAATCGTGCTCTGTGGAGAGGCTGACGCAAGGAAGGGGCATCGGAGAAATACTGCATTTCATAAACAAAATCACTAGAGCATTAGGAGAGCAAACATGTGGTTTTATGAACATAGTTATAAATATTTAAACATGCAAGATGAAAATGTTACTAAATATCTGGTTTTCATTATCTTTCGATGAACATTTTCATTCTTGGAAGCGTTGCTGGCTGTCTGCACAGAGCGATCACCACCCCCTCCCCAGGATGAATGATGTGTAATGTGAAAACGTGTTAAAATGCACAGTTGTTTGTAATATCTTCTACCAAAGTGGAAGACATTCTACCAAATTTGGTATTCTACTGAATCTCAAAGTATTCTTGCCCAACAAACAGGCAACCATCCTGTTCTGTCAGCAACTTGCTTGCTGGATGTTATGAAAAATCTGAGGCTGGTTAGAAAATATAAGATGTCACTCAGTGAGCTTGGAGTCATGTCCTGCCATCCTTTCTCCAGCAAAATTCCTACAGAAGTCAGCAAAAGAGGTGGCTGCTGATTTTATCATTAGCAGTGTATTATTTTGAAGTGTCAACAAGCGTGGAAGAGTTCTGTGTGCCTCTGTGGAAGGGGTGGAAGACTGCAGCAGGAAGTTTGGGGTGGGAAGGCCGGGTTCTGCCCCTTGGCAGAGCTCTCACTGCGGAGGTGAGGCTGCACCTTTCAATAGGATCGAGGCAGGCAGTGGTGGACACAGGTGTTATGCAGTTCAGCTTACATGAGTGGAGGCCTGTGAGCAAGTAGAGGCCACGCTGTGCATCACTGTTCATAAGGCAGGTGTCTGATTCCTCAATCCACCATAGGCAGCCGTCTCTTGGCTTCGGTTCTCCTCCATCCCTGCCTCCCCACCAAGCTCTGACTGTGCTGTGCATGTCATGAAATCAGGTGCCAAATGAGATATTTTTTTTTTTTTTTAATGTGCCATAAAACCCATTTTATATTAGTCCCCATATTTAATGTTGGCTGTGGTGAGTTTCTGATGGAGGCACGGCCGTGGTGCACTGGCACATCCACACGCACGCGCACGCTGTTTACTATTCCTCCTGCAGTTGCTCCCACCAATAAATCTGCACTTGCTGTAGCCAGGATGGAAATCTTTAAGACAAAGGACTTGAATGGGCAGTTTTTTATTGCTGTTATAGAGTAGAAGGCCCCAAGCTGGGGGCTACTGCATGCATGAATGCTGCCCCCCTTGGCTTGGTACTGTCTCCTGTGAGCTCTATACCAGTACCAGAGACTGTAAAGGGGAGAGGGCCCCAAGGCTGGTATTTCCCCATTTCAATTACTGCTCCTCTGACTGCAGCAAATCCCAAAGAAATGATGGCTGAGAAGTAAACTTGGAGAAGAGTGTAGAAGGGCAGGCTGTTGGGTTGCGCAGGAGATGCCTGGGAGGGCAGCACAAAAACGTGGGAATGAGGAAAAGAAGAACAAAAGAGATGTGGGTTGGCGAAGGAGGAATAGTGGAGTGAAAGGCGGCCAGGCTGGTGCAGCAGTGAGGAGCTGCTCCTTGTCCCTGTGTGTGAATACTTCCAGCTGAGCCTTTTGCATTTGCAGGCTGTTCAGGCAGAGCCCCCACAAAAGTGTGTGAGTCTCTGGAGACGTGCACAGGATTTGCCCTGTGGGAAGCAGCGTGTGGTGCTTGGGGTGAGGTACCCTCCATGCTACACAATCCTGGCTCCCACGGTGCGGGGCTGTTGGCGGGGGCAGTGTGTGGGCACCAGCGGCGCCGTTCCCATGCTGGGGCTTTGGGATGGGGATGGCGACAGAGCCTGTTGGTGAGCAGGGCCTGAGCTGCAAGGAGAAAAGAACAGGCTGCCTTCCTGCAGGCAGCCTTGTGCCCACCAGGCTCAGGACCAGAGGGATCCTCAGGGAGCTGTTGTTGCCCTTCTGCTCCCCCATGGCTCCCACTGCCTTCCATTCTTGCAGGCCACAAGTCTTTCCTTGGCAGAGGGACTGGGTTGGTTTGTCAGCAGCAGGAGCGGTGGTGCTGTGCTCCATCCACTTACGTCAATGCAGACCTTTCCATGGACTCCAGTCTGGGTTGGATCAAGCCTTGCATGATTGTGGCCCTTGTGCATTTCAAAACTGTGTTAATCTATATCTGGATCCCAATGGGGGCACTTGGGATGTGCTGAGCTCAAACAATCCTTGGCAGGAGGGACAGACTGGAGTTGGCAAGGATTTTTGTCCCATTATTGGTTACTCAGAGGAAGGAATTTATGCACCATTTTAATATATGACAACTTGAGGTCTGTCATCTTTAGTGTATTAGAAAAGCCTCATTTTTAACAAATCCCAGGGCTCTTACCAGGCATGGTGCTGCAGCTGGATTGAGACTGCATGCTGGTCCTGGGCAGAGGCGCAGGGACTGCTCTCTTGTCTGTTTAGACACAGAGCAAGTTCTGCTGTCAGGTCTGCCCTGTGGGTGCCAGCCCCAGCCCCCGAGGCTGCTAACCTCTCATTCCCATCCAACCCTGCCAGCAGGGGAGGTGGGAATATTGGGGCAGAAAAAAGCAGTCACAGTGCAGCCTGTACAGCAAACCATGCTGAAAGCTCTTTCCAACAAGTTAAATCTGCCTGCATGTGCTCAGCAAGTTTAGCCAGGGGTTGTTTACCAAGCTCAGAGGAGACTTGCCTGTCTGCACTAAAAACTTCAAAACCTGTCCCAAAGACCCAGAGAGATATTTTACACTCTCTAAGTCAGTTTGCTCTTTTCTGTGGTGAAAAATCTAAATGGGTGCTTGTGTTGAAAACTGGTTTGTATGGAGTCACACTTTCTGCTTTCTTGTTCTGGATTTCTAAAGCAGAAATATTTTCCAAGATGATTTAGGCTTGTTGTATCAAGACCAAGAAATTAGTTCAGATAACCAGGAAGTGGCTAGGAAGGATGGAGGCAATATGTTTGGGGTCTTGTGTTGTTTGAATTGGGTTTTTTTTTGGAGGGGGAGGGGGTGGGGTTTTTTTGTTGTTTTGTTTTGGGATTTGTTTGTTTGTTTGTTTTGGGATTTTTTTGCTGTGTTATATGGGATTTTTTTTGTTGTTGTTTTAAAGGAGGAAAGAATTTTTAAATAGTTTTCCCTATTTTACAAGCATTAGTTGTATTTTTATCAACCAGGAAAGCACCCAAGTACTTAGCAAATTGTTTCCTTCAAAAACATCCCCATAAAGAGAGTGCTGAAATAATCAACCAAAAGAATTGGTGTCAGCCTTAGACAAACAACTGTGTTTCTGGGTAATCTAATGCCATTTTAATATCTTGCTTTTAATGCAGCTGAGAGAATGGTTTGATGGACAAGGCACTGATGCTCACAAGCCTGAATTCAGTTGTTAGGGTTATGTCAGAAATTATTTTTCACAGACAAGTGTAGTTGGAGTGTCAGCTCCCATTAAGTATATTAGGGCCTCTGAGGTTCAGTGCTAGCACACTGTGTTTTGTAGCCTTTGGTTTGCTTCTGTGGCAACAAAACCAGAAGGTCTTAGGTTAACTTCTGACCACTGACATATTAAATGAAGATGAGCATTTGAGCAACATCAGTGATTTCAATTGACTCATCAGTTGCCATTGCATAGCAGTCCTCGTGTTTCACTTTGGTAACAAGCTCATCTGCCACATCTGATGCCAGCAATTCAGTCCTTCAAACAAATGACATGTTTGATAAAGAAATCTTTTAAAATTCATTATGCACTTTGGCTTTTGTCTTTCCTTTTAATACAGCATCTGTTGCAGCCGGCATACATTCCTTGATCGTTTCTGAGTCTGCAATTATTTTTATGCCTGCCCAGTGTCCCGGAGATGTGAAACGAAGCTGCCATGCTATGCTGCTGAGCCCTGAAACTCCACACAGACATTCAATTTAATCTCTTGGAACAGACTGCATTAAAGTAGTGTCATCAATGCACACTTGTGATAAAAAGACGACATGAAGAAAGACAGTGAACTAAAAGGCTCTGCTTTTTTTTTCTGGGAAGAAAATAGGATATCTGTCCCTTCATTTGTTTCATGGATTCCTTGCGCAGCCATTTAAATTCAGCAGAAGGCTCCAAGTGTCTAAACTTTATCCTGAGCATTTTTTCAGTGCTGGAAAGGAATACAGTCAAGTGTCCCAGGGGGAATTTTATAGAAAATGCTATGTGCAATGTTAATGACTTGGGATGGGGTTGTACGTTTTTCCATAGAGAGCCAGTAGGGAAACAAATACAGGACTGGATGAGAAGCATTCTGCAGGGATCTGCTGCTTTATGGCTCCAAAGACTGGCAGAAGGATAATGAGGGCTTTAACCCAAAGTGCCCCCTTGTGCCTCTGTCCTGCTCCATGCTGGAGCTCTGTGAATAACTGAAGCTGGAAAAAATGACAAACTTCCTGGGTGCCACAAGAGATTGCATCAGCATTACTGATCCTTACTTGGCTCGTTACTGAAAATGCATCAAGCAGCTATTTGGGTCAGACTGCTAAATTTGCAGACACAGGGTGTCAAGAAGCCTTTTTGTCAACTTAGTACCGTTTAGTGTTATTTGTCTTCAAGTTCAAAGCAATCCTGGCCTCAGACTTGTGATATTTTCTGCCCTTTCCCCTTTCTGTTGGCTCAGACCTCTTCCCTTTGAGGTCAACATCAAAATAAAGATGTGTGTTTCCTCAGCCTGACCATGGCTCTGACTCTTTAGATCAGCAATCCTATAGTCCATATGTCTTCCCATCTGTCAACTGGCATTTGAAGCCAGCTTGCTCCTCTATTCTTTCAGACAAGTGTGAGAATCAGGAGTTTCTTTAATGACGGTTTCAGGCCTTAAAGCGTTTGCTAAGATACTACCTATTAAGATCCCTTGATGGCACCTTGAATAGAGATCAAAAGCAACTGAGTTCACTCCACAAATCTAATTCCGTCAGTCAGTTTAGGGCATTGAGAGAGGGGTGGGGAGGGCTCAGGAGGGCACTGCGCTCCCGCAGTTAGGAGACAGGCTTGGGAAGTCTGAGCCCTGGCTTCTGCAAGTGACAGAACTCAGCAAGCAAGAGCACTGCTAAATCCCTCCAGTGGTGGCTGTGCTCAAACTGCCAGGGTGCCTCAGGTTTGAAAAGCAGATCTGTGCAGCAGGGGTTGGTGACTTTGCTCAGTGCCCTGGTGGCAGCCTTTAGGGTCTGAGCTGTGCCTGGTTCAAAGAAGCACGTTTTGGTGTTGCATTAGAACCTGTGTCTACACCTTTGGCTGAGAGGTTATTCAAAACCTGTTAGTCATATAAAAATCTGAATGTACAAAATAATCTTCTCATTAATAATTACTACCAGGCTGCAATTTGTCTCTTATACTTTGGAGAGCTGCTAATAATGGGAATCTGTGCGCTGCTTCACCACTGGGACTGCATGGAAGACAATGTGGAGAGATGCTGCCTGCACAGCATGATCACAGCAAAGTGACCGCTCTTTCTGAGGGCACAGTTTGACTTTCCCCTATTCTTCATGCTTGTCAGGAGATGATGAAAAGCCTTTGGAATATTTGGGAAAGTGTTTGCTCTGGTAGTGCATTTCTCCAAGTGACTATTATAGAGGAATTAATGGAACGCTGTGGACATTATTTCAGGCCCAAAGCCTAAAAGTCAAGGCCTTGTTGGCTGTGGGGGCTGGAAAATGCAGGGTGCTCACCGTGGGAAGGGTGGTGGAAGGCATTCCCCAGGGACCCTCCACAGCCAGTGCTGACAAAAGTTGCTGTTTGTTTATGAGACCCAAATGCCTGAGAAGAGCTGAAAAGCCTCAGGATGTGGCTGAGTGTCAGGAGGATGGTGTCACACTATTGACTGTCAAGTAAAACTTGACTCACTGGAATCAAGGACACCATATGTCCTTAGGTTTGTGTTGAAGCCTGTTTAAGTGTGAGCATGAACCTGAAGTCCAGACACAGACTTTCTTTGGCCTCAGTGTCTTTAACTGCAGTCATAATGTCATTTCCCTGAGCAAAAACAGCTGCTCTGGCTGCCTGCTCTGGAGCCTCATGGCATTCAAATCAGGTGGTTAGTCAAAACTTGGGGCATGTCGATTGTTTCTTTTTAGGATGGAAAACAGAAATTACTTTGGTGCAGTTATATGTCTTCACCCAGAAGATGCACCAGCTCTGGGACCCTGCAGTCAGCGAAACATCAAGTCATTTTGTGTTCCCACTCCAAGCATATTTCAGCCAGCTCTAAAGTGATCTCTGTCTGAGACTGTCATTGGGCTTGTTTAAGTGCATTTGGCTTTCTGCTCTTATTCTCTGCCTATACTCTTGGTCACTCACTGTTTTTCTTTTACAACCCCCACTCAGTCTATTTTGTCACTCTTTTACATGATGGTACTCAGCCAAATTTGTCTTCATCACAGTAATTTTTAGTGTGAATCCATATCTGCCTTTTTAGGGGGTAGTAGTGATGGTGACGTATACTTGTGGTTGAAGCAGAAGCTGCTATTGAGTTGGACAAAATAGGATGAATGCTGTATAAAAGCCTTCAGAGAGCTGTGAAATCTCCATCCTCTCTTCCTTGTTCTCCTGGGAACACTTGCACAAAGAGTATTTTTAATGTGAAGCAAAAAGGATTCTGACGAATACTCATTAACATTTTGTTTCTGCAAAGATACATGATTATCACAAGGCTGCAAGGGACATGTATTCAGTAAAGCTCTTAGATGTATGCTTAGTAAATCTTCCTGATGGCCTCTGCTTTGCTGAATAGACTTATTAACCAAGACAAAACCAGGTATTTGATGGAGCTGATTTGTATTGCTCAGGTATGATGCAGGTCTCCAAACTCACTGCATAATAATGCTCTGTGAGCAGTGAATCCTCTCATCAAAGTGTAGTACAGTGGATTGGTTAAATTACACATCCACAAATCATTTGTATCATAATTGTGAACAACAAACCATAAGAGCAGGATTCAACCAGAGACGTTGGAAGGGGAAGAAACATCAGAGCCATCATATGCTGTAGCTTGTTTGCATCATGTGCCTTTGTAGTGGGAGCCGAGATGGAAAACACCCGGCCAAGGTATTGCTTCTCCACTGCCACTTTGGAAGCTCCAGTCCCATGAATAAAGATCTGAAATGGGCTGCAGTCTTTGTCAGACACTAGCTGTATCCCTCAGGGCATATGCAGGCAGCCCCATTTCCTGCTGCCTGTTCCGAGCTGGTTAAACCCAGAACAGCTTTTGTCTGGAAGAGTTAATGTAGTAGCATGGTGGTGAGTCTCAGCTACTTATCTTGTCTGGAGGCAGGAGAGAGCGTGTCTGTCTGTGCCTCTTCCTGCAGACATGCCACGGATATGTTCGTCTGCTGATCTGAACGGCCTGTGGAAGGTGGAGTGCTGGGCTTGCTTGGCTGTGTCATTAGATACTGCCCTAGATTCACTTAAGAGTAAAAATTTCCCATTTGTGTGAAAGAGGAACATGTTTTGGCGGGCACAATACGCAGCACAAGTAAGCAGACATGACAGAAGGGTTTCCAGGCTTTGCTGGAGTTCTCATATCTTGTCACAGGGGGAACCATACACTCATTTTTCATGAGGTACCCATTTTTCCAGTGGTTGTAATCCACCTTCTGTGCCTCTTTCCATATAAAACATTTGGTTCCTTTTAGCAGTTGTGTGGGTTGAATAATGAAGTCTAAGAGTTGGAAACAAACAAAGAAAAAAGTCCCCCCCAAAAAGATTGCACGGTCCTAGCTCTTTCCTTTGGGAAAATGAAATGTTCTGAAGATGCTTTGTATAGCTGAGTGTAATTTTGAGTCACTTGAAGCGTACTGAAGCTTTGACATGATGTCACTGGGAAATGCAGTTTCTGTCACTGTGCAATGGATGGTTTGCTAAGAAGTTCATTAATTTAATACCTTTAAATACTGCCAGAGCTTCAGGGTGTGATCCAGTGTGGACCCAAAAGCCCAGGTGTCTCTCTTGGGAATGAGAAGCTCCAGGTTCTGGTTCTTAATTACAGGATTTTCTGTTTTATGTACAAAGAACATTGAGGAGGAGAGGTCTGGCTCAAGGACGTCCATGACTGCAGTGTTCAGGTGCTACAGCCAAACAAGCTCATCAGGGTGATGATTCGGTACTGGTTCTGTACCCTGCGGCAGGAGGGCAACAGTCAGGCTCCCACTGCTTGGACACAAATACTAATTCAAGTGGGCCTCTTGTCCCTGGAGGGCAGGGTGAGCAACTTCAGAATATGACAAGTACTTAGTAATTGTCACTAAAAATCAGTCACCAAAGAAGAGCACTGGCTTCTTTAGACTAACGGGCCAAAAGCATCCTGGTTTAATTTCAGGAGGTCCAGCAGTGTTACACTGCTGCTTTTTACATCACCATTCATTTTGACTGTGCTGCAACAACAGGTTACTTATTATGTGTATGTAATTTGGGGTATTTTTATTAGTTGATGGAAAGATAGTTGTGTAATTAATGGACTGGGTAATTTGTTCTAACAATAGCCCATATTGTGACATGATTGTTAAATAGAATTCTACCTTAGCAGGAACAGAAACATTTGCATTTAAGTCTGTTAGCAGAAGAGAGTTCCAGGTTTCTAAGAAAGCTATGCTTGACCTTTGGTGAAGACTGGAGATAGTAGCACCTGTTAGCATGAAGCAAAAGAAGATGGTGTATCACTGCTATTTATATGACAAAGGTCGAGCATTATAAACGTGTCACTTCTTGCATTAACACATCCTTGAAGTGCACAGAACTGGTGTAAAAAATATGGAACTACAAGTGGTTAAATCCCACCCAGCATTTGACATAAGTACTCCTTCTCAGCACGTAAGTAATGTGAATGTTATGTTGCACAAATACTTGGAGCTTAATTTACCCTCATCTTCTTTTCATTATTTGCAGGAGGTCTTGTTCTCTGATGGTGTCCTGAAAAATACAAAGTGGATATTATTCTTATCTCTGCTGCTGATATTTACTGTTGATAAATAGACTCAGTAAAACGGGAACAAATGTTTGTTTCATAATCCTCCTGCAACTGCTGCCTTCATTATGTATGAAGAACACAGAGATTAAGTCTACCATTTGCCAACAGTATGTTTGCAGTTTCCATTTATATAGTACTCACAAGCAACTGTATATTAATGTTAACCTGTACCTGGGCTGAATTTTTTTTTTTTCTTCTTGGGTAAGATATGAGGATTAATTATTGATGTACTCACTGTAGCCTTTCAGCCTGGCTAGGATTGCCATTTTTTCCTCCCATGCTGTAGTATCTGAAGTATGTTTTCTCCTCGGTGGAGGTGAAGTTTGTACTGCAGTGAATTGATCTTCGCCTCCTTAGAAGTTCTATATTTTTAAAATATTTTTTGTGCACGTGGCTAAAGTCCAGTTTCTGAAAATGGATTTATTTTTAACACAATATGTTATTATACCACATCCTAAGAGTTAAAAGTTTTATCATAGTCAGATTCTATTTGCAGATAGCATTGTGTGGAGACTGTTTTCAAAAGCGTTAACTCAAACCACACGGATGCATAGCTATTTTAGAAGATGAGAATTCACACATGGTTTTTATTGTAATGCACATAAAACTGAAGTATAATACAGTAGGCTTGGCAATAAAACAGAGTAGTGGATATATAAATTTTATGCATGGTTCTTTAGATTAATGAACTGCTTTTCATGATGAATTGAGGATGAATGAGTAAAACCACAATGATCTGATTCGATACTGTATCAGTTGTTTTCTGGCAAATCAAAAATTGTGTATCTAGTTCAGTTTTTGGATTTTTTTTTTTTTTTTTTTTTTGTTCCTGGGACAAGCTGATAACCTTCTTGTACTAGCCAAACCACTAAAGAGGCATTGTCAGTCTCTTCAAGTTCCCTATTGTTCTCAGAAAATCACTTCCTTAAGATATATCCATATGTTGAGGGTCTCAGTAGTACTTTGTAGGAAACAAAGTCTTGGATTAAATTCATTTAGTCTGTAACACCACTGAAGCTGGATTCAGCTGGCACAAATACCTCCTGATGCTGTTATAGCACGGGGGAGACTGTCTTTGCCTTCTCTTTTCTGGCACAAGAAATGGGGAGAGGTCAATAATAAGGACAGCGGTGAGGGAGATTCCTCAGGGCTGAGATTTCAAGTTGATCCACTTCATACGTTTGGAAGCTTGGGTTTGAATTTAGGAATATAAATGAGGTCAGTGATTTTCCAAATGAGGTGAACAGCCAGACGATCTCTTTCCGTAGACAGGGCGCCGTATGTGTTTGTGGCAGGGAGAGACTTTTTCAGTCTTAGAGGCACTGGGGAGAAAAAGTACAGATGGGAAGCTGCCCCAAGCCAGACAAACCTCCGGTGGCAGGGAAGGAGTTAATCAGCCCCTTGGCAGCAACTAGAGCAAGGCCTGTGCAGCAGGTAGTGATTTCTGGGAGATTTGGGATGGGCCAGATGGGAGAAATGAGCTGATTGCTTTGGGGTGGGGTCTGTATAAAAGGTTTTCTCAGAGAGGCAGCTTTGCTTGAAAGGAGTTGTGTATCAATCTGTTGTTACAGATTTAGGTGAGAGAAACACTGTTTTGCACTTTTCTTCAGAGTCCTGCTAGTGCTTCCAAAAGAGGTGCTGCTTTTGCAATGAAGATCTCCCTTCTCTAAGGTGAGAGCAAAATGGTGGTGGTCTTCAAGTTCTGTGGCATCTCCTTTTGAGGCTGCAATTCCTAGCTGAGAGGGCAGATTGGCCACCTTGGGTGATGGACCATGGGAATAGAGCCACGCCAGAAGCTGGTTGAGATAAACTCTCCGATGGGAAAGGATGTTTGACCTGATTCTCCATTCTTTTACAGTCTCCTGTAGTTGCTGGTCTAGTGCAAAAGTGATATGGATTGCTCCAGGAACAAATAGTTCCTGGAGGAGTGGAGGGCTAGTGGCATCCTGTGTCCACAGGGAAGCTCTGGTGGGAGGTAGAGCCCCTCCATACAAAGGCTGAGTGCTGTGAAGAATGGGAATATCTGCATTTAAAGCTGTAAGGGTTAAATCTGATAGAGATGGTGAACCCTCCAAGGTGGAAGGAGCAGCTGCTGTAGAGGTGGTTGGCAAAGTGCTGAGAGACTTTTGCTAGGGCTTTGGGACAGTCATGTTCTTGTGGCAGGAAGGACAGGGTAACCAGGTTAGCCCAGGGTGCTTCAGTGTGTGCAGCTGTGTTGTTGCTCACATCGGAGAGGGCTGAAATGGAGAGAGAAAACAAGTGGTGGAATTGAAGAAGGTGGCATCATTGACACAGTGGTGAGCTGGCGAGTGCGAGCTGCAGGCTTGTCTCAGATGGATTGGAAGAAAGGGAAGGAGACATGCGGCGTGCAGAAAAAAAATAATGAATAAATAAATAAAAAAAAAATGCTCAGTCAGAGAGGTCAGAGCTTGAAATGAACCTTCCAGGAGTGGGGGTCCTGTGCCGGGGATCCTTTGCATCCAGAATCTGCCATGGCATGCACGGACCTCTGTAGCGTCTTCCCCCTCCCCCTCCTCCTTTGTCAGGCAACTCGTTAACACTTATTAGCAAGCATCTTCAAAAGGCCAGGAGGGGGGAGAGGATGGGAGAGGAGCTGAGATGGCTAAAGGAAATGATTAGGAGATTCCTTTCCCCTTCTGCCTATTCAAGCTTTAATGACCAGCCCTTGCTCTGTCTGTGCCCTGCATTGTTATCCAGCCCTAGCCCGGGATCGCAGCACCTCTGCTACCCCCGGCACTGATCTGCTCTGACATCTGGGGCACTGAAAGTGTCCAGACCCGCTAACCTTTCTCATGCTGGGGGTGCTCGCTGCGATTTACTCTTCCAGCTGCCCTTGGCACTGATGCCAGTGCTGTGCCAGCACTGGTTTAATCTCCTGCTGGTTCACCCCTCCGAGTGTACCTTTTTAATCGGTGTCATCAGTGCCGGGCTGCCTCACTGGATGCGCCCTTATGTGATCCTGCCTGGAGACTGATCTCTGTTTATGTCTAAACATGGCTTGTAAATCCTGGGTATCCAGCACCAAGAACCAAGAACCTGCTGGGCAGCAAACAGGCTGGTTTAGTGGACAGGATTGTGCTTGCCTGAGGTGGAGGAAAGAGGGTTGAATAAAGGTGACCAAATTTGGCCCATAGCTTTCTATGTCTGCCTTGTAGTTCCAGTTGCAATGCATGTTCAGTGGTTTCCCCTTGAGCTAGTTATCTAGAGTGGAGACCTAGTTCCATCCAAGAGGATGGCAGAGCCCCCGTTGGCATTGTGAGGAGCACACGGGATCAGCAGAGGCCATTTTGTGCTGTTCTGTTGTGGAGTGTGGGTTATATTTTTTTTGCTCTGTCCATCAGAGTCTTTACCTTTTCCAAGTTACAGCACAGGAACAGATCCTGGGATGGTTTTTATGCATTAGTGAACTCCACAGAGAAGGATTGGTCTATCAAAAGACTCCTCTAACTTGGTAATGACAACCATCCCTCCTCCCCTCCCACCCAGCAGACAAAAATTGAGCAATTTCTAGAAGTTGCTGAAGTTCTGCATCTACCAAGGACTCTGTAGGCATAAAATACCAGCGTGTGTTGTCTTTTTGCAAAGCTTGGCAGCACCTTCCCGCTAGAGAGCTGGGTGCCAGCAGCACATGCCTGAGCAGGCAGGTGACCTTCCTGCACTGAAGGTTTCATAGATTTCCTGTCCCTAATTGATGATCTTTAAGTGAGGGTGTGTTCGTGTAACTGCATGTATAGGGTAAAGCCTTTATCCCAGGAATGGGTACTTGGGGACAGAGACTTAACCTGTAAATAACTTATTAGAATATCTGTGTATGGGTCATGGGCTGGAGTTAAAGGTCCAGAATGCGTCCTGAAGTCAGATCTGACTCTGAAAGGCAGTGCTTACATCTGCTCTGGGCCTTGCTACAGGCCTGGTATCTCTGCTGGGCTTCTTATTCAGTGTCTTCTACTGACCTGCTGATCCAGATATGTGTTTAAAATTACTCTGTGGCCACCTGCCAGTACCTGGAAAGAGGTTTTGACAGGGCTTGGTTATAGAGAGGATAGGTGTGATTCATATTAATAAAAAGTCATTTGCCCCAGAAGATGTTCCGAGGGCTCTGGCTCACTCCTTGGGGGATGTGAAGTCTATGGAGCAGTGGCTCTGTGTGGAGACAAATAGAGGCTTGCTGAATCAGGGGGATGTTTTACTACTGAACCCAAGCTACAAACAAAATATGCTCAGTTTGTTGACATTTGTGTCAGCATCAAGGACGAGTGAAAATTTGAAATGAAAGGGGTGGGGGAAAGGGAGTAAGTGATTTAGTTTGTTCTGTTTTTTAGCTTGTAGAACATACCATGGGTAATGGGGAAAAAAACAGACCAAGGAGCTGGTGGTGGCTGACTGGAGTATTCCTGCTTGTATTCCTGCTCTGAGTGCTGGGAGCCTGAGTTCACACCAGCTTCTACAAGGCTCTTTCTTTCAACAACTTATTATTGCAGTCTGCTGAGAGTGTGAGAGAATCTCCTCTGTGTCAGTAGCTGAAGGTTTAATTTTAAACAAGGGGGGAAAAGTGGATTTTTCAGGTGAATACTGGAAAATTTGAAATATGCATGGAAAAAAAAGCGCAAAGAATTGGTGAGCTGGTAAAAATAGACTATTATTATTATTTTTTGATATTTTTCAGAGTATGTTCTTATCTGGCACTCATTCCATGCAGCATTTTGGGAAGTATTTGGCAAATGCATAAAAGTAATCTGTAGGATATATTGTAGTCAGATGCCATAACCTGGATTAATTTACTGCCTTCAGAAATAGCTGCAAGCAAATACACTGATTTATGTGTCAGTTTAAAATTTGTGTGGGGAAACAGTTATAACTGTAGAATACAAAAAATATTTAGGACAGAATGTGCAAAAATTTTATAGCCTCTTAGTAGGAGAAGAGGGGTAAATTTCAATTATGCATTTTATTAACATCTCCTTTTTAGTGCTTATAAAATGGTAACAGTGTTAAAATTCCCTCCTGGGAAATAATGTCACATGGCTTGCCACTGATAGAAACATGAGGATATTAGAAAATGCTGGTGGAGTTAACCAGTTGTTAATCAGTTGCTCATTTGCAGCTGAGTCTTGCTCTAGCTGGACTGGAGATAATCGGATGATAATTTTGACTTTGAGGCAGATTTGTTGTGAACTTGAGGTCTTAACAAGATCTGTAAGGAATGATTTTATTCCTGTGATAAAATCAGATCAACTCATATTGAACTTTCATCTGGTGGCAGGTCAGCAGGTAGTGGGTGCTGAGGTGTTTGTGTGGGGCTGGAGTGAGCAGGACCAGTCAGTGCTGGACACTGATGGCTCCCAGTTGGCTTCCTCACAGCCCTGCTGCTGCTGGCTTTACTGGAGGGCACTTTCCTGGAGCATCTGTAATAGACCTGGAGGACCTGGTATCCCAGCACAAACTTCTGTGGGGCTGGTGGGAGCAAGATATTTCTGTAGCTTGTGGGGTCTGGGCTTGGTCTTGCCCTGCTGGGCTGGGAGAGTGGCCCTGCTGTGACACACCTGATGATGGGGTCTGGGACAAGTCCCCTCCATGACGTGTCAGGAATATGGGAGGACTGGGAGACTCTCAGCCACCGAGGTCTCAGAAGCTCTGAGGTTTAGCATGTCTGTGACAGGCTGCTGGTAGGGCACTTGGGAAGTATCAGGAGCACCAGGGCTGGATATAAAGATGCTATGGGCCTGCTCCCGACAGGATATTCTTTCAGAAGTGAGTGAGTCCCACAGGATTTGCTGTGAAGCCTCTTCATTGCAGGTCATATAACTGCGAATTGGTTCATTATGCTCCTCTGTCCTGCTGCTTGTGGTGGAGGCACCTGGTGTTGGTTCCCTGTGCCTCATTTTCCTTGAAGAATGAACTCCATGTAGCAACTGGCAGTTGTAGTGACCAGCTCAGCTCCTTGTCTTCCTGTAAATACTAGTTTTCCCCTTGTGGAAAAGGAGTTTTGGTGATATAATCCCACTGAATGAAGGGGTTTTCTTAATTAAAGTAATAATCTTAAAGTTGTCATTGATAAGTGTGTAAACAAGCTGATTGCAGTAGCCACATGAATAGCTCTAATGAGCACGTGTGGATATTGAATTAACCATGGTTCACAAGCCATGCATGGTTATATGGTTATTTACAAATAACCACTTTCCCCTTTTGCTTGACTTTGCATGCCACCCCAAAAATCTTGTCTTTTCGGTGTTACACAGCAAAAAGGAACCTGTATCTTTCACAGGAGGAGAGCTTTGAAGGCAATCACTGCTCTTAAAGTGGCTGGGAAGGAGCTGCCTGCTCTTGGTATTTTTTTTTCCCAGTGAAGTGCAGTCTGGTGGGTATAGCCTTGGTGTTCAGCATTGGCCTCTCTTGCTGGTGGGTTGTTCCAGGGTCCTTGGAGGAAGCGCTGCACTGCTGGATGTGATGGAGTACCCCTTCTGTGAAAAGGGACAACAATGGCTCTGCAAGGCCTTGTGTTGTTAAGGAGCTTCTCAGAGGAAGGGCCCTACAGAAATGTAAATCATCTTCTTAACTTGCTGTTAATTAGTGATATATTTATTCATTGCAATAAGCAGGATGAAAGTAGTAGGGTGATGGTAGGTTCAGCTGACCTGTACCTGGGTGGAAGTACACTGACTTCTTGTGACTGTCCCAGGGACGTGCGCATTGGACTTGCTGGTCTGCTCTGCTTTGCTGGTGGAACTCTGGAGGAGTCTTCCCTTTCCAGGCCTAGGAACATCTCCATGATTTGATTAATAAGAGCTTGTGTGTGTACCTTCCATCTATTGGAAAAGAAATGAAGTTTGATCCTAAATGTCATCTGGGTGATCCTGTCTGCAGCCTAAAATAGCAAAGGAAGACACACGGTATAGTTTTAACTTCCAGAGAGTTAAGTACAGCTTCTTTCCTGATCCAGAAGAGATCAGGGTTTGTTTTGTGTATTGATGGCACTTGGACTTGATCTCCCATTTTAGTAGCAACTCATTCTTTGCTATCACTTCAGGATATCATATTGTGAAGTGGAAATTCAACCTCCTGTTAACCACTGTGTTGCTGCAAATAGCCTCCTTCTTTTTGAGTGCCCAGATGTAGCAGGGAAGTAAGGTGGAGGGAAGATGCTGAATCACTGACACCAATGACAACTGTTTTTTGTTTAAACAAATTATGATTTGCATAATGAATTAAACAATCAAAATATAGGATATTTACTGTGTGTCTCCTTCCACCTTGAAATTGTGACTTAATGTTTCTCTGTTGGGATAACAATTAAGGGTCAAAGAGGCTGTTTTTGAGATGGCTTTTGGGGGAACTACTACAGTTTGTTGTGTATCTGTCCTCTAAATTCATACATGTCATGCTACTGTCAGGGGCTTTATGCTCTTCTGTATCTGCATGATCATTAAACAGACAAACAAACCACCAGGGTAAGCTTGGCTCTGAAGATACTTGTGTTTAGCAAGGTCTGCTTTTATAGGCAAAAGATCAGTGGGGAGATTTCTGAGGGGCTAAATGTGTTCCCTTCCACAGCTAGCACTGTCTGATGTGGCGTGTGTTTGTCCCATGCGCACACCCTTTCTTATGTCCCTTGGGATCATACATCCCATTCTCTGATGACTGCTTAAAGCAGCTTTTTGGTGCTGCTGGAGATCTTCTTACAGGATGGGTTCTGCTCTTCTTCCTGCTACATTCTCTTGAAAGAAAAAGACCAAAACAGCAATACAAATTCCAGCTCCAGCAGGTTTATTACAGCAGAGCAGAGTGTCCTGTGCACACACAGTCACTTCCATACACATTTGAGTTAACATGGAAACTCCCAGGTGGAATTTCTACACTGGTGTGTGATCTGTCTGGATCACTTCCCCTTCTTGACAAAGAGAAGGTAATGCTGCCCTGCTCTCTGGGAAGCTGTCTGGTGCCTGTTCAATTTACACGAGTCCAAGCAGGCTTTAGGGAGCAAGATGTGTGCTAGGCTTGTTGTCCGCTGCCCTGCAGGAATTGGACTGCAGGAACCATGGGGAATTACAACCTTCAGGTATATTTCTTCTGTCAAGCAGACTGAGATTTGCTGGAGATTTTTGGTTTTGGTTTCCAGGTTTGGCAGGAATTGTCATTTCACATTGCTAGCAAAGAGTCTGAATATATGCCATATAATTAACACCAGGAAATTCTGACTCCTGAGGCTATAGGGTTAAACAAATATATGTCCCCATTAAACTTGAATAATAAGAGGTTAACTCATTAGGAAAAGAACACTCTTGATGTACTTAATGGAGGGAGAGAGTATTAACTCTTACAGTTCCTTGTGAACCCTTATGTTAGTTACACTTTCCTTTCTGTGTGTTAATTTTTCTGCTGTAGAATACTTCACACCTCCAAATTTGTCTCCTCTTTATTCTGTATGAGTTGTCTTTTGTTTTTTGGATTATTGATATGCCTGGATCCTTTGGAGTCTTAAAAATTATGCTTTGTTGATAGTTGGTGCATTTTTTAAAATAAAATGCAGCACAGAACAAAGGCAAATCTTTAAAACCCCTTGTTTGAAAACAGCGAAGGAAAATGGGTGAGGTGTATGTAAATTAATATAGCCAAGGCAAAAGCCTGCAAGTCTAACGGTTCTTTAACTGTGCTGTGAACAAGCTTTGTGCCAGTGGCTGTGGCTCTGGAATGCCTTGGTGTTCCTCAAACGCTGTTGTACTTTGAGGAGAGCAGGTGTTGTCTGAAATCATAATTCTGGTGGACCTGATTGCTCCCTTCATGCTGGGTGCTGGTGGAAATAAGTCAGCTCCAGCTCCTCCAGCCATTTCCTCCATGTCCTCTTCCTTGCTGAGCACTGACCATGCACTCCAGATTGCAGTTGCTGGTAGAAATGGAAGATCCATCACTTTCATGTTTGAGATTCTCCTGGAGAATTCTTCCTCACTCCAGGCATCCTTAAGTGTTGTTCTTTTGAATGGTTTGAGTCTGGCTCCTTGGGAACTTCTGGTGCTATGAAGTTAATAATCCTATTGCTGATCATGCTTTTGTCAAAATAATCAAGTGTTGGCTCCATATGATGCAGTGAAACTATTGATTAGTACAGTTTGGTCCAGGGATAGAAATATGATCCTTTGCACAGATCTCGTAGAACTGAGAGACTGATTTTTCTTTGAGATTGCCTTATTCAACCACAGGAACAGGTTTAATTCAATAATTGATTTTGGTAAATGGAGGACAGAGATAATTTCATTCTGTTGTAAGCAACTAAGAAATTTTTCTCCATTGTTACTCACATTCTGGATCCTTTATAACAAACATCTGGATGTTTCTGGTTATGCATACCTTCAACTTGGCAGCTAAAAAATTCTAGAGAGAATTTGAAGTTGAGGCCCACGGGGTGAGAAGGGGAACCCAAAGTATTGATGACCCACTTAAGAAATGAGATTTGCTTATGGAACAGCAACATGTGTGAAGCAGCTCTAGCTGGGAACAGTTCTAGGCATGGAAAAGAGTAAGAGTCATCTCAGACTATGTAATAATACTTTTCAAGGCAGAAATAATAATTTATAATTCATGCAGCTGTATAAGCTCTTAGTCGAGTCAATTATGGAACATTTTATTTTGTGGATCACCTGAGAATAGTCTGTCTTCCCAAATTTTGCAGAGAAGAGATGCAAGAAGTCTGGGAAATGCTTCTAAGCAAGGGGGTTTCCAATAGCAAATAGTACACCAATGATGTCAGGAGACAGGAAATCAGCATTTTGGCTCCTTCGTCCTCCATGGCTCAGCCTCTTTCCTGTATGTGGGAGTGTGCATGTGTGTGGAACTGTATGAATAATCACACTCCATCGTGTTTCATGTGGTGAGGGACTGCCTTGGAGCGACTGGCTTCTGGGATGAGTAGGTGCTTAGCATAAACACATTTTGTGTGCTCTTAAAAAAGCTGAGGAACCTGTTTTTCCCCTGTGTTCTGTGGAATAATCCTAAGGTCCAAGATATTCCATATGCTGCATCAGTGTAGAAGTTTTTTTTCCTTTTTTTTTTTTTTTTTCCCCAAAGTAACATGTTTTTGTTGAATTTATTGTCTGCTATGTGGGCAAATTAATCTTTGTTTTTGTCAGGTGTTTCATACCAGACTTCTGTTGCAGCAGCCCAAGCATTTAGATTTCTGTCTTTATTTTTATTGGCCTGGTTTCCACTTTAGCAAATTCACAGCTTGTGAGCTATTGCTAGAAAATTCAAATGTGCAAAACATTAAGAACACACTAAGCACAGCCATCCTCTTAATTTGTGCCCTGTCTTCACTCTTAATAGTGTGTATCATCTGACTGCAGTAATGCCTAGAGCACCAGCTCCATCCAGCCCCACTGTGCCAGGTGGGCGGGAGAGGGAATTCCTGTCTTTGGGGTCTTGAGTGGGAGCTAAATGAGATGGGGGCCAGGGAAATGACCACAGTGAGGGAAGAGAGGAAGTGACTTGGTCACACAGCAGATCAGTGGCAGAACAAGGAATAGGATTAAGTTTCTACTAGGATATTTTGTCACATCTAAACTCATTTTTCATGGTGCCTCAAGGCAGACTAGGTGACTTCTCACAGTACTTTTTTGTCCCATTTTATTATGAGCCTATGGGTGAATTAACTGGTACCTGCTAATTAGTGAAAGCAGACAAGGACAAATCTGCTCAGGCTCACCTCAGCTTGCCTCGGGTAAACTTAATGCTGACCATGACTTTTCCTTGTTTCCACTGGCCAGTTAGCTGTTGTGCCAATCTTGATTAACTTGGTAGTTTAAAAACTGAATTCAATTAATTTCATCATAGAGACAAGCCCTCTGGCCATGCGAGTTTGCGGGGAGAGGCACAGAAATTAGGTTTGGATCACTACCTGCATTTCTCTAGAGTCATTGAAATCCCACCATTAGTTCATAACCGGAAAGTACAAAAATAAAGCTAATAGTTGTGGCAAAAGAAATCTCACTACTGTGTTTCATAGAATGCCATGACAGGCAAACCATGCTTTGAAGGGAAATACTGAATTCTTGATGTGAAAGAGCCTCTTCTACAGATCCAGCACATTAATAATGACAAACAAATTTTCCAATGGATATTGATTTAGGAAAAATGAGATGGATTAATACAGGCATTCATCTTCACTGTCAGATTAATATAAAGATATTTTTATTTGATAATTCAATGTAGTAAACTCCCCTTTTCCTTAATACATATTTGGAAAAAGTAGGCAATATTGTAATACAGTAATTAGCCATATTTGCCTTTACTATGTGTGAATAAGATTAATATACTAGAGTGTTCAACCTAATTGATCTATTATGTGATAGGGACTTGCAACCAGGCTGCAAATTACAGTTTAACCCCCCAAAGGGCTAGACTTGTTTAGAAAATGTGTGAGTCTTTATGAGATAAAATTAATAGAACTGACGTTGACCTAAATATTCAGTGTTATTAATTGTATCAGTGGATTGTGCTGCTTTTATGTGCAACTAGGAAGGCAGAGTGTTTGGAAAGGAGTGGGTTTATGACAGCAGTGGGAAGAGTGGCTAACAAAAACATTACAATTATTGTAAGCCAGGTTTCCTGGTTAAAAAAGTGATTGTCACAGGCCCTTAAAATTGCTATTCCATGTGGTTGTGATTAAACAAATCATCCATGCAGTGCTTTTGGAACATAATGGCTCAGTGGGAAAAAAAAATGTAAATCAGGTTTTTGTATTAATGAAAACAGTTTAATATGGTTTTAATGACCCATTTTTCAATCTTCACCAGAAAGTAATTACCAGTTAGATAGTTAGTGCTCTGGGCTTTGTTCTGGCTCTCAGAACTCCTTCAGCCGGTCACCCAGGGGAGTCCTGCCACGCTCCGTGGGCAGCCCTGGGCCAGTGACCCAGCAGTGCTGGGGCCCTGCTCCGCTGCAGCTCCTGCCTTCTGCTTCTGGGCCATGAGGAACAACTGGGGCTGTGCCTCTGAGTCCCCATTCATTGCTGATAAGGCCAAGGGTAAACCCATAATGAGAGGCAGCAGCTGCCTCTGCAAACCAAAGTGGGGAGAGCTGGTGGTGCCTGATTAATAACTTATCTCTGGAGTGGGATGGGAACAGGCAGCTGCAAGAGAACATTTGGGCATGGTGGTGTGGGATGGTAAGCAGTGCCCAGACCTGGATGTGGGCAGCTTGGTCCCTGAGGGAGGATGCTGCCTAAAGGTGTACTGGCAATGTAGACAGGCAGCAGGTTCAAATGGCCATGACTCCATCCCCAGGAGGAGTGAGAGGGAAGAGAGAGATACCAGTGACTGAGGAAACAAGTCAGGAACCAGGACTTGTATATTGCTGCCAAGTATCACTGCCTCTCTGCTCATATATAAAAATAGAGGTCTGACTAAAGACTGAGGTCTTTGTGTATTTTTAATGCTTGGAAAGGTCTATCAGCCAGTGGCTGTGTATTAGAAATGGGATTACTGGATTAACTTCTGCTGCAATGCTGTCTGGCCCTGGTGCTTGTCCTCTAAGAAGGGCACTGCAGTGGATTCAGACCAGGTAAGGCACCTCTGAATTGAGCAAATTAAGGCCCTGTTAGATGCTCAAGGTTTGCACCTTTTTATGTAGGAGCAGGTGTTTTATAATAAAGGGCTCTTTGATCTTCCAAAGAAAGGCACAATACAGCCCAGTTCCTCCAGATAGGAATACACAGGGTCAGAAAGATCCACCTTCACATTAGGAGTGCATACGTTGAAACAGCTTGCTAAGGAACGTGATGATTTAATTGTCATTGAAAATTCTAATATCAAAGCAGGATGTTTTCCTCTAGAAACCTGCTGCAGAAGCTCAGAATGTCCTCTTCATGTTGATACTGGGTTTGGACAGGATGGGGTTTGGACAGGTTCTGTGTGCTGCACTGTAGCGAAACCCAGGCTGTTGTGATGGTCACAGGTGTGGTCTACATTCAGGGTTCCTCTCGGAGCCTTCTGGTGCAAAGAAGGCCACTGTTACCTCATACTCATATGGATGCAAAAATAATTAAGGTCCAGATGAAATCTAGAAGTTGCAAAGTTTCTGATTTCTGGATGTTTCTAGGTTAGTGAATTTGAGTGTGCTTGCTGAAGCTTAAACATATCTGGAATGTCTCCTGCTGGAAGCAAAGGCAGGAATCTTCTAGCTACTGGCTCTACCACTCCCAAGGAAAACCAAGACGTTTGTTGTGCTGTGTCTAGTACCCTGTGTGGGGTAGATCAGGCTGTTGGAAAGTTGAATGTGTGGGTTGATACAAAGCTCTGTGTGACAGCAGCTACTTGCAGCAGGCAGTGAGGCAGCACCTGCATGAGCTGTGCACCTTGTTACTGCAGGTGGCTGGGCAGGAGATGTCAGAGCTGATGGCCTTTTACCTTGTATGTCGGGGGGAAATGCTGGGGGGAAGATACATTTGGGCTAGATGTTCCTAACTCTTATTTCAACTTGTAAAATTCACAATATGAGTGTGATACCAGTCAACATAGAGGGATGAGCCTGTGTTCAGAGTTCCTTGTGCTATTGAGAAATAAAGTAGTTTGAGGGCAGTGAGTGAGAACAGAAGGAGATTTTGAGGGAGGTGAGGGTCCTTCAGACTTTATTTATCCATTGTAAAGAAACATATAAAAGTAAACAGAAATCAATTTTCTGAAAACCCCTCCCAGGTCACCTGCAAGGGAAATAATGTGATGCTGCTCAATGCCAGGCACTGCAGATTTTGTCAAGACCATAAAGAAACCTGGTGCTTTATTTTTATTTTTGAAGTGAAAGTGGTTCACAAGGTACACCAAGGAGATGATTCAGTGCTTACAGTTGTGACATGTCAGAGGCTTGTAAGCTCAAAGACAACTGTCTTTATTGTTTTCCTTTTCATCTTCCAAACTTTGAGCCCCTATGTTCCCATCATTTTCCCTTTCCAATGTGAAATAAGGAGCATATTCTAAACAATGGCACTCTTTTGATACATGCCACAGTAAAGAAACACTGACTCAGAGAACAGCAGATCATAGCTGTCCACAGAGAAGTACAGAGAGGTGCAAATCCTTTTGGCATGGCACCACAGCAGTTGTTCCTGCTGGCTGATGGAAAGCCAACAATTATTTTTCTCTTCTAACGTAACAGGGACAAAGGAGCTTCCCTTAGCAGCCCATCTCTGCCCTAATTTATGTTGCAGCTTTTTAGGGAAAGGAGCAAAAGTCATTTTAGGAGCTATTGAAAGATATCTTCCTCTTTTGTAGCTCCTGTATGATTTTGGCAAGTGAAGTGGAATACATTTGTGGGACACATCAATGGCAGCAGCCTGAAAAGGGTTCAGGAAGGGCCTAATCACCTCCTCAGTGGTGGCACAGCTGCTCCAAGATCCTGCCAAAGGGGGAAGGTAGAAGGCACTCAGGGACACAAAGGAGGGCTGCTCCATGGAGGGGTCCCCAGGGATGGTGGGTTGTCCTGTGCAGAAAGAGGTGATGGGGCCAGGTGAGGAAGCCAGAGCCCAGGGCTTGTGAGGCTGTGATGGATCATGCTTTGCATTAGGCTGTTCCTGAGGCATCTGTGTTCTCTGCCACTGCAGAGACCATGGGCAGCTGGTTACGGTTCTGCTGAGGAAAGGCTCTGGGGACTGTCAGTCTTGCTCCTGCAGGCTGAGTTGTGACTCAAAAGGGGCTCTGCTGTCGCATGCCAGCGCTGGGAACTGCTGCGTGTTCTGTCTTTGGAAGTGTTTTGTAATTCAGGCCTTCTTTTGCCTCCAACAGAATGACTTTAGCTGTCCTCTTGTGTGTAATGGCAGCTCCCTACTGAATGTTGTACTGTGATGGGGCCTTCAGATGTGTAACACATGTGAAACAGAAACTGTTAAAAGAAGTTTTGGGGCGATCTTTCACATGGTTAGTAACAGTACATGGTGAGATCCAAGATGACTGACCCTTACCGGACATCAATATTGCCAGGTGGGATTCCTTGTGAAATCCCTCAAGGACAGGAAATTCACCAAGGGTAGAAAATTTGCTTCCTTTTTCTCCTATGTATGGCTCAGGATGAAGCAAGGACATGGCAGCAAATGGCCCTTGATGTAACATAGGAGCATCGAGGGGGTAGAGCCCAGGGTGGCCCAGTATTGTTACAGGGTGAAGAATTCCTGCCAGTTCCCAGTGGATCTGTGCTGCTTAACACTGGATTGATCTGGGAGCCCTGTCCTGATCAGGACAAAATAGTTAAGAGCTGGTTCTGTGTATCACAACTTGTGCTGCCTGTGCATTTTAACTATAGAATAATTTCATCTTCTTGTTGTCCCTAAGGAATCTTCTGGGCTTCAGGAAAGATTTTGCGACTCTCTCTGTGACTGTCTTATATTAGGGACACAAGTGCTTGGGTCAAGGGCTGTCTTTTTCCTGTGGCAGTGTAAGACTATGCAGTGGGTAATGGCTCCAGCTTCTGACTGAAACCTTTCTAGGCTTGACTGCACTGAGAGTAAAAAGTAATGAGATTGGCCAGAAATGAAAAAACACCAGAAATTCTGATTTTTCTATCAGACTGAGCTACACAGAGTCCCCCATCCCTCGAAGGCTGGCTGAGAGGGATTACTGCCATAGCCAGTGGGGTGTCTGTACATGAAAAAAATGGCAAGTCTTTGCAAAGTGAGGGTTTAGCTCCTCCATGACCTGCCTGCTAACAGTGTGTTTGGTGATTGAAGAAGCTGATCTCTGCTATAACCAGTGCAATGTCTGTCATGTTATACCAGATGTAGCACCACTTTCTCAAGCTCAGCTGCTGCTGGTGCTGTACACATGACCCCTGATACGCCAATCATTCACACTGCTGGGACTACCAGATTTTGTCAAAGGACCCTCAAATGAATGTGCCAAATCCTGTGGATGACTGGTGGACATTGGTATTTGGAAGCTCCTCGTTTGAAAATCTCCCTCAGTTTTTAAATTGCTTTCTCCATCCAGTCACAGTGACACTTCCTTCTCAGGAGGCTGCATTCATCCTTTTATGTGCCCTGTTAAAGGCTGCTTTGTGGCTTTCTAACATCCATCCTTCTGTTAGGCTGTTCCTGTCTTGTCTCCATGTTTGATTGCCAGATGGCTGGGATAAGCTCTGTTATGTGAAAGACACCTGGGGACACCAAAAAGCAGGGTTCCTGATTTTTTGGATGAAGAGTACTTGATATATCTTTTTTGTCACTGCAGTTTTGTTTGACCTGTTTTTAATGTCTGCTTTCTTTAAAAAGAAACACTGGGGGAGGATCAGGCCTCAGTGCTGTGGTTTCCTGGGACTGTTGCAGATTCTTGAGTCCAGTGCTCTGTCCTTTGCTCTCTCCCCAACTCTGGGCCATGCTTCCAGATCTTGTTAGTCCTGCTTGAGCCGAGGCTGTGCTCCCTCAACTGAGTTGCAGGAAAAGCCAGGAGTGAGTGCTGTGGGCAGTGATACACAGAGCTTGAGGGGAAGGGCTAAGCTCAGGGGGTGTCTATTCTTAATCAAATTGAAGATTTTTAGAGATTGACCTTTCTGGAGCTAAAAGACAGTCAGAGGAAGGGGAGATCTCCTGCAAGCAAAGCCCTGTGTCTTCCCAAGGAGGTTTGCTCTGCTGCTGCCATAGAAGAGCTTGGGGAGTGTCAGTGCAGCTGTGTGGGAGGAGTAGATGGATTTGTGGTTGAGCTTCTGGGAATTAAAAAGGGTTGAAGTCTTGCCAGCCAAAAATGAGAACCCTTGCAAATCTAGTGTGAAATCCAGGCACCACTGAAGTCAGTGACACACAGTTTTGTTCTGGAGTTGAGTAGCATCAATATTTTATCCTAGCTGTGTGGGAAGTTGGAGTTATGTCCATTGCAGTTTTTGCTACTGAAGCTCTATAGCATATAAAGGTGTTCCTTTATAGAAAGTAAGTGTCACAGCTGCAGTGCCAGAGCTCTCAAACTCATGTCTGTGTCCAGACAGCAGAGGGAAAACCTGTGGGGTATTTGTAGGGTTAAACTCCCTACATTCCTTTTTATAGTCAGGAGAGAATGTGCTCCAGTATGGACCGTACATTAACTTTAAATATGTCCTTTCTTCTGGAGGGAAGAATCTGTTGCATGTCTCCAGGAGTGTGTGACCTGCATGATATGTTGGTGAAGTGAAGGGTATTATAAATACTTCTCACCCATACAGAGAAATAAAATAATTAAAAGGAACCAACTAAAAAAGCATTTATTGATTCTGTTAAACTAATAAGAACTTGCAGAAATTAGGTATGTATGGGGTTAATATGTGAGTACACCCATCACACATGGTAATTTAATTGTAATTTTTTTCCTGTAATTTGTGATTTTTTTAATTGGGTGCTTTGGTCAGAAGATGGTGCTGTAAATATGTCCAGTTGTCTTTTACACTTTTCTAAGCATCCCTAGTGCAATGTGGTGTTGAACTCTGAAAGCAGATTGCCCTGAAGATCTGTTCTGCTGTGAGATTTGCCCTGTGTAGCTCTGAGAAGAGGAATGAATTACATGGTTGAGGAGCTGTCAAGCAGCTTCTGTACCTCAGATGTGGTCTCCTGTCAGTTTGTTATTACCTATCTTCTCCAACAATGAAGATTCGTCTTATCCTTTGCCCTTAAATGCCCCTACTCCCCCTGTGGGTGTGTTAATTGGGCAAAACCCAGACAACCTGGTCTCAAGCACTTGTACCACCTGAAACAGAGTTTAGTGAAGCTCCTTTTAATAATGTGAATTCTGCTGACCTCAGCAGTAAAATGTGTCTTGCACGCTTGAGGTGACTTGGATGTGTACCCAGTAGGCAAAGCTGTCTGTAGACATGTCTTCACAAAGCTTTTTGTCTCAAGCTGGAGACTCGAACACAGAATCTGATAGGATTGGGTGAGTCCACTTGTGGTTCCTGGAGGATTGCTAGAGAGTTAACAAACCACTAATGGCCTGCTCTTAGTTGTCTCTAACTTGTATAATCTTCACTTACTAGATGTTTTCTGGTATCTGCTTAACAGGAAAAAATATTATGCAGTTTAAATGTCTGGAGAGAAAAATAAGCCCCCAAAAAACCCCCCGCAGCTTAATGGTGATGCATTGGTGACAGTAGATAAAATGCAGATGCTAATAGACCACTGCCAGGCCATGTAATATTCCTGCTTTGCAGTGCCAAGAAGTGGATAATGGCTTTGAGGTAAAGCTGCTGTCTGTGTTTTCAGGTTGCTGATTCCAGGCATGGCCGGGCTCTGGCTCACTCTCTCAGCACACGGTGTGAACTGCACTGTCTCGATTGGCACAGGGTCACCTCTGGCAGCTCAAGGAATGGGAAACTTGTCCTGGCTCAGCTGCCCAGCCTGCTCACAGTGTGAGGTCATCTTGTGTAGGGCATGGGCTGACAGGGCATCTCCGGGGGTAGGGGAGCTGCATGGGGGCTGTGGACTGTGATCGCTCTGAATGTGATGAATGAAAACTTGCTGCTGCAGCGAGCTGGTAGTGGCCGGTCCTCTGGGAGCAGTGCTGGGGCTCACAGATCCGTGGCATGTTTAAAAGCACTGCTGTCTGGGCTTGTGCCTTCTGCAGAAGGGATCGTTGTGCTTAACAGTTCTGGTAGTGCCTTTTTGCAAATAAAATGTTAATGACTAGAGTGGAAAATACTTTAAATTCTTTTTGATAACTTCAAAAATGTTTTCGGTAGCAACCTAGTTGTCAGAAAATATTTATATAAGTGCATCTGTGAACCTCACTACAATATCTTAAGATCTGCAGCAGCTTTGTCACTTCCTTACAAATAGCTGAGAGCGATCTATTATGTAAAAAGGTTCAGTTTAATTTACAGGAAGCCTTACATTTTTCTCCAAGTACTGTGTTTCATTGATCTTGGTGGTTTTTTTTAAAACCTCTGTGGTTCTTTTTAATGCTTTCCTACAGAAGTCTAAATGATTTGTACGGAAATGTAATACCTTTTTATTAGTCTGGCTGACTGGGGAGGAGTGAAGTGAGCAGTGCTGGTGTAGGTGAGCTGTTCTCAAGGCATCCCTTGGCACTCCTGGCCCAGCACTAAGGTGTTGCTGGCAGCTGGTTTATATCCAGGCTGAAACTTCCCCTGTTGGTGGTTCTGAGGTGATACCATCAGCAATCCAGAGGGTGCATGTCTCACCTCACTGCAGAGCTCACGGAAGCCTTTGGGGTTGAGGATGACTGCGCCTTCATACCTGGAATGGGCAATTCCGGCTTCTCTGTTGGAAAGAGCACCAACTTGGCAAATTCCTGCTAACTTCAGTGCAGTTATTTTTCAGGTGGTTTATCTGATCCAAAAATATTTAGGTCTGTGTGGTGACTTTTGGAAAAAGTAAATAGGTAATATTTTTGTTTCAAGGCCTGATGTTCATGCTGGTTTAATGCAGTTTTCATAAACTGCTGTAACTACTTGAAGTCTTTGTGGTTTGATTCCAAAACAAGTGGATGATGTTAATGTAAATTAGCTTTTTACATTAAATTAGCTTTTTACATTAGTTTACTGACTTTTGATCTCTCCCCTGCTTATTTAACTTGAAAGATAAAGCTGTCCCTTGGTTAAACTGGTCTGAAAAAACTAAATTGTCTTAAACTTGTACCTAACATTGTTCTGAATGTGAGTTTTATGTGGACCCAAGCAACTCGATATCTTTAATTGTGTTATGTAAATTTGACCACCCCAAGTTGCAAAGCTTCCCTCAACAACTGGAGGCTTGTTGGCATATGTCCCTAATCAGCTGAAAACAATCAGGGACACTTCCTGAGGTTTCTTTGTTCTTCTCCACTGTCATGTGTATTGTGTGTGGTCACGTTCTCTAAGTGTGTGAAGACTTGCTCACACTGTGGGAATTTCTCCTCTATCTGCATTGCTGATGGAACTAGCTATTCAGGCATATTTCTCCCTTAAGTGTAAAGCAAGACACAATGATAATAACGGGACCAATTATTTTTTCCTAACAGTGTCCCAGATCTGACTTTCCCTGGGAGAATACAATGTTTCTCTCATATTTTATTTTTTTCCCTCCTAAACACTGGATGATATATTACTGAGGAGAAGATTGAGAGAAATGAGTTATCTTTCTCTTGAAAGACTTGATAATGAAAGAATTGCATGTTGCTATCCAGGTAGTAACTGAAACATTGCAGTAGTGAAGGCAGATTTTGAGCTGGTGCAGCATTCCCTGGAGAAAGGGAACACGTTGGCAGAAATTTGTTAATTTCCATGTGTACTTTCATTCAGTGGAGGATAAAGATATGAGGTTGCTGATACTGGAGAGAAATTTGCATGGGAAGGGTGATTTTCATAGTACTACTCTCTAGAGTTAATTGAAATTTCTCTAGTTTGCTAGTCCTTGAAGCCATTTAACAAGAAAATGTTCTATTTTTTGAGGAGCAGAAAACAAACTCTGTGGGTTTGGTTGTTGGAAGTTTTGATGTTGTTGGGGATTTTTTTTTGTTTGTTTGTCTTTGTTTTTGTTGTTTGGTTGTTTTGTTGTTGTTTTTGGGTTTTAAATTATTTTTAAAGAAGGCCTCTCCAAAGAAAAACTGATACCTTCATTTTCTGCTGAAAAGCCAGAAACCTGACAGAAGAGACCAAGTTGCAATGTTGGACATTAACAGGGAATTTTTTCTGTACAGATTCAGTAATCCAACATAGTTTTACTATTCCTAGTTTAAATACAGTATCTGGCACCATTAGGTAGCCTATATACATTTTTCTGTGTAAAAATGAGGAAATAAACTCACTGTTAAGACAAAGAAAGGAATAAGAACAGAGTTCAGTGACTTAAAACTTGGGTTAGGGGAATGGCTTGCTGCCACCAGGGAGAAGAGCAGTCCACTTACATGAACTTTCAAAATGTTCAGTGTAATCTCAGTTTCTGGTATTGATTTATTTAACTCTTATTCTGTTAAGTCCCAGGAGTTGCTGTGGGAATCACTTCCCAGTCTCACTTCCAGAGGGATGAATAAAAGTCAGTTCTCTGAAGAGTTGAATTTAATGTTTCTCAAACATGGTTAGAGTTTAGCTCTGGTCCCTGTGGTGACCTCCACATTAATGCAGTAGCAGTCTGCTCTGCTGGGAGAACTCTGCTCCCTCTTCCAGTACTTCTGCCCTTTTTTGACAAACTCTCTTAAAACATGGCCAAACCCCAGTCTCTCAGTGCATACTGAGAGCAAATCAAATTTGATTGCTGTCTCACAAAGGTGTGCAAAGCCTACTGGATGAGAATAGAATTCACTGTGCCAGTATTATTCTTTAAAATAATTGGAAGAGCTTGCTGCAATTCACGCAAACCTTGGAGTATGAGGAAGGAGATTTTCCAGCTTAGTAGAGCCATCCAGTATGGCAAGACTATTGCTCTTCCCCCATCCCAAAGTGCTGGAACTTCATTATGAGGTTTCATTTTCTTCGCCCTGCACAAACTTCATGGTTCCCCAGGGTGCAGCTTCCTGTCTCGCCTTGTTGCCTTATAAATGTCGTCTTCTGCCTCAGCTCTTCCCAGGGTTAACTCTTCTAAAGGTCACGGTTCCACAGTGTGCATCTCTGCAGCTTCTCTACATTAGTGACTTTGCTCTCACATTATTTTTAAATTTAGAATTTTTAATATTGTTTTGTGCACCTCCAAAAAACTTGCATCCCTCCTCACTCCGTTTTAAGACTTGGAGTACTTTATTCTCTTATTTCCCAAGAGAAGAAAAGGTTTTCAGGATTTTTGAAATGCTGATTTAGGTTCATATGTTAAATGGACAAATGTTTAGGTAACTTACTCAGTGTGTAATTTCACCACTTATTTCATACTATGAAATTAAGCAGGAATTTGAAGCTACTGGCTGGGATAGCCACTAGATTGGGTTTTTTTAGGTACACAACTCCCAGGTTGTACTACCTTGATTTTTTAGAAAGTTTTGAGCAACTCAGTTCTTAATGTTGTGCTCATGGGTAGCATAATTGTTCTTCTTTAGTTCCCAAGGGTTGTAATATTTTTTTTCAAAGTTGTGATCACCTGTGAGCACAATACTGCTACTGTGTGTACTTCCATGTAATGAGGTGTGTTTGGGTTTTTTTGAAGTGCCTGTTTAAAGATAGATGTCAGTACTCTCTGAATTTGAATATGTAAGTAATCTGCTTGTAGAAGGATTTTCTTTTGTGGCTGTGTTGTATCTTCTGGACATATACTTAAAGGTGTGTTTTACGGGAATCTAAAATGAATGAGAGAATGAACAATAGATCGATTTTTTTGGTAGAAGTAGAATTAATCATGGGTGCCAATTTGAAGCTTAGATGCTGCTTAACTAAAATTGATTTTGAACAGTGTGAGGATTAAATCATGGGATGGAGACTTGGATCTGGGTTCAGTTCTCAGATCTGCTGTTTCATTGAGTAACTTGTTCAAGTCACTGAATCTTCTGGTGTCCCACTTCCCCTTCATAAAAGGGGGGCAACAATACTGCTTTTATGTTGGGTTATGAGGCCTCTGGGACAGGAACAGCCTGTTAGTTTGAGCATGTGTAGTATTTAGCACAATGGGGTCCTCCTCTTAGAGATAATAACAACAGTATGTGTGACATTCACAGAACATGATTTATCTTCATTTTCTAATGCACTGAAGCTCCAAGATTGCCATAATGTTCTCCTTTTTAGATGTGAGAGATTTTTTTTTTTGTCCTGTGAGAATGCAGACTAATGTTTGTCTTTCTATCCTCTTGCCATCTGAGAGGAGGGAGGTGTGTGGGATAAATATGATGGTATCGTGTCAGTTTTCTGAAGGGTTTCCTTGCGTAAGTTGTTGAGATGACTTCCCCGTTTCAGACAAATCCACCCCAGCAAGGGAAAGCACTTGTGATATACAGGGAGAAATGCTTCTATATTCGTGGCTTATGATGTACCACATGCCAAAGAGCAAGTCAGACAATCTTGAGCATTGCTGTACTCCAAGGTAAATATTACTTGGGTTACATATAATATTTTAATGGTAGAGACAGCCTTGGAAAATAGAAGCCTTTACAATGTGGGGAAAGTAATTATTGCGAAAAATGAGTCAAATTGGTGAGACTAGTATCTACAGAGTAATAAGGCTGTGCAGAGATGCAGTGAGGGAAATGCCTATTTATTGTAAATGGCATTGGGTGGACTGTCTGAAGAAAAAGACCTTTTTTGAAAAGTTATTTAATGGTAAAAAATATCTGTTATGCTCACAAGAAGTGGAAAGCTTCTTGTGACATAGCTGACTTTAAAAAAATAAATATTTGGGATCCTAAGTATCTCAAAGTAGGAAGTAGAATTGAGCTGGAGGGATCATGTCATTAAAGAATGGGAAATTCATCTTGTCTGTAGATGTACAACTCCTTTCCACATCCAAGTCATGGACCAGCATGTCTTAAAAGTGATGGGCAAACTTCCCATTCAGCAGATTTATTCCTTGTGCTATAAAGACTAGTGCTTTGAAACTGAACTCAGCAGGCTGTGGAAACATCAGTGACTTTGTTCTGCATCTCTGCAGGTCAGTGTAAATCACTGGCTTCTCCTTAAAACTAAAAAGCTAGTCTGAGTAAACACAAGTGAAGTTTTTGTAAATTCCATGGTTTGAACTGTTATAGCAAATTATTCCACAAAGTATTAACACAGGACAATTCTGCTCTTCTGAATCAAGAGTTGCAGGATGGCTTCAAAATAGGCAAATGCCTATTGCATTAAGGAGAGATTCTTCTTAAAAATCTTTCACAGAGAATCAAGAGGGAAATGTTTAACTGCTGATACCGTGCACAAATAAGCAAATTTACTTTCTGTAACTTCTCTCACTGTTCTCAGAAACTTCTTTGAATAACCTGGCTGCTCACAAACAAAGGTTCTGGACTCCAGAAGTAGTAGTGGACTCAGAGTAGTGTGTACAGGTGGAGATGCTCTTTGTGCCTACTCTTGTAGCTGGCAGCTGTGTGATTTCAGCCCGTGATGAACCGTTATGTGCAGCTGCCCTAAGGGTTGAGCCTTCCTGCAGTATTGCAGGTAAAGGCTGAGCAGACACAGCAGCAGTAAAGCACCATGGCAGAGCAGTGTTTTCATGAAGACAGACAGATTCCATTGGTCCCAGACCGCAGTGAGCAAGCACTAAGGCACTGTGTTGGGATGGGTAGAGTTGTTCCAGCCAAGATGCAAGATTTAGCAGATGTTTAGCAAAAGCTTCCCTTCTTCTTGCCACAGATACATGAGGAGCTGTCTTGAGTCTAGTAAGGATTTTACAAGTTTTATAAGTCATAGTTTATTGAGCTTGGAAAAGAATTTACTATAGCATTGTGATCTTGGAAGCTGTTTTTCTCTGAAAAAATATATTTTTTTAAGTAAGCTCTGATTTTGTGATAACAAGTGAAATAGAAGCTAAGTAGGTGTTTTGTGGTTTTTTTTGTTTGTTTGTTTGTTTTTTAAATATTCCTTCTATTCTTTGGAGTTGCCTCCTGTACCATTCTCTTGAGTTGCACTGTGGTGTTTTCCTCTGAGTGATAAACAACCAGAAAGCTGAATCAGTACTTTGGAGCAGCATAAATCTGGCTTAACTTTGCTCTGGAGGAAGTGCTTTACCAGGTTACATAATGACTATGGAATGGTACAAATAAAGGGAACACCATTTATCAACCATGTTGGCCATGGAAAGTGATATATTTAGATGAGCAGTTTGTGTAAGTGAAGGACTTCTTAGGACACGAGGCAGTGCTGCACTTCACAGCAGGCATTTGTAGGGAGGGATTTGGTTTGGGGAGGGAGATGCAGCCCTGGAAGTCAGTGCTATTTCTGTCTGCTGAGCACTGAGGCTACTGATAAAAATGAAAAATTAAGCATGATAGTTTTGTAACAGTTTGTGGGGTTCAGGCTGTAACTTATGCTACTATTTAAAATGTCCCATTGAAATTCTGTTGATTTGGTTAAGCTTGAAGAATTTTATCACTGGACTTGATTGCTGGTGGGGGAGTGCTCTCTATTTGCCGTGCTGTTGTGAGCTGAAGTCACAAGCATTTGGGTGTGAAACAAAAGTAAGGGACTGGAGAGCCATTGTGAGGAGTATGATGAAAGGCCTAATGTAAGCACACAAGACTAACAGGCATTTCTGCTTTTAAAAGCCAGTTTTCAGAAAGACTGGCTGCCTTCTCAGCATTCCTCCAGAGGGTTGAAAAGTAGTGCAGTCACTGTTTTGGAGGCTGAAACGTCAGTGAAAGAGGTTTAATTCCCAACAGGAAAACTGGATATAGAGCTAAAAGCCCCTAATGACCAGTCCTCTGCTTCAACAGTGACACCTCCATATTCTTCTCTTGGACCTTCTGCTGAATTGTAAGCAGGAATGAAGCTTGTACACTGCATGGAAATGCACTTTCCTCATGGGCATAGCTGTGAAGAGCAGTTTGATCAGTACTCTGTTGATGTGACAGGGCTGAGGAGGTGGAGGAAAAGAAGGGGTTAAGGTACCTGCTGGTGCAGTCTCAGTGGGACATGATTGCCACACTTGTGTGAGGAAGCATTCACACTCCTGCTGTCCTTTGCATGTGTCAGTTCTCAAGGCACCGGCACCACAGAGCAACGATGATGTTGACTGACACAGCCCTAACAGCAAAACCCAGCTGGCTGCTGTGCTGTATTTGTTAGTGGGCACAACATTTGGAAGAGTCCAAGGTAAAAAACCACCATCTGAAAATCTGGATCTGAGCCACTAAGTTGAATTTGAGAAACAGGATTCCTAGAAAGTGATTCTCATTCATTCTTAATGTGGGTTTACCTGTTGGTGTAGCCTGGAGCAAGAGCAGCTCTGGGGAGAGTTTGAGACAGGTGTGCTGTTCAGGAGCACAATGAGTAACATCCCAGTAATATTTCCTGAGGAGCTAGGGGAGCAATAACTGATGAGAAATGCTGAGAATCAGTTATGGCAGGTCAGTGGAAATCCTCCTTGACTTAGAGTCTGCCTTTGTTCCATTCCTATTTTTCCCCAGACAAGGTATGACGAATGCAGAGATTCCCAAGAGAGGTACTGTCCATCCTGAATATGCAAGTAGCTCTCATTGCTGGTAATGGGAGTTTCATGTGCTTAAAAAGCTAAGACTCCCATGTGATGCCTTGAGATAGAAGACTAATATCTAAATGATGTGCAATTATTTGAGCAAATGGTGTAACGTGATGTCTTTGTTAGGTCATTGTTGTTCAGAGAATTGTCCCAATATAATTTTTCCCTAGAAAAATGACCACACACAAAAGTAACAGACTTTTAATTTCTGCTTGGTTTTATTTAAGCTCTCTGAACTCCTTTCTTGTTTTCTAAACAAAAAATAGTGTTCTCCCATCAAAGCATCTTTACAAATTAAGTGTTTTTTAGAGAAAAGTGTCTGTGTCCTGAGATGCTGCTCTTCAGGGGGTGATTGAAGAGACTGGGAGCTGTGGTGCATGTCTGAGCATGGACTTTAAAAGGACAAGATTAACACTTTTTCAGACCTGAGCACAGCAACAAGTATGTGAAGTTAGTGGAAGTTGGGGAGGCCCAGGATCATGATTTTATCTCTTCCACCCAATGTCTGATGGAAGGACCACATTTTTTTCTAACTTACCATGTTACTGGGAAAAGGAGCCAGAGGAAGAGGGAAGGGTCACTTCTCTAGCTTTGCTCAGCATGGTGGTGCTCTGCACATACCCTATGGCACATGATAAGCAATTGCAGTTAATGTCCGTATAAACTGGGAAAAAAACCCTGCGTAAGTTGCATCGTGTGGAAGTACCAATAAACACATGGAAAACTTCATGTGGAAAAGACAGTTTGGTTTTTGAGTACATGAAATCTTAAAAATGCCTGAAGCAAAGGCACAAACTGAAGTTGCTCTGCACGTTTGCTTTGGAACAAAGGACATTATTTTACAAAGTGCATCCTCGCAACTGTGGTCTTGGAGTGAAGCATCTTGCTGAAGTTTGGGTAGTAGTAGCTGGTATTGATGGCAGCAACTTTGGTTCCAGTTAAGAGTTTATTTCTAGCTTCTAAAACTTGTAAAAGAAGGGAGTCTTTCCCCTTCAGAAATAACATGGTAACTAACACACTGGTGATCATTCTCTGTACTTGAATGGAGTTGGATTAGTGAAGAATCTCTCCATGGCAAACAACCCTGGAAAACTCTTCCTCCTGCAATCAGGTTAAACAGCAATATTAAAGTATCACAGGTGAAATATGCCTAATGAGAAACAAAGTTTTTCAAAGAATAAAATTTTCGCTCTATGGCACTGAAGCTAGTTTTTGGTGATCTTTAAGTCCATATGAGCTCTGACTGTGCTCAGGGTGCTGTTAGGCACATGCCAGTTGGTTGAAACGCAGGACCAATGGGACCAGAAGGTACAACTCGCTTTGCAAAGAAGAAACTTCATGGTTGCAGTGCAGCTGTTAGAGGACAGGACAGCAGAGAGTGGAAGGGCTACTCTCCCTCATCCTTGAGGATAGAAGCAAAAATATCATTAAGGATTGTAGGGTGGAAGCTTGTTTGGCAGTGGGGTTCCTGGCACCTGCACGTTCAATTCTGATTCGTTTGAGAATCAGAGAAGGGATGCTAGGTAAACCTAATACGAGGGATGGTAAATCCTACACTCTGTGCCAAAACAGGCAAGACAAATGAAGCTGTCATGCTTTGCCATTCCTTCCTTCTCCTCCGTGAGGCAGAGGTCCTTAGAGAGCAGCCCTTCCTTCCCGCAGTGGTTTCGCCTGGTGTTGTCACTTACAGCTGATGCCCCTTGGCCAATCATGCATTGCTGATCACCATTCAGGTGAGGGACAAAGGAGGGAGCTTAGCAGTCAAGAGGATACTGATGAGAGGGGAAATTGCTTATTTCAAAGGCTTTTTAAGCGCTCCTCTCCTCCTTGACAACAACAGAGTTTATCGCTCTCCTTTTATCCCCCTGTATGGAGTCAGACACTGTCCATTATGAATAGCTCTTAAGAAACCTTCCTCTCCTCTTTGTTAATCTCTCCTGGCTTGTGCGTGCCAAAGAGAGGGGACTGGGGTATCTGCATGGCCGAGGAGCGAGTGCTGGCCAGCACTAGTCCCTTGAAATGATGTCAGCGGTGTGGGTTTGAAACTTTTTAATAAGATGGGCACGAGGGCGAAAGAAGCTTTCCACAGAAAGCTCACCAATGTGTTTTGAAATATGTTGACTGCCTACAATATTGGCTTTCTCTCATTGCATAATCCAGCCTGGACTCTTCAGTTTTACAGCTGCATGGTCAGCTGGAAAATCACAGAATTTCTTGGAAAGTAGCTCATTTGTTCCCTCCCTCCACTCCTGGCTGCCTGTTGGTGAAGTTTACTGCTGGCAGCTAACATTGCTTGCATGCCATTTGTCTGATACCAATGGCACATCTTAGACTTAAGGTGATACAGCTGCTTTCAAACTTTGCTTCTTTCCAAGGATTGCTCACAGACTCACTACTTCCTGCATACAGTTTTTGTTTGTATTTTTAACTCCTAAAGGACCACCACCCCAATGTGAGGCCTTACCTGCACTTCTTTTACCCCAAAGAACTTGGTATTGCATAGAAAAGTGGGCAAGGTGTAGGACAGGGATGAAACTGTTTTTGGTTTACAGGTGGGGATTTAAGGCACAGGGAAAATAGTTCTTTACAGAACTGTGAAGGAGCATTGGGGCCAGCTCTTTAGAAACAGGGCTTTGTGGAAGACTTGGAGCTGAACATAATAAATAGTGCAATCTTCTGGCTGCTTCTTTGCAGGGATGAAGGGGCATTTTTCCAGGTTTCAAATGCTGTCATTTCCACCTGACTGCATGGTGATCAATCTGTCTTGCTGTGTAGCTGTGCCAACTTGTAGTCTTTTATAGTCACCCATCAGTTACCTATAAAATTTTTGGCTGTCTTGGAATCAGATCCCAGAAAGTTTAAGTAAGGTTAACTGTAAATTCTTGGATTGGGATACGTTTGTGTTCGCTCTTAACAGTGCCAGCAACTGTTACTGTGGAGGGATGTGACTCAATGGAGTCGCAATACTAAATTTTGAAGTCTGAAATATTTCATTACACTTTTCTAAGTCAACATAAATGTTTTATGTCTGATCAGCTCAGCTATTAAGTGCAGTTTCTCGTGGTGTGTTGTTTCACAGGGACATGAGCTGGGAGACAGCTGTCCTTGTTCTTTGTTTGGTAAGGCCTTGGGCAGAATGTCTAATACGAGGCATCACAGATTAACCAAAATCTGTTCCTGGGCAAGAACAGGGCCTGCATTTGCCTCTGTTTCTTGAATGACAGTAGTAAGAGTGGTAGCAGACATGCACGTGAAAACATGCACAGTGCCTGAGCAAAGTATCTTGCATTTTACAAATGATCTCCTACAGAAACAGTATTTTAATTGGAAAATATTCTCTGTACTTCTACATTGGCAGTATAGGCTTATGAGGGTTTGTTTCTGGTAAAAGTTCTTTCCATTTTGAAAGGTGGAGAATACCAACTGTTGTAATTGAAATTCTGGTGTTGATGTGTTAAGCATAAAAACGTGTTAGGTCAGTAAATGTGGTTCACAACTGTAACACTCGAACTGCTCCTTGCTGTACACAGAAAGGATGTGAAATAGCATTTTTATCAGCCAGTGAAAGCTTAGTTTAATTGGCTCCAGTCAAGTTTCTGTATTGTTCTGCGTAATCTGAATTAAACATTGGTTTGACTATATATGTGGCTTTATCTTCCTTGAAGACATAGGGTGCTCAGTCAGACAGTAGCATCAGCTTTGAAGTTAAGTTATTCAGAGCTCAAGGATTGATTCTGACATTAACACTATTTCCCTACACTCCTTGAAAATGCATCCCACCACCCCATTCTCTCAGTTCCTGCTTTAGTATTAATTTTAAATATCTGCAATTTCATAGTGAAAATAAAAGCTCCTCACCTATTCCACACATAAAAGGCTGAAAAGACCAAAACTAGAGGTATTAACAGGGAATGCTGCTTTTTAAAGAGTATCTTCTTGCTCATGTTTTTAAGTTACCAGCTATCATTTGCCTTCATGTAGAGTTGTTTTGCCACCTCTTCTGTGAAGAGGTACTTTCACTTCACTCCAGGGCTGGAGCAGAAATTCGTGCAGTCGAAATACTGAAGGCATAACCATACAAATATTTTGCCTGGATCTTGCAAACCCATGTTTATTACTGACATACATGCCTAATAGCTTAGAGTCACCCACTTAAGTAGCCTTTGCTTTTAGCTGGCAGGTACAATTGGGTTAAGTGACATTGCCTTCTCTTTCTCTTTCTTTGCCTTTTTTTTTTTTTTTTCAGGGACATGTGGGGGAGGAAGCATGACTTTATTCTGAACTTTCTTCTTGTTTCTTTTAAGGAACTTTTTGTGTGAGAAAGACTTGATGTCAGTGCACAAAAAATGACTTAAGATTTGCATTCTTTTGCCACAGGAATAAATGAACAAAGTTTGCAACTGAAAAGGCATTTTTACACCTTTTGTTGTTTAGTAACATAGAAATCCCATTATGCTTCATGCATAGCCCTAAGGAATGTGCAAACAAGTATTAGATCAATGGCATGTCTCTTCAGCTTCTTTTATCATGAGTGTTTAAAACTGAATATTCAAACATTCATTCATATTTCAAACATCTGTCTCAGATAGTGAATTTATGTTGGGGTATGTTTTACTGCCAATTGATAGGTTATGTGTAAAGCTTTTAAATGTTTTATAAGTTGCAGATTCTTAGCTATGGTCTTGTTACAGTGTTTGTGGTGTTTTTTTTTTCTTTTTTTTTTTTTTTTTCTTTTTTTTTTTTTTTTTTAAATGCAACAAAGTGGAAAATTAGCAATAAGCTCTAAAAGGTAGCCGAGGAAAAAAGTTTAAAAAAACCCGTATCCAACTGAAAGAAGGTGTATGAAAAGTTGGTGTGTAATTCGGAGAAGCCATCTCGGCTTCAGTCAGTGATACTGGGGTCTGCATCATTTATGGACACCGTCAGACATCGTCCTTCGAGGGTTGGTTATCCACGCAGGGATCGCGCTCCCGCTTACNTATTATACCAAATACTTCATAGTTCATTTTGCAAAAACAACAAATTAGAAATGTCTTAACAAGGCCTCTCTTCTGGCAGTAATCTCCTGGGAGCTAGAGTTCTTTTTTCTTTTCTTTCATTTTTTTTTTTTTCTGTCAGGACACTAAGAACTGTTTTTGCACCACTTTGTTGTTCTCATCTTACTTGCAGTTAAACTTCAGGAGTTGACTTCAGTTTTTACACTTCAGTTAAATACTTTAGCATGTGAACATCTGGCATGTACCAAAAGATGCTGCTGGCAAAATCTGTCTTGCTTGTGGATTTTCTGCATGTATATTTCCACTTTCAAATTGTAAGACAGTATGGAGTGGTTCAGTAAAATTTATATTTAATCTATTCCTAATCTGTTAAAAATAGGCTGGAATAAGACTTACTTTAAACAAAACTGTTGTTTGTTTAGCATTTAGCTTTTTGTAGGCTGAACCAATTAAGATGGCACATTGTGTTAAGCCAGTAAAACTGTGTGTATAAACAAGATCTCTACAGAGGGCACTGCATCAGTTTTTAGGTATTCAAGCTTTTTTTTCTCAGAGAGTTACTTTTTGATCTGAGTATTTGCATCCAAATATTGCAACTTTGTAGTAATCAAGACTTCTGCTCCCTGACAAATTTGATATGTGTTTCCTGCGATTGAAATAGGTCAAATGGAAAGAAAGGTAAATGTCTTCATGTGTGATCTGCCTTGTGGAGGACTGAGACCTTACATGAACATGATATATTTCACTGACAGAGGAACCTCTGTTTCCATCTCAGTCCCTGCAGTAGAGTGGTCTCATTGCACTCAATGGCTCTTTGAGCGTGGCATCTTCTTCCAGGCTTTCTTCAGGATTTTCTTTTTGACAGTCCTGTCCTGTGCTTTCTCCTGTGCTCAGTGTAGCACACCCTGCACTTGCTGCTTCTATCGCTGTCCTCAATACACCGTCCCTGCAACTGCCCAAGGCCAGGCTGCATGGGGCTCTGAGCAACCTGCTCTAGCAGGTGTCCCTGTGCATGGCAGGGGGTTGGAATGAGATCATCTTCAAGATCCCTTCCAACTCAACCCGTTCTGTGGCCTTTGGGGACTTGACCACATCACGGTGGCTCTTCCAACCACTGCCTGCATCTCTCTCACAAGGGCTGTGCCTCAGTCCTCTTCAGGTGATGTCCCAGCCCCGGCAGCAGCTCTTCATCTGCAGTTAGCAGCTTCTAGCTTTTCCATCTCAGTGCTCTTCCATGCTTAGTTCTCTTCCACATACGGTTCTCTCTGTCCATATTTTCTGCAGCCTGTTCACATTGTGCTGGTACCAGAAGCTGCAGGATCTTGGGAGTGGTGACATCCCAAGCCTTGGCTCTTCTGCCTGTTGCTTTAGGGAGCAGCAGAAGAGAACATCCAGCTCAGCTGCTGGTGAACCAGGCTGGAGTCTGCTCTGTGAACACAATGTTTTAAGAGAACTGTGCTGACATTCTCTTCCCCAAAGGATTACAACCTGGCCAAATGTTTTTTTTTTTCCCCTTTCTTTTAAATTACTAAAAGGCACAGCAAAATCCTTGTCACCAGCAAAATCTCTCTGCTGAAAGGTATAAGGGACTACTCTGTTGGCAAGGTATCTGTGCCTTGAGGCAGTCAGAAAGAGTTTGTTATAATGTCTATGGGATGATGTATATTCCTCAAGTCATTTTCTTAAAAGTACATTAATATTTCTTGCAGAAGCTATCAAAAGAGAATGCAAAAATTGAATCCAAAAAGTACCTGGCGTGAAACATAGTTCAAACTTTTGCAAAGCTGTGAGTAACTGAAAACAGAGCTTGGAAAAGCTGTCATTGCTAGCTTTGTCTTTAATAACAGCTAATGCAAACAGAAACTGCTGCAATGTTTTTGGAAAGATACTCAACTTCTGCTTCAGGTTTTAAGGGATTAGGAAAACACCCACGATGAGAGGCAGATTATCTCACATCTGTCTGTTTCAGGCTTCTTGTGTCTTTCTCTGAAACATCTGGTACAGGCTGTTGTCAGAAGAACATAAACTAATTTATATGTGCATGTGTTTTTTATAGCTCATTAGCAGGGGCTGGTACTTCGTTTCAGTGAATTTTTGGTGAATCGGCAATTTTTTTTAGGTGAATCAAAACTAATGGCTTGTTGCAGCCCAGAGCACTTGAAATATGTTCTTAGCTTTAAAAAGATCTGCCCGAGTAATTTTTTTTTTTTTTCATTTGGCAATTACTTGGCATCTGAAACAGTAATATTTTTTTTTGAGATGACCTAAACCAAGAAAAATTTGTCACAGCAAGGAGTTGCAAGCCCTTTTGTTCTGAGAGAAATAGGTTTATTTTTTTACTAGGACAAAAAGGCTTCATTTGGTTCTTGAATATATTTTAACTATGAAAATTTTACTAGAAGGAGACTTTAAGATATGTAATGTATTGATGTGTGACTAAGTTCCTGAACTTTTTTCTGCTGGAAAAGTTAATAGTGGGATAAAGTTGATTGTGCTAGCATTTTGATTTTTCTCAAAACCTCTCAGGTCTAATTTTTGAGTGTTACTTGGCCTTAAGCAGCGACCATTACAGATGGACTTTTTCTGGATGGCCACAAACCTTTTGTTATGCTGAATTTGATCTGCTAAAAAAAGGGTCTGATCAGATGGGACACAAGGGGCAGCTTCAAAAGGCAGCTCTGCAAGTCAGGGTCCAGTTGTGTGGTTCAGTGCTATAAACATCTGGAATTAAAAATGCCATTAATAGATAGGACTCTGTGGAGCCCCTGATTGAGATGGAGTCTGCTGCTCCTGAGCCCGGTGGAAGCAAACAGCAGCTCTGCATAAGCAGAGAAAAACCACCTAGTGTCTCAGGTGAAGGAAGTTTTTTCACCTGGAGAGTTTTGTTTTGTTGCAAAAAAAGTGCAGTAATGGGTGGTTTTACAAGTCCAGGCCTTGATGCAGGTTTCACCTTAACGCTGGACCCTGCTGGCCTTTGGCACTGTTGCTCTTTTTCCCAAGCAGGGTAAAAACCTCCAAAACCTTAAACTTTTGAATACTTTTAAATATCCTTATTCTTAAGCACCTCTGCCATGACTAAATGTACAAATCAAACGTGACAAATAGTGAAGTTAATTAGTCAGCTACTTTTCCACTCTTGTGCAGAGAAGTGATAAATATGAAAGTACAATCTAAGGTCCATGAATTTAGGAGTTGGAGGTAATTTTTAAAAGAATGATGTGATGGTGATTTTCTTTCTTCATGCTTAAGTCTTCTATCTGAAAGGTTGACCTCTATTTGGTTGAGGAAATCAAACTCTTTGGTTAATACAAAGGGATGAGCTGAATATGAAAGCGATTGAGGGAAGGGATGGAACATCTAAAGGCTACATTGTCATTAGTTTTATTTTAGTGCAAATAATTGTACATGTTTAGTTTAAAATGTAGGGGGAAACGTACTTTGAAATATAATTACATTTAGCAGTCTTGTAGCTTTGTACTTTGTGCTATAAATTGCGTTCCCAGCTGTTTTTCATCTCCTGTAATTTAAATAAGTAAACCTTTTGTTCTTAAACTCTCTTAGTTCCTTCTAATTCTGTTGATGGACATCCATTTCTACTGCTTTATTTTATGTTAATATTTAACAATGGCATGTAGTTACCCCCCTGCTGGCACTGCTCCACCTCCTTTGTTTCTAGAAGGCCGCTTTTTGCCTTGGTCTTTAGTTTTGTAGAAGAATCTAAACTTCCTGTCCCTGCATCTAGCAGGAGCAAGGTTTCTGCATAAACTGACACAAAATCCCTCAGGAAGGGCGCTAGCCCCCAAGCAGGGAAGGTGGTGCTGGGCTGTCAGTCTCTTTTGTTCCTTGCTCAGATGGAAGTATGGAGTGGATGATGCTTTGTGGGCCAGAGCAAAGCTGTGCCAAGGGAATGCAAATCCGCTAGGTGTGCCCAGGTAATTTAAAATGCTCACGCTGGCAGCTTTTCTGCATGAGTAAAGCTGTTTAATTAATGTGTTTTCTCCACTTTCTTTTCTTGACAAGTTGATTCGAATTGAAACGGTCTGTAATAAGCTTGTCACCGGTCTTGGGGACAAATAAACCCTCTCCTGCAGGTGGAAAATTAAGAGCCCGTGTGTTTTGTATTTGTCTGTGATCAGAAGGGTTGGTGGCGGGTATGCAGACTGGTGGGACTGCAGCACCACTTACAGCCCAGCCCACGGCTTGGCTTCACAGTGGTGCCTTGAAAGGCAGGTGCGGGGCTTCAGGCAGGAGAGCTGGCACTGTTGTGGCTTTTCTGCTTCCCCTAGTTTTACACAAGGAGCTTGAGAGTAGAGTGAACATAATGGGCTCATAGGCTGAGGCAGTGTTTGTCCTTGTCTCCCCCTCCTCCACCCGTCCAGAGAAAGCTTAAGTTTAATTTGCTCAGCCTTGCGGTTTCACAGAAGTGAACGTGGAGACCTGAGCCCAGGATCAACAAAGGCAGCACTGGGCATTTCAGCCACTGCCTTTGAAATAGGCCTTCACAATAATGGACTTGGGAAGCCCCACTGTTCAGCCTTCTTTATAGTGTTAATAACTGTCCAGAAAGAAGAGAAGCAAGAAATTGCTCAGATTTCATCTCTCAGATTTCATCTTGCATCTAGAGTGCCGCAACAAATCAAACTGAAATGGGCCCCATCGTGGCTTCTGCTCTGCCATGCCGAACTGCCCTGGGCCCCTTCTCCCCCTGCTTTGCTGAGGGTTATAATGCTGAGCAAGTGCTCAGAGCAGGCTGGCTGGGGCAAACACGCGTGCTTCCCAACTGGGCAGGTGCCCCAATTAGGATGGACTCAGAAATGAATTTGTTTGTAGAGTGTGAAGTTGGAGGCCGAGGCAGTGCCCAGTGGCAGACACAGAGTGAGTCCAGAAGAGAGGTCTTCCCTCCCTGTTCACCTACTCTGGCTGTCCCCAGGACACATCTTCCTTCCCTTGAATGTGCAGGGGCATTTCTTCCTTGAGGGATCAAGATGAAAATGAGAGGTGGGCTTGGGTGAGGCAGAGGTCATGCCTGGCCATCTCCTCTGGCCCAGGCTTTGGGGGAAGATGGCCATGCCAGGGATGGCACTGTTTGATCAGTGATTCTAACAAGAGAATATTGTTTAAGAAATGCAGACTCTGATGTCATTATTAGGTAATGCTATTTCTTACGCATGCTAGCATTCATGGAGTTTGGAGTTGTATGCCTTGTTCTCAGGAATGCCTTTGGAAGGGTGCTGGAAGTTGAGGAGGAAAAACACGTGTATCATGTATTGAGTTACACTTTAATAACTGATAAGAGTTGCAAAAATATTTAAATTCAGGAAAAAAACCCACAACCCCAAACAGTAGAATGTGTAAAAGAGTTCCTAGTTTTAAAGCAGAACAATGATAATCAAAAGAGGTTGCATCTTTTCATGTTCATCCATTTCAGGTCCATGTAGTAGAAAAAGTGCTGGTACCTTCATTAATTTAAAAGCTTTTTGAATCAATAATTTCCACCCTCTCCATACATGGAAGCAGCTGGAATGCATTCTTGTGTTGCAATCGTGCAGGGTCTTCAGCAGTTTCCTTATCTTTCGTAATTAGCAAATCAAATTTTTGTCTTTAATCCTCTTGCATCCAGGGATATTTTGTGCTCAGAAGGCTGGGAAGTATGTGTGAGCAGATTGTCGTGCCAGTTGGAATTCCCCAGGGCACTGGGGGAAATGCTGAAGAAGAGGGGCAAGAGTTTTGTTGATTGTGTGAATATTTGGAGCTGCAGCATTACAGCATCCTTTTCCAAGAAGTGCAGCAGGCAGAGGGAACACATGTTATTGTGTTCACATCTGGCATTAACATATAAAATTTGAAGCATATAAAGTTTCTTCCCGTACAACTAAATTAAAAACCTGTGGCAAAAGGTAAATTGACAAGTGCAAAACTTCTTGGGTGGGAAATTTAAATGGTTGCAAATGTTTCCTGAAAGCTGCTTCTGGAAGTGTGTTCCTGAGCACAGCTGTCTCCAGGCTCACTGCCTAGCAGTGTCAGGAAGAGCTGTCCTATTCCCATGATTGATTTCATTTTATGGGGGGGAAAATGTCTGTTCTGGTCACGAAGACAACACTGCCACATGGGACGGAGCCCAGGCTGCAGAGCTGAACTGTGCCATGTAAAATAAGCTCATCTTGGCTCTCTTTGGAGGGGACTGGGAAGGCACAGTTAACTGTGGATTGGTTGGGTAAAGAGGCACATGCTGATAGCTATTGACTTGCAGACACCTTATCTCTTTGTTGGGCAGCATGTTTCTTGTTTAAATTTGGAGCTCATAGAATGTCTCAGCTGGGGTAATGCACTAGAGTGTCCTCTCTGGAGACCTTTTTCCTGACTGAACTTGATGTACTTATTGATATTTCTACTGAAGCAGAACCTGATCTAAACAACATGGTCTCCTCCTGCATGACACTGAGGCAGGTCCACTGTAAAGCTGCTGTGCTGTCTGGCTTCAGATCAGTTGGGACTCATGTTTTTGGTAATACAGACTGTCAAGGTGGGTGGAAAAATGCAGCTGACAACATCTTTTCAAGGCAACAGGAGCTGGAGTACTCAGTGCTTCTGCAGCAGCACTCTCCCATGAGGTGTGCACACCTTCCTTGCTCCAGATCCTGTGTCCTGGGGTGCACCAACCCTGATTGCTGTTGTAGAAAAGCAGAAGTTATGCGGGATAAACTGAAGTCAAGTGGAACTGCTTGTAGCAGGATGAGACCATCTTGATGTCTCCAGCACTGATACTCCACTTCTTGGGTAGGGAGTAGTTTGACCAGTGTGTGTCCAGGCTTGGATTCCTGTTTAGATTAAAATTTGGTTGTGGCCGATCTGGTGTTCAAAGAGAAATGCAACTTCTCGCATAATGACCATACTTGTTCCCTCTAGATGCTGGCCTCCACTGGCCTTTGAGCATGCTGTGTTACAACACAAGTGTTAAATCTCTATTAATATCTTTGCTGATTTTATTAGCAGCCCCGCCGTTTATAGTACTTGTGTTGCAAATAGTCCTCCATGAAGGCACTTAAAAAGATATGTTATACAGACCCAAGTGATCAATAGCTTTTAGATTACTGTGTCACTAAACAGCAGGCTGAGACATGGAAAGGCACTGTTACTTTAGGGATGAGAGATTTTTAGAAAATAAATCAATAGAGAATACAGGCTGATTGGTTTCCAGTTCAAATAATTCCAAGAAACATGGAGCCCAGGGGAAACCATGCCATTCATACTTGGAAATAAACAACATACGCTTGCTTTCATTTATGTATTTGGGTCAGTACGCTTGAAAATTGAGAGGGAGCTACTGGGCAGGGTATTAATCTGGATATGGGGTGCTTGGGTTCTCCTTTGAGCGCTTCCAGAGAGCTCTTCTCCCTATGTTTACCAAGTTCCCTTTGGTACTAACAGCCTTCACTCTGGGGCATGGCAACTGGCTGGTGTAAAGCCCAGTTGGAGCCCTTTTGGGGCTAACAGAAATGTAAATAATAACAAACTTTCAGGGATGTGATTTTCCTTTTTAGTACTCAAGCAGCCATGGGCTAAATGATGGTAAGTGGCTGTCAGGTGCAGCGAAGGGCTGGATGGTTTGTAGACAGGTATGACGTGAAGCTACCAGGGAAGTAGATGCTGCTGTCTCTCCAGGAGGCTACTGTGACATCTCCCACGTTACATGGCATGGGCTAGCTCTGCTGGTGTGCAAGAGTCCCTGGAGCTAACAACTTCCTGCACTTACTACTGTTCATTCCCGCTGGCTAGCGCTGCCCTGGAACACATCCCTGGAGATGTGGGGTGAGATTGATGGCGGGTGGTGGCTGGAGGAGCACACCTGTCCCTTGGGAATGGGGAAGGGATCTTTCTGAAACTTTTGCAGCGCTTCAGGGATTCTGCCACATTCACTGCTAGGGAACATTCCAGTGTGAGCTTGAGGTGTCTTCAGTTACTTCTTGTTCTAGTCCAAGACCTGCCCTCTACTCTGCACTGAATCCTCCCAAGAGCTCTTTTGTGATGTGCTTCGAGGACAGTTTGGTGACAATGCCATTAGCTGCTACCTCTGGGACACAGTGGCTGAAGGTCACAGAAATTTTGCTAGAGTGCTGGTTTTATACCAACTGGTTTATTGGAGCACTTCTTTTATCTTGGGATGGGCTGCTAAGTCCTGGAAAGCAGCTAATGGAGATGTACAAGTTGTGAAGGATGTTTTTTAGAAATGCAGCATCGTTCAGCAGCCAAGGGCTGACTAGTGGCTGAGGAAGACCAGCGGCAGAGGACAAGTTGGAAAAACTTATTTGAAGAAAGAAGCGAGAGATACTTGAATATTGTTTTCTCATGTGGCTTTGTTCCTCCTTTTCCAAACAAGAGAACGAGGCTGCTCTAATCTGACTTCTGTGTCTATACTTGAGAAAGGTGTTTCATGGTGGTGACAAGGTGTGGAATAGTACTTTGATCTAAGGTTTGGGATACTTGGAGTTAAGGCCCTTTTCCTGACCTGGATATGCATGTGACACATAACTATGTCACCTGGTCTGGCTGTGCTCTATGTGCAAAGCAGAGGAAAAAGTATTCCCCAGACTCAAAAGAATGAAGGGTAATTATTTTGAGGCACTGAGATAAGGGAAACTGCATAAGCATCTAAGACAAATAGATCTGCTCCCACTGAATTCAGTGGCAGAAATTTTAATGGGAGCAAGATCCGGGCCCCATCTGATAAAGAATTTCATCTGGATTGCATATGGGGGTAGGCATTAAAGGACCCATCTAAGGATCTCCCCTCTGGAGTACATCTATAAAAGATCCTCTGTAGTTGTGTTCAAAGCTCACAGTAATGCCAGTCTCCTCAGGACCATTCACTTAGATCATTCAGAAACTCTTTCTTGTCTAAGCCCTGATGCTTTCCCCCAGTGGAAGAATGTGGTTGAAACTCCCATACAGGGAAGACTTGAGATTTGTTTTTTATTTGAACCCAAAACATTAACAAATTGGACACATGTGCTCTAAGACTAGAGCCCGCTCTTATTTAAGCCAATGCAAAACTCTCCTTGATCCCAGCAGGATCAAGGTCTTGGGTATTGCTTGCACCTTTTTAGAGTATCTGCCTCTAAATGAAACAGATGATGACAAACTCATTTTGGATTTATCCTCCTTGACTGAATTACAGCCAGAGAGGTTTGTAGACTCTCCCTCTTGGAAGAGAGGAGTTCACAATCTAATTGCTGATTGAAAGACCAAGGGCAGGTATCACTGTGCCTTCTCTTGTGGCACGTTCTTTAAGCATGTGAAAGTCAATGCTGTGATTTAGTCCTTTTTTCAGTATTTAAACATCTTTAATGCTCTTGTCAGACTGTTGCTCCAGCTAGCATAATGTTTCTGTTCACTGTCTGTGATTTTCTTCCTCTTCATGCCACAGTACTGACAGGTGAGTATTATATGTGTAGGAAGTTATTAGGCAGAAACATATGCCCTGAATATGTTTAAATTCCTTATAAGTCACTTGATCAATGTGCAGTGTTTGTGTCCCCTCTATTTTTGCTCTAAATTCATATTCATCAACAGAGGTTGCTTGGTACTTAATGGGACACTGGGGCACTGAGTGAAGGGAAGGGACAATACACATACAGGGTGAAGAATGAGGACAAATGTAGATGAACTTCCTCCAACAGGCACAAAATGCTCATTCCTGAATAAAAAATGTGAAAAGGTCAAGTGCCCCCAGAGGTTTCTATTGTGACAGGCACTTAACCCCTTCACTCCTGGTTATCTGCTTCAGCTGCTGGGCCACTTGGTGCACAAGTGCCATTAGCATCAGTGGAATGTGGGGCTGGGAGTGTCTGGAGACCCACCTCCCTTCCAGGCAGCAGGCACTGGGTGAGCAGGAAATAATCCTTGTGGACACTGACCTTGTCAGTAGCTGTGTCTAGAGATAATTATTTCCTAACATGTAACCTTTTCATGGTCAATTGCTCCAGAATATTAGACAGAATTGTGATTTCCTTCTATCTTCAGACACACACACAAGGTCTTGTCCTTCCTGCTTTGAGGGCATAATTTAGCAAGTGCACAGACAACCCAGTGCTTGCTGAAAAGTGTTGTTTCTATTTTGCTTAAAAAAAAGTTTTGCTGCTCTTCCTTGCCATTGAGCAGAAGGGATCTGGGATATATATGCCCACTCCCATTCTTTTTTTGACAGACACACGTTTCCCTTTAAGAATTTAATACTAACCAGGCAACTGTTTAGTAATCTTCTGCTCCACCAGATTTCTTGCTTGTTGACTGACTTTGGTTTACCTTTTCCTAGTCTGTGATGCTTCAGTGTGTGCCCCTTGACGCATCACCAAGGCATCTGAAGAGGCAAGATCAGCAGAATATGTCAGTGCAGCTGCTCCGAAGGCATCAGGTTTGATACAGTCAGGACCAATGTCAGGATGAGCAGCCAGGGGTGAAGACAGTTCTCTTGTACAGCCCCATGAGCCCAGCCTGCTCCTGCCTAAAGTGCACCCCACAAGGGCTTCTTTGGTGGTTGGGGCTGAAGAGTATAAGGAAGAATGCTGTTCTTCCTCCTCCACCCCGAATACTCCTACTCACTTACTCGAGTTGCAGCTTGTTCAGCAGAGACTTGGGCATACCAGCTAGAACTATTTCTTTGGGGCAGTCCCTTTTGGGAACATACTCAGGTGACCCCTTGGAGACACCTTGTAAGGATTGCACTGATCCAAACAATAACACAAATGCAGCTCCTGCAGCTAAGTGTGATTTGTCAGTGATATTTTTACAACCTGCTCCTTGTTTTGTAGCAGTATTTAATTGGTTTTTTGAAAAATTGCAAAACTAGGTCAGTTTGCCATTGGGCCTTGTAAGACTCTTTAGCTAAATCTCCAGACTTTACCTAGAAGTCAATTTGAGCCAGACTTAGGAAAAATATATATTAATATACCCAAGGTCTCACGTGAGAAACTTGTAGGCAATGATTTGGGATTCAGAGCCATATTCATATTCCTAAGACTAAATTCAAAGCCATCGTTTAAAAGCAGGCTTGCACATGTGTATGTCCTGATCTTTAATTAGGCAAAACTCCCACTGACATCAATAGGAGTTTGACTTGAATAAGAACTGCAGGATCAGGTCCATAATTTGGTACCTGGGATTTGATTAAGCAGCTAAATTACTAGAACAGTTTCCCCATGTGTATAATTGCCTAATTAATATTTAAAATAGTTAAGTTCAGCACTGAATATGGTGTACCTCTTGCCACATGAAATGTATGCTATTTAATCCAAGTTGATGGAGCTATTTGGAAGAGCCTGTAGAGTTTATTTTACAGTTAAGTAGTACTGTTTATCTTAAGCTCAGAAACAGCTACCATTGTGTTAAAATGTCATGTTCCAGAGTAGTGCTGTGCTACATTCTAATTCTTGAGTTCTGGCTCTTGTGATTGATATTGCAGGTGTGAAAACACTCTGTAGGCTGGGGAAGAACTTACTCTCTAAGATGATTTTTAAATTCAATGCTTTGAAAAGGCTTTTATTGTCTTATCAGTGGTTTGGGTTTTTGTTGTTGTGGGGTTTTTTTTGTGGTTTTTTTTTTCTTTTTTTGTTTAGGGCCCCAGCATAGTGCCTGTGGTAGACTATATATCTATATAGAATATCTATGTATATATTCTATATATATATATAGAATAAGTGTATATTGTTTGCTTTTTGCTGAAATTTCAGTCTAATACTGTGGGCTGGAGTTGATACATTTGCTTTCGCAATTGAGACTTTTTTCTTTGTTTGAAACAGAGAACTTGTTCTATTAGAGGAATAGAGAGATCATATATGAGTTTCCTAAGTGGAAAAATATTGTGGAAGGAATTGCAATGCCCAAAAGGAAACTCTGTTCTCCCTAAATCTATATATGCCCGTGTGTGTTTGGATATGTGTGTCTTGTGTGCAGACATAAATAATGGTACTTGAGTTGGCATAATGGGTAGTGCCTGCTCATGCTGTTGACAGTTACTTAATAATGCATGTTCTCCCATTCTCTCCAGCTGAATTCTTAAGGCATTACCATGGGAATTTTCCCTTTTTGGGGATTGCAGCAGAGCTCCAGGACTAGCTGTTTTTGTCATGTGCATTTTGCAGTAGCCTTTATTCAGGAACTCCATCCAAGCATCTCTTGCAGAGAATGAAACCATCAGTTGTCCTCAGGGAAGAGCTCCACGCTGCAGCAACAGTGAGCCTTGTGCCTTTGAGTCGTTCAGGGTGATGGGAGCTTGGATTCTGCCGTGCTCAAAGCATGGCTAGGAGCTGGAATTCCAGAATATATCACCATATGAAGTGGGATACAGTCAAATGTACTTCTCAGAGAGGTAGGCTTGAAGCCTTTAGAAACAATTCTGCTCCTTTAAGGATCTAAGAATGCTTGATAGGTAAACAAGTCATGGCACTGAAACTGCAGCCACAGTCTGAAATTGGCTGAGGTTTGCAGTCCTGCTATCTTTTCAAATGATAGCTTTTTGTCTCTTCTGCCAAAGCCAGAAACTTGCCCACAAAATAAGCAGTCCCATACCCCTGAAAATTAGCAATTGGGTCCACCCAAAATGATGAGATGGTCTTAAAAATAGGAAGATTATATTATATATTTAAATTGGAGTCCTTTTGAAGGCTGTCCTGCTGTCTTGGTTTGTCAACTTTTATTTTGTATTCAGCTCATGTTTTGAAGTCTTTCTGTGGAGATTATAAAAACGAATAGATGGGATGGAAACTTTCAGCTTTTGTTTAAAAAGAAAAATAGGTAACTCTGTCTTGCAGCCGCTTGATTTCTGCAACTGAATTTCTCTGAATCATCATGATTTAGCATTGTTAATGATAGCTAGAAGTGATGTCTATGGGTTTGGGATCCCTTGGGTTTTAAATCAAATTTGAAGACATCTTGGGAGTGTGTGTCACGTCATTTCCCCCAGCTCCTACTGAATCTCATTGAAATTGAGGAGACTCCTTGGTTACAAAAATATAAATGGTAAGAAGGGAGTGCATAGTCTGTTTGTGATAATTTAGGCTGTAATTTGTCTCCCAAAGCTTTGGGAAGCGTTGTCCCTTCTCTCTGTGGCACTCTGACCTCCTCTAGCGGTGGCTGGGCCACAGAAAGCCTCTCCCAGCTCTGGCTGGGGGGACACTCTGGCACAGGGATCTGGTCACCTGGAGTGGGATCTCTGCTGTCAGACATCTACTGCTGTGATAAGTTTCCAGTTCTTTCAGATTCAGCTGTGTTTTCAGCTTCTGCCTCGATTTTTCCTTTGGACAATACCAGAAGTTTCTTGTCAGAGTGTCACTTGGAGGAGCCAGAGAGACAGGATGGTGGAAGTCTGACAACTCCTATTAGTCCTCTTATTTTTAGTTTAGGTTTCTAAAGTATGAAACCAGCAAAGAACAAATACCAAAAGGTGGGGTTTTTTTCCCTCTCTCTTTCTTTCCCCTCTCTTTTTAAAATGCAAACATAGGGAAAAGAGCCAAGTTTCAATTCTTCCTCAAATTTATAGTAATTTTCCTGTAACTGTGGATGCTTGAAAAACCAAGAGTAATGCCACAAAAGGGAAATCTCTGTCTCATTCTCCTTTTTGTCTTGGCTCACTTGACCCTGTTGGGGATGTACTCTTTCATTGTGTGCTGCTCTTGGGCCTGGGAGGACAAACAAAGGGAAATGAGCTCTGTGTGAGCCCATGTCTTGATCGGGGACCAGCCCTTGACTCAGTGTGGCTGCCTCAGAATGCAGCTGCAGTGTGCCAAGGTATCCTGTGTGCCTTTGTGTGGAGGGTACAGACAGTGCTGGGGCTGATTTCCAATGGGCATGGCCTTCCTGGACTTGAGGGGAGAAAAAGCTGAACCAATTAAGAGTTACTGAATCATATCCTACTACAACACGAGGGCAGGAGATGTTTTCTTCTGTGGGACAGAAAGCAAAAAGGTTTAGTCCAGTGATCTTCACTCCAGCCTCTGCTTTGCTGTGTTACTACATTCAAGGACGTGCAGATGTAGTTAAGCAAAATCCTGCAGAGCAGAAATGTCAGGGTTAGATCTGGGGTGGGGTGGGGCTCTCCCAGCACACTGGATTCTCACTTTCAACATAGATAATGAAAGACCATCTCCGAAAGGGTTGAGTGTCCTCTCTTAAACCACTAAAGCCCTTCCAGTTGGTGCCCTAGACTGGTTTGTTTGTCAAAGGGCTCCTTTCTAGCTGGCAGTCCTTTCTCTTTGCAAAAACTCAATGCTTAGTGGTTTAAGATGGAAGGGTATATTTAGATTAGATATTGGGAAGAAATTCTTCCCTGTGAGGGTGGGGAGGCCCTGGCACAGGGTGCCCAGGGAAGCTGGGGCTGCCCCTGGATCCCTGGCAGCATCCAAGGCCAGGCTGGATGGGGCTTGGAGCAGCCTGGGACAGTAGATGTCCCTGCCATGGCAGGGACTTGGCACTAGATGATCTTTAAGGTCCTTTCCAACACTAACCATTCCATGATTTTCTAGGCAGTGAAGGCATTGTTTTAACAGCATAAATGTCTCCCGATGCTTAAGCAACTGTGTGTTTTGGTTTTTTTTTTTTTTTTTTTTTGCTAAATCTTTTTTTGGCTGAGTCTGGGTGAAATATTTGATTTATTATGTTTTAAAAAGTAATGTTAGCTGCTGATTTTGCTACTTTGTTTTCTTTTACCTCAGATGATTTTTACATTGCAGAAGTGCTGGAAATGACAGGAATACAACAGATTTTTAGCTGTATTTATGACTGTGGGGGAAACAGTTTAGTATGATGCATGAAAATAGGGCCCTCACTCTGCTTTTGTTTCTTTAGCATTGCAGCCCAGGAAAAGATTTAATATGGGAATAGAAGTGAGGTAAAGACCATTAAAAACCCATGGTGTATTTAAAACTTGCCCTAAAAATGATCAGTCATGATTTGGTCAGTGTGTGGAAGTAGTTGGATAAAGTCCTGTGCCACTACCTGAAATCATAAATCATCCCCGGCAGTTCAGCATGTCCAGGTTGGTGTTGGGATTATAATTTTTGTAATGCAATGATTTTTTTCCCCTTCCCCACAAGTTTCTTTTTCTAGAGACTTTTATGTGCTTTAGTTCTTCCAAAAGTTAAAAACAAAACAAAGAACAAACACCAACAACCAAAAAAACCCAAAACCCAACCAAAAAAAACCCCAACTCAACCAAAAAATAATACCAAACAAACCCCAGAGTGAAAGTTTGGAGCAGAGTACAGCTGGATGAAGTTTTCAGGAAACTCGTGGTGATTTTTGGGAATGTGAGATTTGGTCATAGTGTCAAATGGTTTAAAAATTCAGTTGCCCTGAACTTGCATGTTAATGGCAGTTCTGGTAGATTTTGGATAGAGCTGAGAGCTGATAGCCATGAGTCCCTGCAGGCAGCATCTGCAGGCAAAAACTCTGGGTTATCTGGTTCCTAAACTACTCCATCATCCTATGTAGATATATGGGGATTTTGGCTTTGCTGCATCAGTCTCTTTGAGATGAGCAAAAGGGAAGATTAATTCCCCTAGAAAAAGCTTTCCCTGCTTTGCATCCATATCAATTTCAGTGACTTTAGATCCTTTCTTTTTTTTTTGAGAGTGGAGGGAGTGTTTAAACTGAAGACTTATGGAGCATGGCAGAGCTGGGAACTTTTCTAAGCCCCAGGCAAAAACTAAACATCAGTATATTGCAGTCTGTTTGTATTGAATATTTGAAGAACTTCATTTTTATCTTAGAGCAGTTTAAGACTCTGGAGAGATATACAGATCTCTTCCTTCTCCCTATGAAATAAACAGCAGCAGTATTGTTACTACTTTTTTTGTGATCCTTTACCCTACTGTTAAATACCTTTCAATTTGATTAATGTAATGCAGGGAAAGCTGTGTTTAGTTCTATTGTGATCACCTCTCCCAAACAGGCAACAGGATTTTCCTGAAATGAGTGAATTTGTTTGAATAAGGGTGCTTTTCCAAGCAATTTGCTTTGTCTTCATTAAAAAACTGTAGTGATGGATCTGCATTGCTGTCACCTGTGGTGAATGACTTTTAGCCCAGTCAGCCTGTGTTTAACTTTAGTTTCTGTTAGGCCTTTGCTAGAATGGGAAACTGTTATCACAGTTTGGTTCCCACAGAGGTGTGCATGAACCTAGGCTTTGATAAGCTAATTAGACTGAGTTCTCTCACTAAAATGCATCTCCATGTCCTTTAATCAGGTCTGTGACTCTGCTCTTGGCTGCTCCAAATGTAAAGAGGTATTTTCTGTTCCTACCCTTCTGCCTGTTCCCTCTCCCTTGCTGTGCTCTGTGGTTTGCCTTTAAATATCTTTGGGGGTGGAACCATCTGTGTCTTTTGTACATTATTGAGGATCTGAGGGGGCCCTCTGGATACTGCCTAAATAAATGTTAAGTAATAAAGCTGAGAGGAGGTGTTGCTTTAGCAGTGTACCAGTGGAGAAATGGAGAGCAGATCCTGTCAATCTCTCCCCTTGCTTAACCAGCTGGAGGCATGGGAGATGCTTTGCAGACCCACTGTGGCAAAATCATCATCATATTTCCTTTATAACTATATTGAAGGTTAGAATCTGTGTCCCTTCGATGTTATGGGTTTTTTTCCCCTGAAAAATGCTGCTGCCGTCTTCTTGAAATCTGAGAGAGATCCCCAAAGCTTACCAGGCAAAAAAGCTCAGTGAACTCTCAAAGGATATTGCTGCTTTTCCCTCTAACCTCTTAGAGTCTCTGCCTTTCCTCTGTTCTTTTTTCTTTCTTTGCCAGTAAGGCGCTGTGTGCAGTCTTTTGTGAACCTTTGTGGGCCAGATTTCTCCCAGCTGCCTTTTTTCCTCTGCAGTAGCTGCAGAAGAGGCAGTGGATCTGAGGAGGAGATGCGCTTTATGATTTATGACACTTTATGAAGTGCATTTCGCAGCAGGATTGACAGAGCTGGAGTCTGAAGTCCACCCAGTTTTGGGGATGCAGAGGCAGGTAGGGGATGGATCTGCTCCTGGTGACTGTCCCTGTGTCTGAGTGGGGACACCTCTGCTTGCTTCCCTGCTTGAACTGTCTGCATCAAGAGCTGGGGGTAGTGCCAGGAGAGCCGAGGACCTGTCTGTGCTGGAAGCCAAGTCCATTTTACACCACTGGCACCTCTTCAGAAGCCATGGCAGGGCCTCCTGCATGTGACCAGGCTCCCTTATTAGCTGTTCATCTAAAGCTGGCCTTATTTTGACAACCCTTCCTCCTCCTCCATGAGATGCCTCCTGATGGCAGGGGTGTCAGCACAGCTCGTGGTGTGAGGAGCAGGGGTTTGTTCCATGTTCCCTTGGCACTCGGGGGCTCTGTCAGAGACTTCAAACAGGGCTCTTTCCCACGGTTTGTTTCTGCCTCTGTGCCTTTCCTGTCTGTAGCCTCAGGGCTGCAGCTCTCCAGCCATCTATTTATATGGCCCTCATCTGTCTTAGTCTCTTTGGCACTTATATGGCTCCCATTGGCCAGGGCCTGAATGCCTCCCAATCTTTAATATATTTATTTTCACACATGCAGACACACAGGCATACCTGTGAGGTCAGGAAGTACCAGTGCTCCTATTGTACAGATGGAGGACATTAAATGGTAATTGGCTAAACTGGGAGCAGGTGGTGGCAGGGATGGAGGAAGGCTGCTCTCTCATGGTACAGAAAATGGCATCACAAGAAATAGTTTGTAAGCCACAGTGCAGCGCTGGGAAGATGGGTCTCCCCACTCATATGTGAGCCTTGCAGTCAGTGCAATATGAGGTCCTAGTCAAGCCCTATCCTTGTTTTGGCCTCTTCATTCTTCAATCTTGTTTTAAAATATTTTTGTCCCAGTGATGCAACTTCAGATGCAAAGCTTCTGTCAAATTGCCCAGCCAGGATGGGGGAGGGAGGTTGGAGTCCTCTTAGTCTGACAGTGAAAGCAAAGGCTTTTTTAGTGGCAGGGTCCTTTGCTCTTGCTCACTGAGTTTACTGTTCTTGGAGGGGGGGTTGGTCCCCTCTTTTGAGTGGCTTCAAGGTGGGGATGGGCCCAGCAGTCTAAAGCGCAGCCATCGGCTCAGGATTTGCTTTGTTTAGCTGGAGCACTCTGAGCAGACTGTCTGCTGGGGTAGGAATTTTTGGCAGCTGATACATGGCCACACTGTTCTGTGGCAGTGGCTTTCCCTTAGCCTTTCCCAAAGATGGCAATGCTGCCAAGCGTATCTCCAAATGCTTTGCAAACGTGACCCATTAGCAGCGCCTTCAGCACAGAGACAACACTTGTTGCATTTAGGGAGCTCAACCAAGACCCGCTGGGGGTCAGTGGTACCCCCATTCTTTTCAGTCAGTGGTGTCTTCTCCTGCACCTAAAGCTGAGGGAGTGCGCAGTGGAGCTGGAGCCGGTGTGTGGGAATTGGGAGGGGAGAAGTCAGGTGGCTGTTCCTGGGCCTGTGCCTGGCTGATAGACCACGGTGCCTAATTAGTGTGGCAGCTGTTCTCGGTTAGCAAGGCTTTCCTTAGGCGCCTGCACTAATGTTCTTGATAGCAGCTAAGGAGAGAAAGGAGGAGGAAATGGCATCTATATTTAATTAATACTGCATCCATATTTTATTGCGGAGAGCCCTTAGGTGCAGAAAGATTCTCAGTGAGAACAATTGCTTTGGAGTGCTGAAGCTATTGTATGGTGCTGAGGAGGTGAACTTTGGTTTTAAAAACAAACTCAAATTCCTTCCAGGGTAACCTGGGAAAGCCCAAAAACCCTCTGCCACTCACCACTCAGCCTTGGGCTGAAAAGCAAGTGGCAAATTTGCTGATAACTCATATTTGATTAGCTTTAGTATCCTCTAATATTTTAAGCAAGAAAGGTTCAGTGGGCTGCAGACAAATACCACACTGATTATTTTTTCCTTTTGATAAGCTGCCAGGCTTGGAGAGGTTTCCTTTTCCATTCTCTGAGCTTACTCTCATCTTCCAGCTACATGCTGTGCTCCTCTTCTGGCTCTGAATCCCAGCGAGGAGACACAAGGTGTTGTTGAAATGGCTGTCCCCTTGCTGTGGCTGAGGTGGCCCGTGGGGCTCGCAGGGCCAGGCTGGGTGGAGCCAAGAGCAGGTGAGAGATGCTGGTGGCTGCAGTGGCCTTGGCAGCTTCTGAGGCCACCTTGAGGCTTCGCTCACTGGGCAGCTGGGTGGGACACGCCGCGGAGCACGGAGGGGGCTGGGGATGTTTTGGGGTCAGCCTGAGCGTGGCCGAGCAGGGCTTTGGCAGCAGAGCAGCACGTGCCCCTCTGGCTGAGCCCCCAGCCCTGCGCTCGGTGGGTCACTGCTGTGTCCGGCTGCGGCAGCGAGGCACACGCTGGTCTGCTGCCAGCACTCAGCCCTCTGCCCTCGTTAGGGGCAGGCTTGGGCCAGCAAGGAGACGTTTTATAGTACAGTCAGAGAAGCAGAAATAAAACTGTGTGTTAGAATAGCCTGAGCCTCTTAAAATATTTTGTACACACCCTTCATGCCCCATTAGTATCATTGTTTTGTTCAGCCAGCATGTGGTACAGCCCTTCTTGTACTCTGCAAAACACATCAGTTTCCAAAATGTTGTTTTACTCTGTGGTTTCCATTATAATAAAAATATGCAAACAATTGCTACCCAAAGAAAACGACAATTTAATTTTTAAATCCTTCTCCTTTCACTGATTCCACAGTTTTTCCTTGGTAGTATCCAAATTTCGGGGAGAAAGGAAAGCTGAAGACAGAAGTGTTTACAGAAAGGAGCATTTTTGCCTTTCCACAACTACAAAAGAAACATTTGTTGCCTCAACTCCTAAACAAACTGCCGCCAAAACAATTAGTGTTATTTTTCTATTATCCTCCTATTCGAGAGTAAATAGCCATTTCATGAATATGTTAATTATCTTGTAGGTGCAGAAGATAAGTGGATGTTGTATTTTCACAAATGATGAAAACAATTCTATTGTATACAAAAAGTTCCAAGAAAGATTTTCCCAAGTATTTGGGGTTGGTGGTTGCAGTTAAACTGCTCACAACTGGACCCTTTGCTTTGATAACTTAAAGATTTAGCAAAGATTGAGCAGTTGAGTAAATGAAGATGTTTTTTCTCATTTTTTTAAAGAAAAAGCAGGCAGATGAGCAATAAGAACCAAGTCCCTACAACAGCAGAGCTTTTAAATCGTGTTTTATTTTTGTATTAAATTTTAAAGGCTAACAGAGAGGTTCTGGAAAAAAAATCACTTGTGTAAGTACTGCAGGGTTATATGTGTTCTCTGAAATACATGGTATTTCTAGAGGTAAAGTAATACAGTGTTATTCTATTTAAATTGGGTTGTCTGCAGGACAGAAATTATTTGTGCATTTATCTGTCAGTAAAAACTGCAGGTTACTAGATAGATATGTTTGTTTTTGTGTTAAATCATCCAAATATTTATTTTAGTGAGAGTATGCTTATTTAGACTCTGGAGAAGCAGCAAAGTGCTGATTTTCCTTTTGGAGATGTATACATGTGTACATTTAGGAAGAAAAATTCAATATTCTGCAAAGTTGAATGCACCATTGTGCAAGATAATTAAAATGTAAATTTAAGTATCTATGCCTGCTTTGTGATTTTTTTTTTTTAATACTTTTAAGTTAGTTGTCTTTTAAAACATGTGGTCAGCTGTTGTATTCACATATGGTCAAATGATCAAAGTCTGAACTCCTCTCTAATTGTCCCCTGCTGCTTGTCTGCTCTGTCCATGATCAAGGCCTCAGCAGGTGATAAGAAAGGCATGAGAACAGGCTGGAAGGAGAATGAACTACTGAGGGGCCCAAGCTGAAAGAAATAAAGACTTCCAGTACATCACCCTGACAGTAAAGAACCAAGAAAAAGTGAAGTCTGGTTAGTTCTTATTTTTTCTTTCTTTCTTGCCCTTTTTTCCCCCTTGTTCACAAATATGCATATATTTTTTTTAAAAGCAAAATGCAAATAGGGTAGTCTCGGTGTATTCTCAGCTCATATAAAAGACAGAACCAAACACCCTTCTGCAGACATGTTTATTTACTTGTGAGGAGGAGGAAGCTGCTAAGTCACACAGTTTATAGTATTTCACATGTTTGTGGAAATCTTTGCAATTCTTTTCACTTATGCTTGTCATTGTTTGCCTGGAGTTCACTTTGCCAGATGGTGCTTTATTGTCACTGGTGTCCACACCTCGCTCTTGCATCACTTCAAGACCAAATGGTGTGAAGAGCTTTAATACTTAGAGGATTTAGTAAAAGTAAATCCACACTTTGTGGAAGGTTCATTCTCAGCTATTCAAGCAGGTCTAGCACTGATTCAGAGAGGGAGTAGCTGACCCCAGGAGTGAAGAAAGGGTGAAATAAATGGATTGTCTTTGCCACTCCTGTTTGTGCTCTGCTCTCTTGCAGTCAAAACGCCAGTGGAAAATTAAGGATCAATATTAGATTTAGAATAAAGAGTTAACAGTTAAATCAAGGAAGGTGCATTGTCAGATTCTCCCCTCCTCCCCCAGTCAGTGTAGAAAACAGTTGGCTGCATTTCTAAAGCTAAATTGCTTAGGCTTGCAGTAATGTATTTGTATGCATCATGTTTTTGGAACCACGTGAGGATTAATTTTTTACATGAATTTGCATGCAAATAGAGTACTCCCTTTTGGCTTCTGCAGAGTCGTTTCTTAATGTTTGCAAACACTGTCGCTCAGATGCAAGAAGTGCCATTGCCCCATTTTACAGATGAGGAGGCAGTGGCTGGCTGAGAAAGAAGTGAGTACTGTTCAAACTGTCATTCAAACGTGGGGGTTTTGGGCAATCTATATTTCATTATTTAAAACAGGACTGAGTGCCTATTTCTCTAATTTTGCCGGTAGCTGAAGTCTGTTTGTCCAAATGACTACAGCAGTCATTTGTGGACAGAGGGAATGTGTGTCTCTGCATGGATAGGGAGTATTTTAGCAGGAGGCAGGTGTGAGAGGTTTTAGAGGATATTATAGAAAAACCCTTGTGGTGGTCAGGCTATTATATGGCTGCTGTAAAACAGGCAAACAGGTTAGTGGGTATAACCGCAAGGAAAGAGCACACATCACAACTGCAGTCTCTGCATGGAGGCAGAGCTGTGTTCGGTGCACTAAGTTTTTTTTTCTGGGGTCAGTTCCAGAGGGTTCTCCTTGTGGGGCAGTGAGTTTTAGGAAGGACATTCCTTGGAGCAGGTTCGTGGTAGAGGGGGAGATCTCATAGCACTGATGCACAAGGAGAGTGGTGGAGAAAGAGGATTATGATCATGTCTCTGCATGGGCCCACGGGTGAGAGAGACTTGAAACAAAGGGCTTGGAACATTTTGACCGTGAAGATTTGTGGGAGGGAGGACCCCAGTCCTGCTGGGGGCTCTGCTGAATAGTGTCTGCCTCAGCAGTGACCCACAGAAGGGAAGTGCCCCATGGAAATCGTGGCACTTTCCTTCCCTCCCTCCTGTGTTTTCTTCTGGGTGTGAGCTGGTTCCACTTGGTCATGCTCAAGTGACTTCCTGAGCTGGGGTCTGTGGAAGTGCATGGCTGGGGAGGCCAAGTGCCCACCACAAGCTGTGTCTAACATGAGAATGGCAGAGCTGTTTGCTCTGAGTGCAGTCAGTAGAGAGGCAGCCAAGCGAGGGCACAGCAGCAGGATGTATAAAACAGCTCAAGAGACAGCCAGAGGTGTTAGGAGTGTTTGGGTGGTGAGGTAGAAGGATGTGGTGACAGATGAGAGACGGGGAGAAACAGAGCAGGCAGGGTTGTTAGGCACAGTGGTCGTTTTCTACTGCTAATTCTCCCTAGGAAAGCTAGGGCACAGCAAATGCAGGGAGCTGTATTCCTTATACTTTTTTTTTTTTTTTTTTGCACATTCAGGCTCTGCTTTTTATAAAATGGGTGGTGCCAGGCTATCAGCCTGCCCAGGTTCCTCTCACTCACCCAACCCATGACCAGTGTAAATGGAATCTGGAAGCATAGTGCTGCATTTCTTGTTTCTTGCTTGACAGCTCACAGTGACTGGAGCCCTGATGTGGCTGCTGCATTTCTCCCACTCCACCTTTATTACTGCTGAGTAACTGCAGCTTCTTATCAGGGGTGCGAACAATGGAAGATTTTGTTTTTATGGGGAATTGTTAAATTCACTCTACTTCTCTGCAGCATTTCTACCACATACATTCAGCTCACTCTTAAATATCCCTGCCCAGTGAAGGCTCTGTGGTACTGTTTGGTTTGTGAGCTGTATGTGGGGATCTGAGGAGGGGTTTGTAGCTGGAACAGTTAGTTCCTACTTGGTGAGTTTGGGCTTTTCTCTTGACTCCAGGTGCTTCTGTCTCGTGCCCTTTTAAGCATGATTTCAGAGAAGGAGGGATGTGCACATAGCTGCCTTGTCATTGTGCTGGTGTCCAAGACAATTTGTACAGCAGGTATGACTTAACAGACCTGAGTATTGGGAATTCACCCTTGCCGGCTTATGGTATCTCACCCATCCTGTGTACTGCTAGATCCATCCCCCTGTGGGCTGCTGCTGGCTGAGGGGTGGTAGAAAACCCTTCTGTCAGGATTTGCCATGCCCTAATGACCTTCCTTTAAATACTTATTGTCCAGAACATCTAGAAGTAGGAAATATCTACTGTGATGGTGGATACACAGTGGAAACAGAGGCAGCCAAATTTAACCAGCTTGCACATTTTATCTTCTGCTATTTGGTCCTCTATTTCCTTCAGAATAAAACTGACAGTGTCCAAAGAGAGCTGTTGAGAGTCGCCTTTGCACCTGGAACATTCTAAGCTGGTGTGGCCTGTCTACCTTCAACACACTTGAGATGTTTATTTTTCATAGAGAATTCGCAGCCTTGTCTGTAGATGTTAATGGGAAGGTAAAAGTTAGTTCAGTTTCTTGAGTGGTAGTTTTTGTTGAACATGTGGATTTTTATGTATACAACAATAGCATTCAGCAATAAATTGAATTCCAGGATTGGGAATGTTGAGAAGCAATGAATGGAAATGCTTTTTATGTAACACTGCATTAACCTTGCAGACATTAATAGTTCAGTGAGGAGTTACTGGTCACAGGAACGCTGAATAAACTCACATATTCTTGTTTTCATGTTGGTTCAGGTTCCTTTCCTGGCAGAAGCTGGTCTTTCTGTGAGCCCTTGGAAAAGTTCTTGAGCAGAGAGCTCTCCATGTCTGCTGCTGGTAGTAGGTAGTGTCATGCTGTTTTCTTGGAAAATGCATTTGGATGCTATTTTCTAGAATAAACAAGTTAAAGTGGTCACCAAATAAAATAGATTCCTCCCACTTCTCTCCTTCCCCCATGTGTTCATAATAAGTGGCTGAGGTGGAAAAAAAAAGGTAGGTGGTTGATTCTCCCTCCTGCAAATGGTCAAGAAAATTACAGAGCCAACAAAATAAATGTTCAGGTTTAATAGTCCACAAGCCCAAGGAATTGTGCACAGTACTCCATGGGGTCTGGGTAGGTCTTTAATCTCTGAAGCTCTATATGGAGGAGGCATGTTGAAAACAAGAAGTTTTTTGGGGGGGGTCACATGCCTCAGGAGGTTTGGGATCAACAGGAGGTCTGTGGTTTGCTTGCTCTCATAGCAGTTTTGGGCAGTAGCTCAGACCAGTGGCTTTGGTGGGAGGGGTTGAGGTGCTCCTGAGGCTGGTTTTATGCTGCTTTATGGGGAATTGAAGAGGGAAGGTCCCAGCTCTCCTTTCTTGGCATCCTTATGTAGGAAGGAGAATTTGATTTATTACTTTGCCAGCCTATTGTGAGAGCTCTCTGCAATGCCAGATTTTTGAGGAAGCAGCACCCTTGGGCTAAGCAGGGCAGGCCCTATGTGCCGTGGGACTTATTTCATGTAGGATGTGAGGACTTTGGCTGGTGGAGGGAGAAAGGTCCTTTCTCTGCACTGTGGGTCAGGTGGTGGAGAACAGCCATGATGTGCAGAAATGCTGCCTGTCAGAATGATTCCTCTGCAAATCTACTTAAAAATAATTTCCTGTGTGCCACCCTGAAATTCATCTGGCAATTAAATGATAAGGTTAATATGTTACATGCATGGAGGCCAGAAAATTTGGAGGTAGTGTTGCCATAGCAACTGTATCTCTGCCCTCCTGGGCATAGGCATCCCAGTGGGGTCAGCCAGGGCACAGTGCTGGGGGTGGGAAATGCCGCCAGCATGGTAGTAAAGGGGTGGGAAAAGTAATAAAAATGTAAAAATAAACTCAACTCTTTCATCTTGTTCTGTGCTGTTGGTGGAAGAGCAGTAAAAGGTGAAGCTCCTCTCCATTATGTGTGTCAGAGGGAGCACTGCAGTGCTCGCCTCAGGATGTGCCAGGGAGCCTGTGCCTCCAGGAGGGCAGGGCTCACTGCTGGGTTCAGCCTCAACAGGCTTCAGCTGCTCTCTGTTTTCTGGGGATGCTTTATTCAGTGGGAAAAGATGTCTTTAATACAATTCCAGAATCCTCCTTTGGCTCCTACAGCTAAAATCCTAGTGCATAAAGACAATGTCTGCTCCATATACTCAAACAGTCAAATATACTCAAATAATACCATACCTTGAAGGGAACCCAGAAGGGTTCTCTTGCTCTTCCACAAATTTTGATGCCATTTAATTTGAGTCTGAGAACTACAGTGTTTGCTTTTGTGCACATGTGTGTTTGTGATCACTTCCATTGGTGCCACGTGGCTGTGCATCCCTTCAGGAGGTGGCAGCTGAATCTCTGCTTTGTCCCCTGGGCCTGTGACCAGGAGCAGTAGGGTGCCATCATCCCTGGGACCGTGAGTGCTCCTTCCTCACGTCTGCACTGTCACTGCCTGTGACTCTAACATGTCCAGGTTGTGCTAGTGCAGATGATTTTAGGCTATCAGAAACCCCTGTGGTGAATGATGTAGCTTCTCTTAACTACAAAATACGAAAGGAATTTGGTGGAAAATCAGAATTGATGGCTTGGCTTTCACTACTTTAATGAACGAGGTGTTCAAACCTCAGTAGTTTTGCAGAGATTATGATTCTCATTTCGGTCTCCAAGCCTCACTCCTTAGTAATCTCTGAGTCTGTTGTTTTGCCTTTGTGAAATGGTATGGTTTTCTGTTGCAATCTTCTCAGAATAGATCTGTATTTAGGTATTACCACAAAGAACCAGGTAATTTTTTAAGCTGAAAAAAATGTCAGCTGGTTACTGGCAGATACCTCTCATCTGGGAAAGGCTCTTGGCTCATATCCTGGTTATCCCTGCTGAGATAAAGTGAGCAACTGAAGCAAATGAAGCACTTCTGAAGTGTGTTAGAGCTTCTTCCTATAGCATGCAAACAAATCTGTGTTCCTCCAGGATGTCCTTTGCGAAAAGCAGTGGGATGGAAAAGGAAATGGAGGGCCTTGGCACTGGCAAGATTATTTACATTGTGGGCACTGTGCATTTGCTGTATGGTTGGGGTGCAATAATAGAAGTAATAGAAGTCTGCTTTCCGTGGAATGCTGTGGCTCTTGGAGGCAGGAGATGAAAGACATAGAATGATAAAGTGGTACATCTCAGGGCATTTTATTTTATGTTAAAGCTTTTTTTTTTTTTTTTTTGCAGTAAATGCATACCAAATGTCAGAGGGAAAGCCTATTGTGTTACCAGACTGATGTTAAAACATGCACAGAGATCATGGAGTTGTGTTACTGTACTGAGATGTCATCCTAATATCACTTTGGTTTATTTGAATAAATTACATGTATTTGGCTATGGTGTCATAAGAATTTGACATAAGAAATCTAGCAAAGGTACATGATGACCATGCCCTGAAGGGCAATGTTTATGGAGAAAGTGTTTTCTACACACCATTGTTCAGTGTTGAATGTTTCTTCAATTTAGGTTCCTTTTTTTCCAAGGGTGCTTAGTAACTTGGTGTAGCATTGGGAACTTGGGGCAGATACGACTTAAGCAGATTTACCTAACTATACACAATACTTTGTTGTTGGATGCAGCAGTAGTTGCCATAGCAACTGCAGGATCCCAAAGTATTATGATACCTTCAAGAAATAGGCTGTCTTTTAAAAGAACTGCAAGCATGTGAATTTGCATGTCAACTTTATTCTGCAATAGCCATAACTTCAGGGGATAAATGATATCTCGAAAGGTGTGCTTCTCTCCATGTGGGATCTTCATGGTTTATTTTGATGATGATATTTTTTCACTTTGCTGTAATTTTTTCATCATCGTGTATTTTTTTTCTGAGCTGATGGAATAGAATATATTTTAAACTGCTCATCATTATTCGTTCTATATACTGTGATAGTGTCTAATGACTCTTACAAACTTAGAGATCTTCCTGCCGCCGCTTGAAAAGAGGAAAAAAATAGGGAGACGTTCAGTGGCATTTTTTTCCCTCCAGTTGTTTTGTCACCAAATAATATATCCCAAATGTAGATGAACTTACCTTCCTAACAGCCATGACCAAGGTATGGTCCTGGCTTTACAGGTGGATGAATTGCTTCACTGAGGAGTTAAGAGTTTTCTAAGACTGGAAATGAATCTCCTGAGAGGTGGGACAAGATCTCACGACTGATTAGGAAAATAATGAACTAAGTCCCTGGGAGCAAAAGTTTTCCTGGTAGGTGACAAAATAAAACATGGATTTTCGTGCAGCCATGTCCTGCTCCTGCAGACTAATCAATATAAATAACCAGCTGTATCAGTGGTAGTGCACTTGTGTATAGTATTTGGCTCAGATGGTTCATTTTTGTGATTCCAGATTTTTCTTCTGTTTCTTTTAGAAAGGTCATGCTAATGTGTCCCAGCTCCTGAGAGAGCTGGGGATGTTGAGCCTGGAGAAGAGAAGGCTCCAGGGAGACCTTGGAGCCTCTTGCTGTATCTAAAGTGGCTGCAAAAGAGCTGGAGAGGGGCTTTTCAGAAGGCAAGTGACAGGGAAAGGGGAAATGGCTTTCCACTGCCAGAGGGCTCAGTAAGATGGGATATTGGGAAGAAATCCTTCCCACTGAGGGTAGGGAGGCCCTGGCACAGGGTGCCCAGAGAAGCTGTGGCTGCCCCATCCCTCTGTGAGCGTCCAAGGCCAGATTGTATACAGCTCTGAGCAACTTGGGATGGTGGAAGGTGTCCCTGCCCATGGCAGGAGGTTGGAACAAGATGATCTTTAAAGTTCCTTTCGACCTAAACCATTCTATGGTTCTGTGAACTCATGTTATATATCAGTTGGGGAGCTGCAATAAAAGAAATCAATAGAGTTTCTCAGTTCCTATTAATAACACATGCATAGAATCTACACACATTCAGGTTAACTCTTAATGGGTTAATTTTCTTAAAATTATTACTTGCTTTGTGAGGCCAAGGAGTCTTAGTTGTGGTCTGGGATGTCAGGGAATGCATTGAAACAGAACAAAATGATGTTTTCCTTAGACCACTTCCAAAGTGAGCCCAAGACAAGGGGTTACAGATAGGGGTTTGTAAGGGGCTGGTAAGAAGGTTGGTCTATGGATCCCTCTCAGGAAAACAGTGATTTAAGTGATGACAAGCTGTTTGTTTGCATGATGGTTCAGGAGGCTTTGAAGGCTGGCTTGAAGACAAACAATGAAGGCACTTTGGAGATGGCTGCTGGGAGCTCTTCCTTGCAGGAGGGACAGCAGGGGGAAAGCACAAAAGGGATTTTGTTTGAAAACACAGAATATAGGCTAGAGACATGTTGGGGAGCAGAAACTCTGTGTAAAACAGACCTTTATCAACTCTTCCTCTTACTCATCAAACTTGCTGTGAGGAAGAGTCTGTGGGTCTCCCCCAAAGGTGGATGCATTTTGAAAAATTCAGAACCATGGTATTACTGACTTCAGCTGGACTTTCCCAGTCTTGCTTCCTGGGAAATCCCTGTCTTATGTGAATGGCTGGCTGTTTTCCTTCCCCAGGGAAAGGGCTGGGATGCATGACGTGGTGAGCTGCCATACCTGCTGGCAATACCTCACCCAGAGACCTGTACTGGGGCCTACACTGCCAACAACCAGCACTTAACAGAAGTGGGAGTGAGTTGTGCAAAGGTGGATGCTGAAAAGCAGCCATTTTCTGGTTGAGTTCAAGTGGTATCTGTGACTTGGGAATTCTGAGACCTACTTGCTGTGCATCTTTACAAGGAGTTTGTATATCTTTGCCAGCCTTAAGTGCTCAAAATTCATGAGTTATAACTCAGAAAGTTAATGAGGATGGGGACTTTTCCTTTTTTTGAAAAAACTGTTGGGTGTGTTGTCATGTTTATGAGCTTTTAGGTCCATCTCTGTTGCCTATTTCAAGGTTTTATTTGCAACTGAGAATTGGAAACTTATTTTTATGGTACCTGTTCTTTTTTTGTACAGAGCCTAGATTTGGGTGAGTCATGTGCCTGCAGGTTCTGAGGCTTCCTGGAAGCACCAGCTGCTGCAAGACTTGGGATGGACTGCAGGAGTGTGTAGTGCTTCTGGTACAAGGAGTCTGTTTCATACAGCATCCTTTGGGTCACTTGAGTATAAAATGTAGTTGAATTAGTCTTTTCTTCCCCCCAGCGTTTGGGCTGGGTGGGAGACTGATTTCTGATTGGTTTTAATATGATGTTTGAAAACATGATTTTCTGTGAGTTCTACGTGTAATCTGCCCATATTATTACTAGGTTTTCATTCCTCTTGTGGCTGCAGAAGTCTTCAGGATACCCTTAATACTTACGGTGGGAAATGGGCTGTTTGCAAATTAGTAACAAACTATAATAATTGCTTTGCTTTCCCCTTGAAATGCTAATCTGAAGCTTTGATGACCACAAAATTCCCATGTAAAGCCACATAGATCTTCAGCTGCCTTTGTTGGATCTATTTAGATCCTGCTTGGTTTCTAAAAGAGGCAATAATGTCTATGAACATCTCTGGCTACTTCCTCCCACACATTGCTTGGTGTGGGCTTCTGTTTGCTTGGATATCTATATACAGCACAACTGTAGGTGTGAGTTTTTGTGGTTTGACCAGTTTCCATAAGTTAAAGTTGCTAAGGATGACCACAATGATAATTTAATAGGAAATGCTGAGCTAGTGGTGAATGTTCTGGAGATATCTGCAAAGAAAATATTGAGCATTTGAAAATTCATGGAAAAAAATACACATTTTGAGGACTTGAAGCCATGAGAGGAAAAACAGTTTGTAAACTAGTACTAGTCTTGATCAGTGTTGTAGAAATTAATGTTTAATAATGATAAAAAAGTCTGTGTTGATATAAAAACTCTGCATGTACAAATTTTGAAGTAATTCCATCCTGTCCACTCTAAGTCCAAGCCTCTGTTTGACTCTTCTTCCTCATGGACTACCCTAGTGTCATCTCTAGAAGGCAACTGGAAGACCTCACGTCCAACTCTGTCTCACAGCATTTCCAAAGATTTTTTCCTCCTTTGATCTGAAAGCACAATCCTAATGCAGACAGGCTGAGTCTAAGGCATACTTCTCAACAGTCATCAGCCCATTTCTGTGTGGTGGGGAAAATGTAAGTGAAATGTAATGTGTTGAGTTCTCCTGGAGCATGTAAGGCATGCTGGTTATGTGCATCTCTTCTCCTGTCCTGAACTTCCACAGCTGGTGGGCTGGATTATCTTTGCTTTCTCCTAATCCCTTTGAAAAATTTTAGTAAATTTTCTTTTGACAGCGCCACTGCTGCTGCTGTTTCTCTAGTAGAAAGCCATTTCAATATCCCTGTTTTTTGGGCTCTGCCAGCTTAATGGAACTAGTGGAAAAGGCGTAACTGGGAGGAAGGAGGTGCCAGCAAGGGAGCAAAAGGACTGTGCTCATGAGGAAAGCTATGTCATCCTGCACCCTCATTCATTCCTTTGGCTGAGGTTAAGCAAGTTGCAAGAACAACATGGGAGAGGGCAGTTCCTCACACAAACACAACTGGGCCAGGGTTTTTCACCCCTTCCTCTGTATCTGACATCTGCTAGCAGGAGAAACAGTTGTGAGGATGCAGATGCTGATCTGTGAGTGGGTACAAAGGAGCCGTGGGGGTGGGGATGGCCCGGATCAGTTACAGCTGCAGTCACCAGAGGAAAGCAAACAGTGGGAATAAAGGTCATAGAAGAAGGTGAGGATATCATCTTAAAGAGAACCTCTGCTGCACAGCATAGTCTCGTGCAGTGCTGCTGAGCATCTTGAAAAGCAAGCATTAGGGTGGAGGAATTCCCACTGCATCCCCCTCCTCTAGCCCCCTCACCTCTGCCTCGAGATCAAAAAGGCAGCAGCAGTGCAGCCTTCTGTCTGCATGAGAACAGAGCCTGTGGAGGAAAGCTGCCACATGGGAAAGCTGCTCTCTGAAGATGCTTGAAAAATAAACAATGGCACCTCAGCACAGTGTGAGGTGGTTACCTGGGTCTTGAAGAGAAGGAGGAAAGAAGAAACCATGTGTGCTTTGGATAGACAAGAGCCTGCCTTCCCTTCCTCTTGAATGGCAAAGTCTTCATTTCCATGTACTTATCAGACCTGGGGTAGCATTTCTAGGAGGGCAGTTTGTCAGAGGGAGGTGCTGCATGCAGTGTAGTGCCTCAAGGATTACGTTTGGTCAGACTATGCTGTTTTCTGAAGGCTAAAATGCCCCAGCACAAACCATCTTGCAGTTTGCCCTGGGGAGCAGGATGTGCCAGCAGTGTTTTCTTGTCTTGAACACGTGATGGAAAAGATTGGGAGAACTCAAGGTTTTTATGTCCCCAGATTCATGGCATTAGCCTGACCTCTTTCTGCACCTGACAAAATCTCTCTCAGGGGGTTGGTTTTAGTGTAAGAAGGTGATAGTTAAGGAGACCAAAGTGGTGAACAGTTCCTGAAAGATACACTGGTGCCAGGTGCCTGGAAGGATGTGTGCAAGGCTGTTTTTTCCTCTTTCTCTGTCTAGGTTTCCCAGGAAGCTGTTTTGCTGCACGTCTGGTGTTCCTGACCCACCGCACGGGAAGCTTTGAGTAATCCCACACTGCTCTGAGCATGTTTGAGAAGTTTTGTATGACAAGATCGCTAAGTGTCCTGCCCTTTGCTCTGCCCCCTCTCGTGTTTGTCACATCTAATAATGGACAGAAATGTGGTGTGTGCCACTGAACACAGGGAATTTGTTTGTATTCCATGTTTGCCACAGCCTTTTAATTTGAGGAGGGAGCGTGGGAGCAGGAATGGCTAAAAACACTTCTCTTTGGTAGCTCTCTGCTGTATGCTAGATACAGTTCTTAGGGAATGATGTGAACTTGAGCTGAAGTGTTGGGCTTTAGAGTGGCAGTCGGTTCTCAAGGAGCAGTCTTAAGTGCTTTAAAGCACTGTATCTCTTTCAGTGGTTGGTGGAGGGTGCCTGGGACAGGCTGCTGTCTGTGCTCTGGTATCTGGGGTATGGGTATTGGGCACTGCACTTTCCAGCAAGGATGTTGTCACATTTTATTTTGCAAGGGAAGTGCTGTAGAAAGGTCCCTCAGGCTGTCTCCAGCCCTTAGCCTAGGTGGGGTGCTCATACACTTTTTGTGAGCTGTGCTTGTGCTTCTGCCAGGCGCTGGACTGTACTGCTGCTAGCAAATTGGGCCTTTGTCCCTAATCCCAATGTTGGTACATTCTGGGCTTGTTCTTTGGAGAGATCCCATCTAGTTAGGTAACAATAATAAGGTGTAAAAGTGCAGGAGAATCCTAGCTTGTGAAATCCTGATGATTTTTCCATGCTTACATATTTGGTTGTTGAATGTGTGAATCTGATCCTAATTTCTGTGCACACACTCTCTGTTCCTACATGTAGCAGATGTTGTTCCAACAACCACTTCCCATCTTTCCTCCCTTCTTTTTATTCCTTTCTTGCATGTTCAAAATATGGTGAGTAAATAAATGCAGCACAGCAGGTCTTTGGGGAATGTGATTATTTGTAGGCTCTTTCCTCAAGACATGTGAAACAAAGCCAAAAATGAAAGAGGCATTTAAACTAGTTCTGAAGTCATAGATATTGCTAAAAAATATTGGTGGGGTGGTTTTTTTTGTAGAGGAGGGGAGAAATTAAGACTTACTTGGGAAGGGTGGAAAAGATATGGGGGGAGTTAATTTGTGGCCAGTTTCAATATTAGGCATTTTCACAGGCTGAGATCAAGGTTAGATTGAAAAACTTCAGTTGCCTTTATTGCCAAGTCCGAGGGAAAATGGCACTGGTATAGCTGGGATGTTGGCAGGAGAGGAAGGCATGCATAAGAAATTATTTCTCATGTGAGGCCTCTTTTCCCTCCTTAGCCTGTATAAAAGGGGACAAGGTCTACTTTCGGATACATGTGAGTACTCAACAGTCAGCAGGGAAGCTTCCACAAGGCAAATAAAGTCCCTGACATATCAGAAAGGCATCTGCCTTGTTCTGTAGGCTTTGTAAGGATTGTGAGGTCTTAAATGAGACATGGAAATTAGGTGAAATGTGCCACTAGGATAACATTTTTGGGACACATCTGGTTCAGGATTGTACAGTGTCTAGCATGGATGCTTTCTGGGACAATTCCCCCTCCAAGGCTTGGTTCCATTTGCTTTATGTCAAGCTCCTTCCAGGAGCACATTGCAGAGGTTTCCGAAATGATGGCAGTCAGAGTGGGATTGTGGTGCATGAGAGCTTTTTGTCAGTGTGGTATGCACCACGTGAAGGAACCCTGCAGACAGGGTGATTTCACTGCTGCTGGGACCTGGATAGCATTTCCAGAGGAAGTTTTATGAATGTACTGGCTCTGTGCACAGGGGGAACGTCCTCTTGGATGGTTGTGGGCAGGATATGTGCCAGGATTAGTGCTGCTCATGGGTAAAACCTGATGGTTACCTATTATCAAGAATATTTTAATAAAGTCTTTAGGGTATTTTTTCTGAAACACATATTTTTGGATAACTGTTTTTATCTTTATTTATGTTTTCCTAAGCATTCCCAATATCCTTCTCACTTCCAGCTGGGAAATCAAAATACAACAAGCTTTTATTTATTTATTTATTTTGCCTCATGTGATTGTTGTGGGTTAACTTTGTCATCTCTCCTGCAGTTTGTGTCCAAATGACATCTGAAATCAAGCAGTTTAATTGCAAAAATGAAGAAACAGAAAAACACCACACAAAAGCACCAAAAATATATGGAAAAATCCACCAATTTTACAGTGTCCATGACATGACATCCACTAATGCAACATTTGCCAAATGGGTGGGAAAACTGATAGGGAAAGCAATGTCATTCATGATCCAAGCTATGTATTACAAGTAGCTTCCCTTTCAGATTCATACCTTTCATCATCAGAGCTGTCAGGCTCCAGGCACAAGCTTCTGCAGTAGTGGGCCAGCCTTAGGGATAATCTGGTTTCACATCAAACTGATACTCTTTTTTTTTTTTTCCTGGATGATGTAAATATGTTTTTCTCTTCAAGTATTGGAGCACTATTTTTGAATTTAAAGCCTTTCAATAAAGGGCAAGGGGAGTGAAAGTTTAAAACTGTAAGGGTAATGAGGCACTGGAACATGCTGGCCTGAGAAGCTGTGCATGACCCATCCCTGGAAGTGTTCACAGCCAGGTGACTGAAAGGTGAATATTTGTCATAGCATGTACAGAGCAGAGCTCTGTGTAACTCAGGTCAGTTTGGACGGGAGGAGAAAGCTGGTGCCACATCTGCCTCTGGTTTAAGTTGCATGCTGTCCAGTTCTTACACTAGTATATGATAACACCCACTTTGTTGGTTTTGGTATTATCAGCAAAATGTGTCAGGAATTTTGTGAGAAAATGATCTTGATTTGAAAAAATCTGTGGGGATTTTTTCAAACTGTGCTCTTTCTGCTCAGTGTCTCTGTGCCCTGTGGATGCATATGGACTATACTCTGTAAAATTATTCTAATGGTAAGTATAGTGTGGATGGGATAAGGAAAGGAAGATTTTTGAAGCAATATGTTAGAAGCTTATCAAAAACTTGGAGCCTGATAAAGTTTCCATTTTAAAAAATAGTGCAAATTCTAGACATTCCAATTTAGGATGAAACTGAATCAACATTTTAACATCTTCTATGGTGGCTGGAAAATCTTGTTGACCAAAGAAAATAGCCTAAGTATGATGGCATTGTTACTTTGGTAGGAAGGGAAAGAAAATTAACCTTAAATCAAAATTATTGATACTGCAATCAGTATTGCTTCTAAGACCTGATGACCTAGTGCATCTGCAAAAGGAACTTGGAGAAAGACTCTTACAATTAACTCTCTAAATCTGTCTCTTACCAGGATCTTGGGGAAGTAAAGCCAATAAGTGAAGGTGGTTATTAGGCAGCCAGTTCCAATGTCCTTGTTTGATTGCATTGGTAATTGGGGTACAAGAATGGGGCAGCCTTTCCCAGGGAGTTGTGTGAGACCTTTGTGCACCTTTTTTTTTATATAATACACTTCAGCCTTTTGAAAAGTAGATCTACTTTTTTTTTTTTTTTTTTTTGAGAGGAAATACGGGTTTTTGGTTTGCATTTTGAAACTTGTCTTCTCTTCCAGAGGAAAACTTGGCACTGTGAACCTGCTAACTCCAGCAGGCATCCAACACATGCTTTGGAGAAGGTGATTATTCTCTGTCACTGGGGCAGGTGTCTTTCCCTGTGAAGATTTTTGCTGCCATTAAGGAGTGATGTCCTAAAGGGGTTTGTATTTTTAGCAGCTGTGATTTATGTCCTGTGGGTTCTGTCTTTAAATCATGCCTCAAAGAGGGATAGGTTATTTTACAGAGAAACCCATAAAGTAATATATGCTTCTGGTGTGACTTTCTTTAAAGCTGTGCATTAATTCCTGAGAACTGAGGTCAGCCTGCCTGTGCTGAGATCTGCAGAATGACATTTTTGTACTGGAGCTTATTTCATGCTGGTGTGAGAAGCAGGAAGTAATATTTACCATATGAAGATACATAGTGCTGTTAATAATAATGATAACAACCAATTAATACTAATGCAGTGCATTTCAATTTTTTTTTTTTTTTTTTTACTTAAGAAGACCTCCAATGTTCAGGGAAAGTAATGGGAGTGCTAATGAGAGTTCAGGTTTTGTAGGGATCAGTATCCGCCTGTGGTACATGTTCAAACCTCTGACTGCAACTTGGTGGAAAGCTGCTGGTTTTGGAGTTCTTGCTTTTGACCTGGAAATGTACTTGTTCTGCTGGTCTGGAGACACCTCTGCAGGATGGGGAATGCTCTGAATTTTCCTCTCTTTCCTCTGCTTCTGTAAGTAGCAATGCAGATCAAACTGAGAGTGGAGAGGAGGTGGCCCATCTGTGACTTGACTAATATTTCCTCTGCTCCCAGTACTCCATGCAATGTCATAATTTACAGCTCTCCAAAGTCTGACCAGGACATAAACCTGCTTCTGTGGTGGAGATCTGTAGGTAAGTTGTAGACACTAAATCCTAGTGATGTGTACTTCTCAAGGGTGTTATCCTGGCGGTTCTGATTCAGCAAATCGAACTTAGTTCATGATGGGTTTAAGAAAACGGGGATGTATCTCTGATGTTAAGACACATATGGAGGAGTATAAGAAGGCTGTAATTATTTTTGTGTGTAACTATGGAGGCATGCTTTGGTATAAGAGAATTGCTTTATAAATGAAGTTGTAAGAAACATTTAAATTGTCAAGTATCCTCCATCTCATTCATTCAAATGCAGAATATTTATGAGGATACTGTTAATAAAGCATCTTTGGCTCTCTGACAGAGACTGGACTTAGGCAGGGACTTTGACAGTGGAAAGGACTAAGAAAGTGAGAAATGGATGTTTTCAATGAGTTACTTTGAATTTCTCTTTCATGCCCTTTTCTTGCAAGGGTTTTGCTCCAGCAATTTGCTAAGTATTAAAGGGAACAATGAACAGGGCCCTCTTTTTACAGAGACAAAGAAACAAGGATTTGAAGATTTTTCAGATTGCTTCAAAAATAGCTTGATGAAGATGGACATTATAGCAAATGAAATATTTAACTAGAGTGACCCTCACTGAAGTGATGTCAAGGGTAGTAAGTAATACAGTTGTCACATTGTATGTAATCACTCCTGTGTAAGTTACTGAGGCACAATTATTTTAAGTAAATTGAAATGTCTAATAGGGACAATGCTGTTTTTCTTTAGCTAAAAATATTAACATTGAATACTTACTTAATCTTTAAAATGTTTCAGGCTTTCAACACCAAGACTGGAGAATTTCACTCTTTTGGTTTCTTTCTTTCTAGCTAGTATCTTTGTTCTGAAGCTTTCTCAGGATTCAAGTATTTACCAGCTTCATCTCAAATGATGAAATTATTAACCACTTAAAGTTGATTATCTCCCTGAAAAGATTAAAGAGGTTTCATTTTTTGAATGGCACTATTGAGATCTGGTTCTAGTGTTTGTGATTTGGAGTAGCTGCAAAATTGTTGTAAGAAATACGGCTCAAGAGAAAGCTTCTGAAATACTCAGACGTTCAGGAGGCAGTTTTAGGTCCTGAGTTTCTCTTGCTGATGCAGACAGCAAATACTTCACTGCTTGTCCTGGACTGGCAGTGTGGTCTTCTGCACAGCCCTTGGGTTCTCCTTCTATGTCTAGGAATATGTCAGGAAAAATGTCAGGCAGGTGCCACAAGTGTTCAGCACAGGCAGGGTTTGCTGTGAGAGCCCCTCCAGACCTGTTCTTCTTAGGCCGTGCTACCTGACGGCCCTTTGGGTGGGATATACAGGAGCTGGGTCTAAACACCTTTTCTCTCAGAGCTCTGGACTTTACTATTATGTGTGGCATCCCAAATCCTTCATCTTTAACTCTGATGTTCCACTGGATTATTGTATTTCATCCTTTGAAAGGTTTTATTCTTTCCATCAAACATGCACAAAAATATTGTTGGAAGTTCCACTCAAGTGTCAAGGCTACTGGTTCTTCCAGTTTGCTGCCAGGGGTGCAGCTCAGAACTGCTTTAGATGGATCAAGGAAGGTCCCAATTACTAGTTAATTTTCTCCTTAGATGTTCAAAGACAAGTCCTCTTGTACATCAGCATAATTAAAAAAAAATACTTTTCTTAATTATTAATTCTTCTAAAGTTCTCTTTGCTTATTAAGCTGTTGCTACCCTTTTGAATCCAATTATATATAAGTAACATGTTTAGCACATGTTCTTGAGGGAACCAAGCCCTCTAAGTCAGACACTGACTGGTGTTTTGGTGTTGGTCCAGTGCCCAGTGTCAATGCCTATGAAATTGCCTGAAAACTCTTACAATAAATTTCCTGAATATGCCAACAGTGAGCTAGAAAACAATGTTGCCTCACCGATAGATTTACCAGGGACTAACTCATCATGCTGCCCTCCTCCCTTTGGCAGCAAGTATCAGAACATTGAGCTGTGACTGTAAAAGAAAGAAACATCACTGCCTGAGCTTGAAAAAAAGGAAAATCTTAGTGACAAGCTTCACAGCATTTGATGGGTTCTTTCCATCACCACTGGAGAGGTGCAGTGCCAGTCTGCAGGGCAAGTTCTGTCACCACAGCAGAGTGCCTTGATGTCCTTCTGGGGACTCCATCTGAAGGAGGGACAGGAGCTGCTGCCTTTACTCAACAGAAGAGAGTTCCCTTTAAGAATCATGAGGAATGCAAGGACCAGCAGCTTTCCCTGAACTTTTGCCCTTGAATCATGGACCTTTTGTGATTCCCGTTTTCAAGTTAGCATGAGACTTGCACATCGCATGGGAAGTCTCCTCCCTGATAAGTACTGAGCCGGCAGCTTCTGAGCTTTTGGCATCAGAAGCAAAGTTGCTGCTGACTGGCCAGACTTGGAGTGTCTCCTCTTTGCCTGTGCAGTGCCTGTGACAGCCCCCACAGAAGGGTCTGTGGGCTTTGTGTGGCTCTGGCTACAGAGGCCAGTGCCTGACCTTGATGAGCTTAACAAACCCATGTCCTCTGGTATCTTAGTGGGACCCTGATTAAACAGGGCACTTCTAAGCCCTACCATCCTGATTCTTACAATGTCCTGATTAATCAGATTCAAATCTTGAGATTGTTCTTTCTACTCAGAGGTAAAGAATACCATTTTTCCTGAGAGAGATTATTTTCAAATATCCATTAATAAGCATGAGTTGAATAACTGAAAAACAGTTATAGTTTCATCAGAGAGAGGTGAGCTGTTGGTGTGGTAATTGTTGATAGGAGTATCATTTGTTTGAAGGGCAGTATATGCTTCTAGGTTCTGAGCTTTTTCCCTAAAGAAGTTGAAAGTGTGTCAGATGTCAGCCTGGATCCTTATTTATCCAGATGGAAGACTCAGTCTTATGCTACCACAGATTTTGCAAGCTTCTCTTACAAGCATATTAAAGCCCTAGAGTTGCCATATTTCATTTGGCAATAATTATGTCCTTTGCCTCTCTTCTGGATAATATTTAGCTATTATTACTTGCTACTGTTCTGCTGGGAGCTCTAGTTTGCATTTAATTATGGATCACTTGCAAATAGCCTATATGGCCCTGATTCAGCAAACACTTCTAGCAGGTGTGTAATTCTAAAGCATTTAAGTTTCATCTAGCTCACAGCCTCTGTTATATTTTGTGCCTGGCATGCGCTGATTGCATGAACCCTAGATCCAGAATGTGTCTCCATGCAGGTGGGGACTGTTGCACGTTGTTGCGGCTCCATGGCCTTGTAGGTGTGACACCGAGGCCACAGATTGCCACACATGTCATATCATAAGGTACCCCCTTAAATGGCTCTGAAACTGCACCTGGCATCCCATTAGCATTAGATAGAACTCGAGGACTTTTAGACTTTTTAGAAGGGGCAACAGCTTTTTGTCAGCTTAGGACAAAGTAGAACCCTCTATCTTGCATGCTTCCTTGGCTCAGTATAATTTTTAGTAACAATCTCTATACCAGTAGTAAAACTTGACTAAATGACCTACCAGGCAGCAGGACATGCCAGGCACATTCACAATATTGCATAATTTAATTGGCTAGTTGGAAATGCATAATAAAATACAGGGTGTTTGAGTTATTACTTAGCTGCCTATGTAATTACCTCTGTTTAATATTTAATTGTGTTGATCTTTCTGTCTTTGTTCCACAGAGAAAATAGATCCCCCTTTTTGTCTATTCACAGGCACTGGGCTACTGGGTGGAGGGCATTGCAGCTATCTTCCTGATTGTTCAAATGTCACCATAAAATATTTAGCATCTTGATAACTCCAAAGCTATCAAAACAGATTGGATGGTAACAATTAAAATTATGCTAACATCACTAAAACAGATATAACGGAGTGATGCTTGTTAAGCACTTAATGATCCCTTTCTCCAAGGAATTCCATTTCAATTTCTTTATGCTGCCTGATTGCTTTACTGCATCCTGCAGGTTTTGTGCACTGCTGCTCTGTGTAATACATATTCAGACCCTTCTCTGAGCTCTCATCATGCCAATCAAGGATGCAAATGAAGTCTGTATGACTGTGTGATCAGAATTTCTTGCTTGTTTGCAAGCCTGTAAATAATAGAGTGAATAAGGATCTGATGTGTAACAGTATAAAAGTAATCAGACCTCGTATATGGCTTCTAGTAAACATCAGTGTGGCCCTGATCCATCCACTGCTGTCCTCAATGGGAGGCTTTTATTGACTTTCATGGGAGTTGAATTAGGCCTTGTCTGAGGCTTCAAAATGCAGCTGCAGCTTTTGGGGCTGATCCTTGGCTGGTGTAACCTGGCTTTGTGCTCCTGGAAATCAGACAGCTGATCTGCCTCACCCTGCCGAGGATGTGGCAGGCAGCACCCTTCCCCAAACTGCACACACTCCAGCTTTCTGTGTCAGGGGAGCTTTGGGCCTTGCTTCATTCAGCTATTCACTCACGAGCTTAAACTGCTCTCTGAACAGTGTTTGAAATGTGTAATTTTCTTTAGAAAAATGTTTTACTTAAAGGAATTCTAATAATCATTATTTTGAACTTTAGTTTTTTGATGTTTTCATTGTTTATAAAGGAACAATATCTATTCCTTTTGCTTTCCTTTGCAAGGGAAAAAAAAGCCTAATTAGCAAAACCAAAAATAAACTAAGTTGATCAGAAAAGCAGTACTTCTGTTCTTAAAAATTTACCGACCTTCCTTTGCAAATTCTGGTATGAAAAATTATACAGGTTTTATGAAGTGTCCTTGCTTTGGAGTTTTGTTTGTAGGTGAAAACTACCACTGCTTTTTCTTGTTTCTGTAGTGACTTTGGAATTGCACCTTTTCTCTTTTGTTTAAGGGTTCTGGTTCGCGGTGATATTTAAGAAAAAAAGCTGAGCTCAGTCAAAACACAGAAGAATTGAAGAGGCCCGGTCATCAGAGGAAAAGAGTATAGCCCGACAAGTCTGCAGAGTAAGTATGTGTCACTTTATTTTATTTAAACATCTATGCATTCTCAGGGTTTCCTCAGTGATGCTGTTTACTTTTCGTTCATTCATATTTGAGCTTACAAATTGTTTGAAAGTGATTTAACTTTTCACATGAAATTTCATACAGGTGAAGGCTTTTCTGTACTAGGGAAAAATGTGAACAGAATTTACATTGCAATGCTAATTTTAAAGTCTCAGAGTGTGGGAGCCTCTAGAACTGCCCGTTGCCACTGTGTGGAGCAGTTCTTCCACCTGTTTACCTTCTGATTTTACACTTTTTTTTTTTCCCCAGCTAGATATTTTGTTTCCTCACATGTATTTCCTGAAGAGTTCATTCTCTTTCCCATCAGCTCCCAGTATCTGTTTGTCTTTCACCTCCTCGTGGGATTCTGCTTAGTAGCTCTCCCTGACCCAGTCTGTTTGGTCTTGCTCTGCCACTGTTAAAAGTTCAGGCCACAAAGACTTTGCCCTTGTCATGTTCATGTGCAATTAGCAGAGAGTGCCAGACAGGAGCTGCAGCTCTGGCTGCTGCTGAGGGCGCTGGGAGCCCGGCCGCCAGCTTCAGGGGGGTTAGCGTTTGGGCACATCAGGGCCTTTCAGTGCAGCATAGCTTGCAAGTAATTTAGAATATTAGATGGACAAACACGTCATGATGGAGTCCTTAGGAGCCTGTAAGAAGCTGTTTTTACACAGCCATTCCTGGTGTGTTGGGATTAACCATCCTGTCAGGCCGGACGTGTGTACGCTTCCAGGCAGGAGCTGACCTCTCGAGTAGCTGTAATTAGAAACAATTCTCAGATTTATATGATGAGTTTTATTTCACAGTGTGCACATACAGTCCACACAGAGAAGTTTTTTTTTCACAAATTGAACTTGTTCTCTCAAATGCAAATACATCTTCAGCTGTCGTCAGAGTACCCTGCACTGTCTGTGAGAGCTGTAAAATGACTGCAAGCTTATAAATTCACCTTTTTGCAGTTATTAAATGGGCTTTACTCATTCCAGCCTGTTGCTGTGGAAATGGGTACACTATAGGAACCTTGGCACTATGACAGGCAATTAAAATACCAAGATGTTTAGCCATGTATGAGTATTTTCACACAGTGAGACCTCTAAGCTTAGCCTGCTGCTGACATTGTTAGTTATTGAATCAATTGCATAAGATGAGGTTGACAGGTGTAATTATATATTTCTATGGTGATTATGTATGGCCTGTCATAGAGACCAACATGCCTGTAACTTTGCATTCATTTAGTAGTCATTTATTGAGTGAAGTATTGGAGTTGGCACACCGTTTACAAGGGAAGGAAATGTAAAACAAAACAGAAGTCCATTTTGAAATATAATTGATTCATTAAACCATTTACCAATGCTTCATTCTAGTACATGGAAATATACCTTTCCATATTTCTTACAGATCTCTCAGTTATTTCAGCATATTCTTGCACCCTGACTTTAACAAAAGAATACAACTCATGCAATGAGTTAATGAGAACCTGGGTCTCAGGTCTTCAGCTGCCATATCCTGAGAGAAGTTTGGGGAGCTTGCTGGGACCATCTGAATATGGACCATTTTAAAAATATTTGGCTTACATGTTAAAAGAGCTCAAAGTCTTTCAAAATAACCTCCTTTCTATGCAAACACGTCTGCACAATCTTCTTCTTTGTAACAGCTGTTCTTCAAAATGTGTTAAAAATTATACAAATATTTTTGGAATTTATTGAAGTGAACTTGGGCTGGTGCTGGAATTCCTCATTCACTTTTCCAGATAAAAATTTTTCTGTGTAGTGACATCACACAAAACTTTGCTGTATTGTTTCCCATGTAGTTCTCCCTGGTGTTCTGTGCCACCTTGATGACATGAATGAGAAGTCTGTTTCTCAAAGTGACAGGAGGCAGAGAGAAATGAAATATTACTCTTAGTTTATTAAGAGACCCTTGGACTTGTTTGAAGTTAAGCAAACAATTTGGCTTACTTTCCCTAACCACATCTTTCTGCAATACAACTATTGTGTTATTCACAGAAATTTTGATGGATAAGAGCTATCTGAGATGGGGTAAAAAACGAATTTGGGTTAGTACCAACTTTTGCTTCATTTTAAAGATCAGACTGTCAGCATTTTTTACAATAGCAGTAGGTGTGAAAGTAGTTGCTGCTTCAAGATGGGAGTCTCGTTTTCTTCCTTATCACTGTGGGCTCCTGGTGGGGATTTAGCCAAATGATGTATATTTAGAAAACTGTCCTTTGGAATCAGTAATTAAACTAGGTTCAAATGCCAAAAAGTGGATGCAAACCTAAACTTGTAAAATTTCATCTCAAAGTTTGGATGAACCTTTTTCCCCAGTCTCATCTGCCTAGAACACGTTGGTCATAAATTCTCCAGTAGGAAGCATTTGGGTTAATATCTAACTTTCTAATCATGTGCTTGGAAAGACAGCTTTTGTGAGCTGCTCCAGAAAACTTCCCAAGCATGCAGTGAAATGCATGCTGTTCAAAAAAAAAAATACCCTGAATAAAGTGATGTCTAGTGAATTGCATTTTTGTTTTTCTATCACTAAGCTAGAGTTTGAGGGCTTTTTTTTAATTATTATTACTTATTTTTATGTAATGAAGTTCCATTCAAGCAGAAGAATATTTGATGTTGGAAGAGGTCTCTGGAGATATCTCATCCAACCTCCCTGCTCAAAGGAGAGTAAAGTGGAGCAGGTTGCCCAGGATCATGTCCAGCTGGGTTTGGAAAATCTCCAAGGATAAGGAGAGTTCACTTTTTTAGGTGTCCTATTCCAGTGATCAGTCACTCTTTCATGAAAGTTTCTTATGTTTAAATGATATTTGCTGTACTTTGCTGTATTTGAAAGATGTTGCCTTTCTTTCACCAGACACCATTGAGAAGAGTCTGGCTTTGTCCTTTCCTCCTCCCATCCATTTATAAGAATGGGTAGGATCCACTCCATGTGGATCAATCCCAGTTCTCTCTGCTTTTTCTGTCTCTGGGACAATATAGAGGAGAAATACCCATTTTCTCTGTGGCTGAGAAATCTGTTTTTGAGGGGGCTGAAGAGAGGAGCAGGTTGGAGACACTGTGATAGAGCAGATGGTGATGAGGGAGCTGCTGATGCATTTCAGTGGAGCCCTTTAGAGGTAGGACCTGCCCGCACAGTGAGGGTGGGATCAGTCATCTTTTGGACAGAGATGAGTTGGGAGCTCAGGGCCTGATGAATACCAGTGCTCTAAGGCAGACCTGAAAATTTATAATAAAGAACTGCATGGGCATGAGGAAAAAAGGAGGGCATCGAATGGAGCTTCCTGGCATTGTTTGTCCTACTCATTTCGTTCGCCCCAGCAATGTGCCTCCCTGGTGTTATGGCAAACTGCTTCCCCTGAGCAGCTTGGCTGCTTCTTCCCAGATGGACTGCACACCTCATTACCAAAGAGGGGGTAATGTATTTTCCCAATCTGCAATTTTAATGCCCTCCTGGATAGCCCTAAAACCAATCAAACTCTGTGGAGGAAATAGAGCACAAGCCTTCACGGGCCGCTCAGGACCACACATCCCATTGCTGTCATCACAACATGGCCAGCTCAGAAGCAGCAGTGACATTTACTCAGGACAGCATATGAGCAAAGGAGAGAATTTGCTTTTCCTATGTACACTTTTTATTTTCATAGACTGTTTATTTCTGACTTTAAAGTAATTCTCCGTGTTTTGTTCCAGCCTTGACCATGTGGCTCCAACTGCTCCCATAACTCCTGTTGATGATGTTCTAACATAATGCAGCCATAAACTGGATCTTTATTTTCTTCTAATGTGCCCTTTTTAATTATCTAAAGACTAAACTTTTGAATACCACTTCTCATTTACGTGCTGGATTTAAGGCTAGAAAGCAAGTTTGTTTATTTAATATTCACTTTGATTTGGTGATTAGCCATTGTTCTTAATTATTTTTTACCATTTCCAGATGAGTGATCAGGAAATGAACGGCTGTCTCACACTTTCAGAAAGTTAAAACCAGCCTAACTATGGTATTTCCTTATTGACTTTTTACTTGCCCCCGTGCAGAATGTTTTAAGATGTTGCTTCTCTTGAGTTGCCCACCTCACAGCGTGAGTAATGCCACAGCTTTTAAAAATGTTTCCCTTCTGACTTGCCAAGGTGATGAAGACAAGTAAAATCATCCAGCATAAAAGGTATACACCAACAAAACGTGAATTGAAGGTGTGGATCAAATTGCAATCCAAACAAGAAGAATATTAGAAGCAGTTTTGGAGACTGAAGAGACCAGTCCTGTGGCACACGTCTGCAGTGAGAAATAACACCATCCTGGGATCCTGTGTGATGTTTACACACTGATGGCAAATCCTCTTAAAAAAGAAAAAATAAATGACTTTCTGCCCCTTTTTTTTTTTGCAGTTGTTTTACTTTTAACTCTTCATTCCTTTTCAGATTGATAATGATTGTAAATTGCTCTTTGCTGCAGAAAGTGCTGTTCTCCAAGAGCAGTGATTTGATTCTTGTAATCTTATTAGTTAAATTCAATAAGTGCCCAACCTATGCTTGAAATGCCTTTTTAAAATACACTAATAAACAGGCCTTGGTTGCTGTTTGATTGAATTGCAGATAATGATATTTATATCATCAGTGAGTTAAGTTAATCAGCCTTCCTACAGGGGTGTTTCCACTGCAGGCACTCCACTCTCTGTCTTCTTGCAGACATGAGATGAAGATGAGCTTTCTCTACTCCTGAAATCTTGGGCTTTTGGGGCTTTAAGAGATTCGCTGCAATTATTTGACTGATAAGAGTGTTGTGACAGAGGTTTATTTGTGCAAATAGTAAGTGTTGCAGAGTCAGACCAGAAACTGCTGGGGCTGGTGTAATTTGTGGTGCTGAGCAAAGAAAAATGGTGTGCAGATCTTTTCACTTAGTGTACTTTTTGTGCATGTTTTTAGATGTGAATCTTGATTTCTTTGAAGTGGCATTTTGTCTTTAAGGATTTGGGCACTGCAAAGCTGGGTTGGAGTCATCACTAGATGCAACACGGCTGATTTTGCAGCAGCTGTATGTGTACCTCATTTTTGGTGGGTTTGAAGAGAGATTAGTAAAACACTGAATGGAACTATGATACTCCTGTCGGGGTTAGGAAAATGCCCAAGAAACATCCTGCAAGCTTTTTGCTTAGCCAGCTGTAGAGCGACACAGCAAGAGAGAAGACACAGAAATTCCTGTGCTTTACACGAGTGTGTTTTCAAAGGCTCCTGGGCCTTCTCTGAGGCACAAGGCAGCATTTTCTGCTTGGGTGACACAATAACCACAGAGTTCTCCACAAACTGACATCTTTTGACCCACGCTGGAGGTCAAAGCGAATCTAACACAGGCAGACCACATTCCACAAGGGTGATAATCGCTGGTGTTCTCAGCATGGGGTACGCTAATAGGAAAACAACCGTGGTGTGGCTTTCTAAATCTTACAGCTCCTGAAAGGTTACATCAGTTCCAAAGGTGAAGAAATAAAGTACTTTGCAAATGTTGCTGCCAGAAGATTTTCTCTGAGTAGCCAAACCTAGATGCTTTCTTGAATTTATTTTATTGTTTTAGTCAGTGTATTAATGGCGTGATGTTGCTTATAAAATCTGTTGCTGGTCAGTTGCTTCAGACTATTTAAAAACTTTAAGTAATTTAAAATCATAGGGAATCTTTGTTTAACTGGCAAACAGCAGAGGATGAACTCGTAACATCACCCTGTTACATACCGAGCTGAAGTGGGAAGGCAGCTTACAGTGGCATGGGCTCGTGTCTGATCTGGGAGTAGGCTGCTGCTGGAGCTGTGTTCCACTGATAATACCTCTTAATCCATCTTTTGAACTGACTGATAATGCATCAAACCTTGTCACAACCTGTAGGTGACATAATACTGTGCTTGCAATTTGTGTTCTTCAGCAAAGGTGACCCCCAGGTAAGACCAAACTTTTTAGTTTTAAGGCTGAAGTTTTAGCTGCGTCTCTGACTTGCTGAGAACTGGAAGTGCTGCCTGCCTTCTTCTGATTTAAGGGCTGGTGACTTCCACTTCAGATGGTTTGGATGTGATAGCAAAAGGCTAATGCATTCTTAGAGCTGCCTTGTCTTGCTGCCAAGCTGGGGTGTAATTGGACTAGTTTTTCAGTGGTTCAGATGTCAGCTGGATGTGGGCTGAAGTTCACTGCCACGATTTATTTCAAAGGTTTTCAGAGCTGGGCTTCTGGGCCTTATTTAGGTATTGAAGTCAGTGCAGTGTGGTTTTTTTTTTTTTCTTCAGTGTATTCACAGTTGACTCAAAGATCTGGGGGGAACTGTTGGGAGTTGTGTGACCTTTGAAGCCCTGATTCTGTGTACCTCATGTAGCAGAGCTAGAAGAATTTGTCCTAAAGGTTGGGAAGAGTATTTCTCAGGGCCAATGCTTAATGATCCTCTCAGCTTCATACAAATTTCAAATTAGAAACTCTGAGCACTTTCATTTCTAATGTGTTTTTTTTTCATTTGACTTGAAAATAGTACTGTGGATGTTCTGACCAGCCACCCTACTCTTTTAATTTTTTTTCCCCTAAAAGAAAAGGGAGCTTTTAACATGCTCTCACGTGGCTCTGATTTACACTAGAATTTGCAAATCATGGCTGGTGTGACTCTAATCTACTGCTGTGCTCCCCCTGCGTGCATCTCTTCAGCACATGTGGCAAGGAAAGATCTGGTGGCTCTGCTTGAGGACAGCAATGAATGGCAGCAGAGGTGCTTGTGATCTGCCACGAGTCCATTCTTATTTAGAAATAGCCTTTACAACCATCATGATTGCTATTTTTAAAGAGAGAAACAACTATTCAAAAGATGGATAAGATAGTCTAATGTAAAACAAAAATGAAACTTAATTCTGTTTTATATCTGTTGAAAATTATACTCACAACTTTTAAATTCTTTTGAAACATAGAAATCAATATGCCAGGCTAAGGATAATCCTAGAGGTACACAACTCTGGAGCTTCTCCTTGTGGTTGCATCCCTCACTTCAGTAAAGCCTGGAGCCCTATACCATGACTTCTCTCAACATAACTTGGACCTTCTCTGATCAGTGCATTAACATTTTGGTTGGGAAAAAAAAATCGAAAACTTCAGAGATTTCTGTCTATGTTTTGTAAATAGAAATGAAATATTTTTCACATTATTACTTTTAACTGCTATGGTGAGAAGTGGTTCCAGAATTAGAGGGCAGAATCTAACGCACAACACAGGTTTTGTTTAGTCTTTCTCTTTTTAAAATTACTTAGATAGTTGCAGGGAATGACTGGAGGAAATTTGTGGAAACAGTATATATTGCATGTGGCTTAATGTACCTATAGGCTCCTTTTTGAGGAGTGAGAGCTAAATAAAGTTGGTGTAAAACACCAAGTAGAGAGGCCCCCACGCTCCTTTTGGGATCATGACCCGGCTGCCTCTCGAGCTGCTCGGTGAGGTGAGGGATGTTGGGGTCCTGCGGCCTCACTTTCCCTGTGGTAACCCAGCAGCTCAGGAGCTGCTCAGGGCTGCACAACCAGGTGGTTTTGCCTTGTCCTAATACTGCCTTACCCAAAATGAGCCCAGTGATATCAGCATAGCAATCAGCAAGGTAAGAACTGTTTTATCCAGGAGCTCAGATGTTGGAGCAGTGAAAGCAACAATGTGTGACTTGTGTAATGTCTAAGGCTGCTTTGATTTTTTTTCTTTTCCTAAGGAGAAAGAGAACTCCCTTTGAAATGGTGTTTTTTTCTCAAAAGGATACTAAAATATAGCACTATCTCTGTGTGATCAGCAGCCACAGTAGCTTTGGTACCAAGTTCTGTTGAAAAATATACTCCATTGCAACTGATCCACTACTGGAAATGTGAATCATATCTCTTTCTACCAGTGGTTTTTCATACCATTTCTAGCTCTGCATAGTATTATCTTGTTTGACAAATACCCTGAGATTGTATGAAATGAATGCATTATGGCATTTGTGGTGCAGCTCTTAGGAAATAAAAAGCATATTTATGAATCCTCCTCTTCTGTGTGCAAATTAGGTGCCTAGATATGGACGGATGAGCACATAACATTGGCACGTGTTTTAAACATGTCCATGGAACTTGATTAAAGGTTAATTACCTGCCTTGAGGGGTGTGCTTCCACTGCAGTGATGGAGTGTAAGGAGAGTGCCGTTCCCTCTGCTCTCCTCATTGCTCTGGAGGTGAGTCTGCATTTCTGGCAGTCCTCAGCACGCTGGTAGGGCCAATTGCTGCACATCCTCTGCTTCCTTCTGCCCTTTCTGATCTCTGGATGGACTGTAGCGTTTTCTTTTGCTTCTCTGATGTGATAGGGCTAGATGACACAAATTCATGGGTGGGAATGGTGCATGACCATGCTCTAAGTGACCTGGCAGCTTTCTTCACGCTGAGAGGTTTTGGTGCTGTCTAGGCAAGCCATGTGGGTTTGCTGATTGCCTTTGGATCTAGTGGTCTTGTGCACTTTATTTGTTTACCCATGTAAACATGTACAGCCATGAGTGTCTGACTGGACTGTGATGGCTTTGTCTTTTATAATTGATTGACTGTGGCAACCTTGAAGGACTTTCTGTTCCTTTATTTTTCTAAGCTTTTTCAACATGGTCAGCTTTAACTTTCCTTACAGGCTGACCTAAAATGCCATCATACCTCCCTGAGCTGACTTGCTGGATCATAGCTTTGGCCAATAACAATGGTGAGTGTTCTTGTATCTCGAGGAAAAACACACAGAAAATGGCAAAACGCTGACCGAAATTTCCGGGTGAGTGAGACCTGTATATGCACAGTAGGTTTGTGCTCTGCTCAAACTTTGGAAGATCTATGAAGCATCCAACTGGCAATGGTGATGCTGGCACTGAAGGACAGGCTTTTTCAATTTGCACTTTTGAGTTCAATGGTAGATATGTGTTTTGATAATTGGGGTTTTTTCCCCTCTTCTGTCAGATATGCAGATCTTCAGTTAATTCTACTTCCATCCATTTAAAGGTTTATGGAGTTGGTCAAAGCTTACAGTCTGTTTATGGTATTGTGATGTTACAGTGACTAAAGGTGGATTATATTTCCCTATCCCTGTCTCTGCCTTCATACCTATTTTGGTAATTGTTCCTAACTGTTCAAGAATCTTCAAGTTCTAAATCTCCCTGCTTTCACAGTAACTGTAAGAACATTGACAAATAGAAAACTTATTGCTTAATCACTTGACTTGGGAGTTCTTGGAAGAAAAGGCATCTTGCTGTGGTACGGCTCAGTACCAACATCCACCATGTTAACTGTGAATGGGATCAGCTGAAGTCTGTGCAATATTCCTGTGCCACAAATCCAGGTTATGACAAAACATAGATCATTGTGTCCTTTAAATGAGAGTCCAAGTTGGGGAATTCCATCCAGCTAATCTGGTGATCTTACTCTACTATTTTTGTGACAAAGATTATTTTGTATTATCAAATATGTTGGAAGATCCTAAAAGTAGTTTTGTTACTACAATGTGTAGTGGATGCAAACTTTTAAATATGAGTTAACCTGCCTGGTTTTCAATGTTTTCTAATAGAACAGAAGAAGGAAATGTTTGTGGATGACTAGAGCTTATCGAGGCTCTTTATAGCTGCCTGAAAACAGAGGAAAAAAATCTGTGTTTTTCAGTCTTATGTTTATTAATTTTATATTTATTTTTTATTTTTGTTTATCCTTCGTATGTAACTGACTCTGCATATCTTCTTATAAACAATAAATATTTTGGGGGTGTTTTTGTTTGTTTGTTTGCTTTTCTGTTATAAAAATGGTGGTAGTTTTAAATATTTTCTGAACCAAAGGTCTTCTTTAACTTTGTGACCTAGGTGCAATTTAAAGTGAATTATGATATTCTGTGACTTCTTAGATTTTGGCTCACAGTCTTTAGATGTTTTCATTCCCACACCTGCCATCCATTAGGAGACCTCCTTCTGTGATCTTTCATCATTCAGAATATACGATGATTTTCTTAAACACTTGAGCTAATTGAGAGTGACTCTTGCTTTAATATATATGGCAGTATTTGTAAATAACAGACATTGGGCAGGCTTGAAATAAACACATGCAATTTGGCAGGAATTGTTAAAAAATGCAAAGCCACTAAACATTTAAATGACTTACAAAAGGGGCCTGTTGTAGACAGAACAGACCAAGCAGACCCTGCTCTTTGAAGAGCTTGCTGGTACAGTCTCAAACGCTCTTCATTACAAGAGAGGTCTGTTGATGTCAGTCCTTGTCCTTCAGCCTGCTACCTGCCTCCACATTTTAATAGCAAAGTACACTGATTACAGTGTTTGATAAAAGAGCATCATTTTTGTGTAATATAAATAAATCCCTCCTAATGTAAGGTCCCAGTTACTGTGTACACTGCTCTGCAGAGCAGCGTGAAGAGATGGAAATGGCTTTGGGCCCTTTAAAATCAAGGGAGAAGTGAGAACACAAAGGTTTTTATGAGTTGAAATAGCTGCATGTGCCCTCTCCTGGTCTTCCCTTTTGTAAGACAAACCCAGTATTCATTGTTTTCATACTTTCTCATAACCTGACTTGAATTTCCATAGTCACAAGAGAGTTCTTCCAGAACCATGAGTAGATCATTGGAAACCCCAGAATTAAAAGAAGGGCATAGTTTTGGTTAGAGCAGTGGTATCTCAGTGTGAACTCAGTGTGTTAAAAAAACCCCGTGAAGGGGTGAACCATAATGTCTGTCATGCCTAGCTAGAAAATTCTGAGTAGACCATTGAATTGCATCCTTAAATCTGATGTGGGCTTAGGCCAGAGTTTAAAATCTGTAATGGTCTATATTGCTTTGTAGGTATGACCTTTTTCAAAGGCCACAGGACACTGAGAATGCCACCATTCCTTGCTGGATTTTCCTTGGACATTTTTTTTGTTACCTTTAAGGAGTAAGATCTGGGAAAAGAAATCTTATTTAAAGTTTATGAACATTCAGGCCAATCTAAAATAGAATTGTGAAAAGGATCATGTAGCTGCTAACAGAATAGAAAGCATATATTTTATTCACTAGGCACCAATGTAACAGATTTTTTGGAGGGTAACTTTGACCCAATAACTATTATGATCTCTCTTGTGAAGGAGTATTTATAGACTCTTAAATGCTTATAACATTTGACTGCTGTGCACATAAACTGATTGCTCATGCTAAAAAAAAAATCCTTGAATTTTCTTCATGGTTAGAGTGCTGCTCCCTGATCAGATGTTCCTTCAGCCCCCATGAACACAGAGTTCCCTGTGAGAAGTCATAAATAGATTGATCATTTCTGGCTTTCTTATGGGAGGAGTCATTAACTTGGTTACTGTTGAAGCCAAAACCTGCAAAACTTTTTCAACTGGTTGAAATGATAATAAATGTTTCACAAATAACTAACTTGTGTCTAGACCAGATGAAAAAGAAGCTGAAGACTGAAACCACAGAGCAAAAATATTTTTATTGGAAAAAAATAGCTGATACTATGAAAGAGCTTATTAGAAAAAATTGGTCAAGTGGTGATTTGTTGAAAGTGAGGTGCATGGAATTAGGGAGTTAAGTTGGTAAAGTGAAAAAAAACCTTCTAAAACTGATGGGATTCCAAATGTATTTACTTCACTGTAGCTGATGGTCCAGAGATGTATGTCTTGCGACTCCAGCTATGGAAAAAGTCCTTCAGTAAAACTCATGGTGCTTTCTACCAGCAAAGGAGTAAATCCATTTTGAGGGTTGACAGTAATGAAGTCCAGTGACTACTCCGTAACAGAAAAAGACTTTAAATCTTGAGTGATAAACAGTGATAAGTATGTGTTTTTAGCAGATGTATTTATTTGGTCCATGTCTTCTCGGGGTGCTGGTTTGGGCAGCCCTTGGCAGCAGAGGTGGTTACATGTGCCACAAATGAGAAGGTGTTCAGGGGAAGGCACCACCCCAGACCAAACCAAAATCCTGGAGGTTCCCTAGGACTATCCCATCATTCCAACTTGGCTCAGGAAATCCTGGCTGGCCTATGAGTACAGCTGGGATAGCTTGAGGGTGCATCCTATTTACAAGGTAGTGACCTTGTTCTTGGCTAAATAAACACTTGAGTGTTTGGGTTCATGTAGAGCGTGTTGTAGTTGTTAACAAGAGATACCCCCAAGCTGTGCAGTGGCTTCATACCAGGATTTCCCATGATCAGATCTTCTGCTCTTGTTTACAGGGTTGCTCAGAGCAGTGAGTTGGCTCCGTTGGAAAGGGGCACAGTGGACCTGAGCATGGATCTTCCCTTCAAAGGGCTCTGTCCAGATCCCTGAGAGCATTTTGGTACCTGATTTCATGAGGAGCTAAGTGCAGTTGTGTTCTCTTCTGGCCTTTCTGTGCCACACCTCTGTGTGATGAGGGAGTGTGGGGAAGGCAGCAGCACATCGCTGCTTGCGAGGGCAGCAAGAAGAGGGATAAAAATGCTAAAAAATTAGGGGATGTTTCAGCTTATGTTGGCATACCTGGGGTACCCAGATGGCTGGTTTTATTGCACTGCAAGATCTGAAAAATTTGCTGGAAGACAGTGTAATTCAAAATGCAGTGTGAAGTCATTTAGCAAGTGCCAGAGGCAAGAGCTGATGTGGGTGATTCTCTTGTCTGGTTCTTGCTCAGGTCAGCACCAGATGCAAGCTCTGTATGAACCCAGAGCATCCTGAAGCTGTGTTGAGATCAGGGAACCAAAATTTCAGTCTATTTCCAAAAAGTAATTAGCATTAATTTTCAGGCCAACTTGGCCTCCTAAAGACAAAAGGAGCAAAAGGCAGCAGAACTGAAATGGGGCGTGGGCACAGGAGAACCAAACAGCTGCACAGCACTGGGAGAGCGACTTTCAAAGGCTGATTCTGCAGTCGGGGAAATGAAGGTGCCAAATCTGTAACCTTTTATGTCATTGGGATGAACTGTAATGAGTCAAGGCTCTTTCACAGGAGGGCAAACTGAGCAGCTCTGTCTGGCTTTCAGCCACTTTTGGCCATGACAGCTTTTAGGAGAGCAGCTGACAAATTATCCCAGTATGGAGGTGGGGTAATAGGAGAGACTCACTGGGTTTGAAGCTTAAGTAACTCATGTTTGAAACACTATCTGCATAGCTGAAACCTTCTCAGAGTTGTGATATGATCACTTTGGGCTTGGTACCGTGCAAGAAAAACAGCTGCTCTGTATTTTGTTGGTGGTACTTTGACACGTATTTGGGACAGATCTTGGCAAGTGCGGGACCTGGCTTGCTTTGCACTCCTTCCTTTTGGTATTTGTGTCCTGTATGCTCAACAGATTTACAGTAAGGCATCAAAATGGGACATCTTCCCCTTTTGCTTGCACATTTCTTTTTCAAAAGTATGCTAACCAAATGTTCTTCATTCTAAAAGACACTGAGAGCTGCATAAGATGACAAACACTAAAGCTAAGGATACCAGGGAATGGGAGAGCTTGGGCTGTCTAGAAAATAATCAGCCTCCTTGAGAGGAGGATACTTACATCAGTAATTCTTGTGCTCTGAGTCTAAAGAAAACATGTGCTTCTCTTTCTCCCACTGTCTTGCCCTCCCTCCTTGCACGCTTAAAAAAAAAAAAAAAAAGTAATTGTTAATTGTTTAAAACAGGTTTTAAGCCAAAACTTTTAAGAGCTGCAAACAGACTTCCTGGCAGGTTTTCAGATCTCTCATGGCAATCGAAAGCAGCTGATGCATGTTTGGCAATGTATTTGCAGACTGCCAGAACTTATGACTCAATTAATAAAACAAATGTGCCTATCAACTACAGCACAACCCTTTTGACCTTAATGAAGTCCTAAATCTTCAGAGATGTCATTTCAAGATTTCAAATGTACACACAGCTAGTATTTGCACTTGCTTGCGTGATCGTTTATTGCCTTGCCATGCTGCTAGTATAGCCCTTGCTAAACTTCTGACCCTCGCCTGCACACACCCTTTCCAGATGACTGGCAATTTGGAAAACCTCATCAGACAAAAGGTTACATCTCTCTGCCCTGTTACTCGATATAACTCCTGTCTGACTGATTGACGTGTAGGACAGGGCAAGCTGCTCCCACTCCTTCCACAGCAGACACACTGGTGGCCCAGGAGGTTTTGCCTTCTCTGGGGTGCCCTGTATTCAGGACTGGTTTCCTCCTCATGGAGCAGAGTGAGTACAAGATCCCATCCTCTGTCCTGGACAAGCTATCAGGAGATGTCTGGAGCTTTTTTAAGGAGAGTATACTTGATCCCCACGTTTGCACAGTTTTCTGGAGCAGGGTGACCACAATATTTTAAGTCACTGTGAGAATACTCCCTGTCAGCTGTCATGTTTCTGAGTTTTGAAGTCTAGTCTCCGAACTGTTTCTTTGGCTAGTGGAGAGATCTCATTTTAGCTATGAGTGCTGAGCAAGTAAAAGGTGAGGAACATCACTGATGTTCTCTGCTGTGTCAGCCGAGACCCGAAGCAGTGCAAGGTGCTGAGGAGGAGAGGTTGGTGGAGCTGTTTCTTCAGATACAGGCAAACTTCCAGCAGGAGAGGGTGTGGAGGTTTGTGCTTCCCGAGCTGCCCCTCAGCCTTTCTCTCCTGTGCCCGTGGAGCAGAGCTATGACTGCAGCCACCTTAGGGACACTTGCCAATCCTCAGGACTGCAGAGGATATCTGAAGGGGAACATGGGTGTGTTTGCTCCACAGCCTCTTCAGATGGAGGGTTTGTATGAACTTCTGGAAGACAATAACTGACTAGTCAACATCAACACAGATTATTAAAATCTGAATTATAGAGTATCCATTCTCTCAAGGACTTTAATGAAGAGAAAGGCATTGCTTCCCAGGAGAGCTGAGCAGGCCAGCATAGAAAATTGAGTGTAACAGCCCAGCTATCTGCATTTTCCTTTGTCTCTTTCTGTTTATGGCAAGTGCTCTCCTTACAAATCTTCCACTCTAACTTTTATGCAAATTCATGAAATGGTTCAGTTTGCCAGGGATGCTCACAGATTTGACAATGTCACTACAGTCAGGTAATTCACTGAGCTTAGTGTATATAGTTTTCTTGTTTAACCTGTTAGACTGATTAAAATCCTTTTATAAATATGAATTAGCTTTTTTTTTCAGTTCAATAGAGAATTTTAATAGTCTATTTAGAGGGGGAGGAAGGTGATTTAAGGATTGGAAGGGGAACCTAAATGAGTTTCAGTACTGTGACTGAGTTGTTTCATTGTTTTGATTTAAATCTCAGTTTTAGCTTCATTTTCTGCATGGATTGAGTTGAGAGCACAGCTCTCATAAGTTTAGGCAGACCTGGGGAGGGTGGGTGAGTTTGGCTCAGATTTAGTCTTCCAGGCTTGCTGGAACCAACATCTTGCAATGTCCTTCCCTCCTTTTGCTAAGGAAGAAGAGGCCGGGCAGTTTCCTATGGAAATCTTTATGCAGTGCATTCTTCTGGATGAAGATACAGTTTCAGGAGACTGCGCTTGTGCCCCAGGCAGTGACTCCTCAGGTGAAAGAGGCTTTTCCCCCTTGGTTGTTACTTGCTCCCTTCTGGCCGCAGGGCTGAGCTCCATCGCTCCGTGTGGGGCTGGGTGAGGGCCAGGTAGGGGTAACAAACCCCCAGGTATCCCCTTCTGGAACAGACTTCTCTGGGATTTCCCCAGGGCGAGAGGGGAAAGGCAACCGAGGGGCAGATCCCCTCCTCATCCTCCTCACCTCAGCATCCAAGGGTGTAACAGGTTCTAGGGAAGAAACAGAGGCCTCCCGGCTGGCAGCCAATGCATCCAAGGACCTGGGCAAGTTTGGCTGTGCAAGATTTTTTCATGTCACAGTTTTGTCCTACATTGTAAAAACAGCATAAGCAACAGTGATGGCTCAGCACCCCATAAAGCCAGGAAATAGGTGGCCTACTCTGAGTTTGCAGAATTTGTTTCGTTCTGAGCAAAGTGGGGAAAAATTGAAAACTTTTAAGTTTCAGAAACATAAATTGAAGGAAATTATTATTATTATTGTTGTTGTTGTTGTTGTTATTTTTCTTTTTTTTTTTTTTTTTACTGAAAGAACAGTCCGATTTTGAGACAGGAGGAGAGGGTTGTTTAAGAGGCAAACTAAGGAGATGAACTTACTCTGTTAACATTGTTTTCTAGGAAAATGAGAATTATGGTTATCCATTACATATATGAGATCATACTCTAATTCAGATCTGACAAGATTTAATGTTTGTACAAACCCCGCTCCTCCCTCCTCTGTCCTCCTCCTCAGTATATTTTAAATGAGAGAACCAAACTCATATGTATTTTAATGAGACTGGAGTTGTTTCCAAGACACCACATTTCTATATGTTTTCATTTTAAAAGTGACATAGCATATAAGTTGATTTGATTTTATATTTATTATTATACATATTAGTTTTTTAAAAAAATAAATTAAAAAACCCAAACCCCAGTGGAGGCCGAGTGAATTTCGGTGTCAGTCGGGAGGAGCCGGCGCTGCGGGACCGTGCGGAGCCTCGGGCAATGCCGCCCTCTCGTGTCCCTGCCCCGCTCCCGGCCCTGCCGCGCTGCTGGCTTCATTTTTCTCCGTGGTTTGTTTTAGTTTTGTGGGTTTTTGTCTGGTTTTTTTTTGTTTGTTTGTTTGGGTTTTTTGTCTGTTTGTTTGTTTGTTTTCATTTTAAAGGCAGAAGTGGCCAGAGCGGGAGACTGAATGAATGCTCATTGTGAGGTGTAACACGATTCAACTTACCCAGTCCCAGACCATTCTTGCTTGGCTCTGAAATGGGAACAATAACCATTATCTTTTCTCGTTTAGCTCCTTAGCAGCTTTGACTATAAGCCCTTTGGATCTCATAAATAGATGTACACTACCTAGCACAGTGCCTGGTAATTTCAGCTGGGGACTCCTAACAGTCTGTTAATTAAAATATAAACATTGTAGTGCAATAGATTGATTATATTGTCTTCAACAGTTAAAACCTTGAGATAGCTCAGAGGGAAGGGCTGAAGTATAAAATAAAATCACTGCTTTTCAGATGCAGTACGTCCAATTAGTCCTGCCAGTTGTAACCTTCTATAGGTGTTTGCCTGGAAACTCCCTGAGCAACTCACTGCTTCATTTTTACAAGTTATGGTTTCCAGTGATCCTGAACTCTTCTTGAAAGCAGACTTGCAGTAATTTATGTATGTCTTTGGGGATGATAATTATAAATTTAAAACGGAATTTTACAAGCTAAACAACTACTTTTAAAAAAATCCCCAACTCTAAAACAAAAAAAAGTCCCCTGAACTCTGTATTAAAAAAAAAAAAGTAAAAAGTCAAGCTTGATCCATAAGCTGACAATAGTAAGGAAATTCAGACATGAGCAGGGAAGTGTTCCATATGTTCTCCAATACCTAGGCACAACTGGGTGCCTCTTTAATGATGAGCTGAATGCTCCCTGTTGTGCCTAGGTACTGCAGAACATATGGCGTGTTTTCCCCCTTAACTGTGAATTTCCTTGCTTTTGTCAGTAGGTGTCTTAACTCTGTTGTGTTTTAATATAGTGTTTGTGCCTCTGAGCACAGTCCAGATTTGATCTTAGGCAAATAGGAGGGTGGATGCAGCTGTTGATTATCTCATATTCTTCTTGAAACTATATTTCAATATATAATCTATATCTATATAAACATACCTTGTAATTGTTAATCATGACCCTCAGAGTTTAAAAATCATTCCACTGTGCTCCAAACTTAGCATGGATGATAAATGACTGTTTAGTTGCCAATATAGCACAATATTTCAATTTCCTGCCTTCACAGAGGTATTTCAAAGGTTGAATGGAGTTCATACTCACAGTATGAGTTGCCTAGAACTCTATGATCTCTTGCTGGCAAACTTTAACCAAAACCTTTTCAATTAACTAAACACATTCCTTGTGGAAGTCAGCCAACCCAAAGATAGACAAACAGAGTTTCAGTGACACTCTGCAATAACCTCCCCCTGCTCCTGGCTCTGGATAGGCATAGCCAGAGTGAGTTTATTAGTTGATGTCTAAGTTATGTGATTGATAAAAAGATTAACACTGAACTAAATTTTGCTCTCTGCCAATTATATAATTCCACTGGAATTATAGAATTCCAGTGTAGTTTCCTTTAGTTCTGCTGGAATCCTCATTTAGGTGGTGTAAACATGAACAAAGTTTAGCCTACAATCAACAGAGCAGAAATCCCACTGACAAATGCACAGGATACTGAGGTGTAAGCTGAACTGTACTGGATCAGTCTGAGGTTTGGGTCTGCTCCTGTTTGGTAATACATGGGGTCAGTAGCTGTGCTGTTGAATGCTGGAACTATTGGCAGTAAAGGGGTTTGAGGAGTACCCCTTTTCTTGGGAAAAGCTGGGAGAAAAACCCTCCCACTGGTTTTTGAATAAAAGACATGGCTTCTGCCACTGGACTTCCCCAGGAAGAGTCTTGGAGAAGTATTCTGCATAAATGTCTCTGTGTGCTCTCCCTGTGTCTGTACTCTTGTGCAGCTCATCTGTTGTTGACCCCTCCTGGGGACAGTGACTGGGCTGGAGGGACCTTTTGTCTGAGCTGGTGCATTTTTATGCTCAACATGTGCTGCAGTGATAGCCAGGAATATTTGTAAAAGACAGTTTGTTCTAGTGACACAGACAGAACTCCAAATTTTCTTTGTGTAAGTCCTTATTAAACTCATTTGCATTGATATGAAAATGTCAGCCCAAACAGCTCCTTATTCAGACAGTACCTGTGCCTGAATATTTATCAGTGGAAGACGACAGGAGAGGATATGAAATTGCATGCTCTGGTGGAGGACATGCCTTGTCTCCCAGATAAGCTATTTATAATTTTTGCCCTCCTTTAGTGTCATAACTTGGATCTACCATGGCTTTTGAACTCAGAGTCAGGTGGTTGATCTCTTTTACCTGGAACTGGACAGGTAACCTGCACCTCGCTCTAGAGGGTTGCCAGGCAGTCAGGTTTGTTGTCCTCAACACCAGCTGGTCTCTGTGTCTTCGTACCAAGGCACTTTGTCACTATCCATGAATGCCAGTGTGGTTCCTTGTCCTTGTGTCCACATGCATGTACCAGGGTAGAAAGTAGTTTTCATGAAAAGCCACCATTTGGACCATGAAACAGCAACTGCTTAAATGTATTAACACCATGCAACTCCTTGTACAATTATCCCCCTCCCAGCTGATTAACTCTGTCCTGACTGGCAATTAGCTCAAAGGGAAGATTCTCCAGCTGCATAGCATCCAATTCCAAAACACCGGAGGGGGCTATTTTACACCTCTTTTCCACTTTATGTATACTCCTGTTTCATCCTCTATCTTCGCTTGATGCCTCTCGGTGCTTCTAGTTTATCCCACCCCACCACAAGGATTCTCCTGCATCATTGGATGTGCATTACCTGTGCTGGTTGCTACAGGACTCAAAATTCTGCAGTGTGAGCTGCCATCATCTTCCCTGGCCGCAGGCACCATGGGGCCTTCTCAGCTAGTGGCCACTGTGTGTTCTCCCTTTTCTTGTTTCTTTGAGGACATGTGCCTTTTGAATAGCAGAAATCACCACAGAAACTTGCCATGTGCTGCAGCTGGACACAGCACGAGTCAGTGCTTTAGTACGTGTAGAAATCAATATTTGACCACAAACACCCTCCCACCCTCCCAAAGGGCCCTTGTTTTGCCTGTGGAAAGATAATTTGCCTGTTTCAGCTGGAGTCTGTATAAGGCACTCTAATGAGCCATGGCCACCTCCAATTTTGTGACCAGGTCAGCAAATATATTGCATAAAATATATTGCATTTTTATCGTAGCACCACTATTTCCATTTTCTTTTAAAGAACCTTCCTGTGTAGCTCAAAAAGGGAGGAGAAAAGGGAAATATTTTCTTGTTGCTTTGCAACAGTGCAGCTGGCTCCCAAAGCACTGAGCTGTGTCTTTAAGGCAGTTCAGAACCAGTAATCCAGTAAATACTGTGCTCTCCTGTTGAATAATGTGATGGGTAATTACTTAAAAGACCACACAAATGACTAAAGCTCAGACGAGTGTGTTCTGTGCTGCAGGTTGGATGCAGCTGGGGCGCTTTGCTGGAGCCCAACTCAATCAAAGTGAGGAAGGCTCCTCTTCTCCTGGCTCATTTAGAAGTGATGCATCATGCTGCCATGGTCTGGAAGGGTCAGGAGTCATTCCCAGAGATTTCAGGTCTCCTCGTATTTTCAGAGGTCGCTCTGGTTTACATAGGACAGCAAGAGGCTTTTGATGCAGCATGTAAGAGATTTTAGAGAGTGTCTCAGTGCAGGAATGTCCCCATTTTCCATATGGGCTCACTGTAAAATCATGCTTTGTGATTAGTGCCCAGCTACACCGCCCTAAGGAGCAGTTGCCTGCTCCAGCTGGCTCCAGGGATCTCTTGGGTTTTAATTCATTTAATTTTTCCATGCCTTGATTTTTTTAACCCTTCTATTTGTCCTAAACTCTACCACTCCAGGCAATTTGTATCACAGTGGCCTACAGGCTGATGAAAAATAACAAATTTTTCTCTGCAATCACCTTGTTCACTGTTATTACCCATTGAAATAGCCTGGAAATCCATCTTTCCAGTTACAAATTTTTATTTTCATTAATTATTTTCTCCTTTTCACACACACATTCTTCCCCTCAGCCCAGACCATTTCTCAGTCATTACAATTTTGAAATATGTCTTCATGATGGGGAGAACCTTCCATGGGTTGTGTTCCTTCTCTTCAGATAGGTTTTCACTTCTTTTTGAATTCTACCTGTTTGGCTTAAATAACCCCTTGAACCTTGCTGTTTTCCCATGCTAATTTTATTTTTCTTGCCTTCCGTGTTTCTTTGAAAAGCTGTGCATTCCTTCTGGGACTCTATTATGGTTGCTTAAGTAGCCTCCATGCTGAGTTGAAGGATTTTAATTTCCTCACTTCTGACTTCAGGGCCTTTTTGACTAGCTTCCTCATTTTTTTTTTTTTAAATCCCCTTTCTAAAGCTTAATGTCACAGTGCTAGGTTTTGTTGCATTCCCTCCCACAAGGACACTGAACTTAATTACACTATGCCCCTTTGTACTTAGTGATTCAGCTAGAGTGAGTTCTTCAACTCTGCATGTCATTTTTCACCTCTAAAGGGGCACTTTGTTGGTACTTTTTTTAAGAAAGAAAGGTAACTTTCAACAGTTATCTTGAGTTATAATTCAAATGAAACAGTTCCACAAAGAGCTCTGCAGCCCATTGAATGTTGCCCTCATCCAGTGCACTCTCTAAAATTACATTTCCTCGATGAGGAGAGCTGATACTGCAGGTAGAGGGTTTGGGGATTTGGTTGGGTAGAGAAGACCAAGAACTAGAATTACTATGTAGAGTGACCATGGAGAAGCCTATCTCTTCGCCAATTCTGTACCTTAGTATAGAGTTAGTACAGATCCTTCCCATGGGTGTCTTGAAACCTGGAGATAGGACATCTTCGTTTGTTCTGTGGGAGTATTGGGGTTTAAAGCTATCCCCATGACTCAAAGGATGATGTCTGACATCATGGGATTGCCTGCCCTGTCACACAGTGTGAGTGTGAGACTTTAGAGTGCTGCCTTTGCCTCTGTGAGTCCCTGTGACAGAATCAGAGCTGGGCAGAGTCCCCAGGGCAGTGATATTAGCCTGCACATCTCAGAAGCATCAAAAAAATTTGTCATTGCTTGGAGGAGTGGTACATGACTCATCTGCTTTTGTTCTTCCATCCTGCTTTACCAGTCTGTCTTACTGAAGCCTCTCAACTGCTGATTAAGCTTTTATATTTTTCTGCCTTTCCCCCTGTGCCCCCGGCAAAGTGTCCCCTCTGTTCTTATTTGGGATGTCCAATATCCCCAGGAGTTCAGATAAATGACAGTGTAAGGAAGAGTGATAGCTGGCATTTGCTTCAGCACTGGTCTCTGTTTTATTGACCACCTTTTGTGATGCTGAGTTGTGTCCCTGGATGTCCCCCTGGGAGAGATGCCTGCCTGTGCAGGGCTCAACTGGAATTTTTGCCTTCTCCTTCACAATCAGATATCTTGTTACTGAAACGTAACTGACAGCATGTCTCTCTCTGCATTGTATGCTTACTTTCCCCATTTCCTAGTTTAAATAACAGCCTTGTGCCTTGTTAGTTTTTTTAAACAATGTTCTGATCCAATTTAGCATTTTCCTACCCCAGAAGGCACCCAGCAGCTGACACAGGGAATCTCTCTTTCTGCATAGTTCATCACTTCTCACACACTGGAGGATTCTCACATGCCTCTACTCCAGCTGCCCTAGGAGAGTTTTTAAGGGGTCTGTTAAGGTGTCATCTTCTCACTACTCAAACCACTCTCAGGTATCTTTGTACAATCATTTTAGCAAGCAACCACTTCTGGAAGAGCAGGGAACTCTAGAGCACTTGCAAGGGGCCAAGTTAAGAGAGTAGAAAGGGTCTAACTTGACTAAGACAGGGATTAGTGTGGGACATCCAGACAATGGTCTGAGGGAGAAAGGGACTCGTAGGTGTACTTGCCTCTGTTGGTTTGCTCTTGCCAGCCCAGCTCCGAGAGCCACTGCTCTCTGTGCTGGAACCAAATGTGCAAATGGAGAGGGACTCCCATGAGGCAAACCCAGAGTTCCCATTGCTGGAAACCGGTTTGTCCTGCCTCTGTGGGGTACACCCTGTGTCATTCTCTACTTTCCCAAACAAGAAAGTAGCATCTTTTGGACCGTGGTAATACAGATTTCACCACCTTCTCTGCACCAGGAGCAGAGAAACCTTGACTGCTGTCATGGGCATAAGTTTGGTTTCTTTATCTTCAAGGCAAGGAACTGGCATGACTCTTTCTGAATAAAAGTTTAGCAAACATTCCTGATGGTGTTTCATTGTGAAGTGTAGGACAAGGCATTTTCTGTTTCTTTATGATAAACATGGAATTTTACCTCTCTGGATCCCCATATTGGCTCATCACAGTGGCTTCTTCAGTATGCTGGAATCCTCCTTGGTGTGCTAAGATAGGAGTCTGTCTTACCTGTGTGCAGCTGAATCTCATCATGAGGGAATTGCAGATAGATGACTTGGATAATTTGTTATTTTTGTGAACATTCCTGAGGAAGGTTGGCCATCCACTTGATTGCAATCCAGTGAGATCCCATTCTTGGTTTAAGATAGACTGGAAAAAATAATTTGCCTGCTTCATATCAATGGTCCAATTAATTTAATGGATTTTTTGTGCTTATTCAGGTTGGAAACTAGATGGAATTGTTTCGTACATGAGACAGAAGAATGAAAGCCAGCAGCAGTGTATGAACCAACTTGGAGATCCCACTATAGGTACTTTGGAAGCAATCTCAGGCTGCTGAATTGCTTCACTACAACAATGTTCTGCAACTGACAATTAACATGAAGGAAATTACTTTAGCACGTCTTCATGACTTTTTTAAGATTTGCTGTCTGGGATGGGAAATATGGTCAAAGTCGCCAGCTTGTAATTTCATCTTCATTTTAAAGAATCTGCTGCCAACAAGATAATTTTTTCTAGAATTTCAAGTGGGAAAAGGCAAATTTAGGGCATGAATAGTAAGAACAAAACATTTTGTATGTGAATTTTGAAAAACATTATTTTGGTAATGCCTTACATTTGCAGGGTAATTATTGTAATAATTTGGTATGTAGAAGTGAAAAGAGGTTTAAAACTGGAAGTGTTGCTTAAAATCACGTTCTGCCCCCATTTTCATGCCAAAATTGTCTTCCCAAATTTTCAAGATAATGGCAAATGCTTCCAAAATAGTTCAACACACGAGACATTACCTGCTTTTGGAAGGGAAAAAATGCACTTAGCAGAGGCAAACCTTTATTTAATTAGCCACAGTGTAAAGGTTTCTTGTATTCCTTTGCAGTTACACGGCCATGAGAGACTGTGGAGTACCTGAAGGGTAACTCCTACTGGGACTAATTCAGTCCAGACAGCTCCAAGTATGTTCATTAAGCTCTAGCTGGGTTTCACACAGGTGGGGAAGGTTAGAAAGCAACAGATAGAGAATGGTACTGATTGTATTAAGCATAAAACACCATCTGTTTCACAAGTAAGAAGGGAACAAAATCGGCATGTCTTGAGGAATACTATCCCGCTGCTAGAAGTCAGCTCTCTTTTTTATTTATTTTTTATTTTCTTGCTACATTTTCAAGCTTCAGTGTAAAGCAGCTAGAATGTAGAAACCGTAAGCTCATAAATCAGGGGGCTGCTGAAAAGATGCCAAGGTTTAAACTGCCATGGGGGCTTTCAGACTTGTAATACGTCAGGAAAAGAGGGAATTTTGAACAAGTGTTATGGTTGGCAAGAGAGAGGGAGAGAATAGAACAGAGTTTAATTCTAAAGTTTTAAAATAGAGCCAAATAGGCTTGAAAGTCAACTGTTGTAGCAGTTAAAATGCTCTACACTGACGACTGCTTTCTCTTCACTTTTGAAGAATTGACAAGTAAGGGGGGAAAAGTGCATTGGAATGGCACAGTAACTACGTCAAAATATTGAGTTGAATTCGAAAATCTTTTGAGGGTTGCTAGTTAAGAAGAAACATTACCAGCAGATGTAATGTGGCTGAATGCAGACGTGTCTGAGGGCTGCAGAGCTTTGTGGACACTGTGAGCCTTGACTGTGGCCATATGGGGAACGAAGACATTTTCCTCTGTGCTCTGCTTGTAGCAAATTCTGCTTGGAAAAACCATGGGTGGCTGCAGGGCTGCAAACATCTGGTGCCTTGGAACATCAGAATGCAAGACCAAGAGTGCTGCAGATCCTGAAGGTGATGGTGCCTCACCCCTTCAGAAATCACCTGTCTGTGTGAAGGGCTTTACTGTGAATCCAGGGACTCAGCCCTTAAGTCCCATTTTTTTATAATCTTGGTTTATTATATATAATCCTCAAACTCTGCATTAGTGGGACTAAAAGTGCAAGAAGCCAAGTAAACTGTAAATCTCAACTGTCACAGATGTATCAAAACTTTAGTGGTATTTCATATTCTTGTTAAAATCTCATGTCCTGAAATCATAAAGAAATGGAAATTCCCTATTTTCTTTTTTGACCTCCCTCTCACTCCCCCTTTATCCTTTTTTATTTTGTTTTCTGTGTTTTTAATATAGTTCCATTACTTGAACAGGACTAATTTCCTGACCCATTAGACCAATAATGGTTTTCCCAGTTCTTTTGCTGTTAAGTGCTGACCTAACCTTGATTTGTGCCAGCAAATTGTTCACATTAGAAACAGGATTTTTGGATGTGAGCCAAAGTTTTTACAGGAGAGAGTAGAGATGAGTGTGGGCACATCTACTGTGCCCAGCAGAGTTTTGGTGGAGGTGGAAGCATCTAGGCTGGCATGAGGCCCTCTCACACACAGGTGATGCAGAGTGGTAAAGTCCTGTAACAAATGTTTATTGGTTGCTTCCTCTTCACTTCCCTGAGGAGATGCATTGTAGATATTCACTTCATAACCTTTGCAAGAGCCTGTGCTCACCTTTCAATATTTGTCTTGCAACACTAGCAGATTCAAAGACTCGATTTTTTATGTTTAGAATAGAATTTTCTAGACATCTTAGCTCCCATCCAGTGCAGACCCTGAGATTAGCTCAGCTGGCAAGAGCATGGTGCTAAAAACAACCAGCGTGGCAGGTTTGATTCCCATGTGAGTCATTCACTTAAGAGCTGGACTTGAGGCTTCTTGTGAGTCCCTTCCAAATAAGAACATTCTGTTATAAGAATCTATGATAAGGTGACCCCCAGAGGTGCTTTTAATGGTGTCAGCCTACCTGGAATGTGATTTTTGGTTGGTTCTCTTTAAAACAAAGGCTTTTGTTGCTGTTTAAGAACTCAGGATTTTTTGGTTTACAGAACATTTTAACCATATGTGATTCCCCTCGCTGGTGTGCACCTGAACACCCTTTACCATTTAGAAGGGTCTGTTGAAGTACTCCCAAGCCATGACAGCTGAGGTAAGACCGGGTATCCTCTGCAGAGCAGCTGTCTGCTTAGGATGACTGAAGATGAACCTACTGAAAGCAGGACTGCCAAGGTAGGACCTGTCAGGGACATTTGGGTTTGGATTGTTTCTGTGCAGCAGTGATGAGGTGAAAAAATGAGACAGCTCAGCAGCTTCACAGCCTCTGACGAGGGTTCCCAGGGAAAAGGTCTGTGTGTACTCCTCAAAAAATTTCCATCTTGTACTTGACTGAAACCAAGGTCCCTATCTCTTTGCCTTCTTCTTCTGCCTGTCTTGGGTGCTTTTAACCAGGGTTAAAGGCATATGAGGCTGGACTGAGAGCTGCTGGTGCTTTTGGACCTCCTGACCTTCCTGTTCAGCTTTATTAACATGAACTTTCCTATACTCCTCATCGCCTCCTATTTTCCAGCCTGGGTATTTGGTAGCAGAGGTGAATCAAACCCCCTCAGTGTCCTCACTGTAGTGACACGAAGCTTTGGTCACATTTGAAGTGCAGTCAGGCATCATCTCCTACAGAACCCTGGTGTCCCCATCCACCTTTGCTGTGGCACTGATCAGCTGTGCCAGGGGCTGCTGGGGCTGAAGGGGGATGGCCCCAGACTGTTAGCATAGAGACTGAAACATGGGTGGAAAAATGTCAACCCCTCCAAAAAGCCTGGGCTATGCCACAAAAAGTTCCAGTCAGTTTTGCAGCAGCTTTAGCTTGTAAAACTCCCATTTCAGCTCCCAGTCAAGCAGTTGTTTTGTGACCTCCAGAGTTTATCGCATAAAGTACAAGACATTAAGGTCATTACCAACTGTAAGGAATTTTAGCAAACAATAATTAGCAGCACTTAAAAGATATTCTGTAGCCTAAACCACTAAATCCATGGGTATATAACAACCAGCCGTGGAACATATGTGTGTGTAACAGTATCAATATTGAAAGCCCCTACTGTGATGAGCCATAGCAAAGCATTTTTAGTCGACATACTTTTGGGATCGCTAATGATTAATTAGTGTGTATCATAATGTAAAGCAAATGTCACCTCTGCTACCTGGGGCTGCTGTCATTTGAAAGGGGAAACTATTTCCAGTTGAAGAGCGGCTGAAAAATGCAAACAGCATCTCAGCATCTCAGCATCTCAGCCTGCCATCTCGTGGGCAGAGTCCCACGGCTCCCACGGGGCTGGAACGCGCCTCTCCCCGCAGCATTCCCAGCTCCTGGCACCGCTCGGGAGTGGCCCGTGGGTCTCTCCATGGTGCAGAACGATTTAAAAGGAGAAAACCCTTCAACAACAAATGTTTTGTCCTCCGTCCCTCTCTGGAGGGCAGCTGCCTGAAAGGGAACGACCTCAGAGGGTTGCTAATAACCAGACAGAGATTTCTGACACCGCATGGCAGAGCTGGGTAAATAAAAAGCCAGGATTAGGTGCCTAAGAACCATATTATTACCGATGATTTCTCCCTTAACTAGCCTCATTATTTGAAGGTGTTGCAGTTGAAGCAGTTTGCAAGACAGCAACAGAGCAAAGGCTTTTTGCCTTCACTGAGGAAAGTCCACGAATTTTCTCACTGTGTATGAAAATCACATTGCACTTACTCTTGCGTTAATTCACAGTGTTGTGTTTTATCCCAGCCCCCTCTTTCTTTTCATTCCTCAAGAGCTGAAAGTTTTCAGCATAAATGATACTATTTTATAAATATTTATTGCTCATTTTTTAAAGTAGCTCTCTGGGAAATTGTTACTAACCAAGAGGAAATGCTGCAAATTTAGTCCCACAATAAGATCTAGATGAAGAGATTTTTCTGTTTGCATTGAGAGAATGCCAAGATACATCTCTTTGCAGGCTCAGCCTAAAAGTGTTGGTTTACTGATTTTTACAAAAACCAAGGATGTCACAACTGGACTAATAAATATTTTCTGTTCAGCATCATTTAATGCAAATGGCTAAACTGATGATTTCAACTGGTGCATTTGTCTTCTAAAACTGCAGCATTAAATTTTGCAATCCTACTGTAAAAAAAAAAAAGGCAATATAGCATTACAGCTGTGGATGCCTAAATACTGTAATCAGATATCACTAATCTGGACAATTTGTGTGAAGTTAATACTGTTGCAGTTCAATTTGAAAAGGGGAAGATTTGTTTGATTTATCACGATTTTTTGTGCGTGCAAGTTGAAAAGCGTGCTTGATTTCCGCTATGAATTGTATCCATGCCTCATCACTCCAGATTTTTAGAGGTATGCTGACATCCTAAGCACAGTAGGATCTATACTTGACATTTTAAAGAGGCTTTTATAATTTATGTGGATGTTTGATACAACATATTTTTTCAATCTGTAGTGTGGGAGGGTCATGAATTTGAGCTTTCATTCCCAATACATTCTAGGAACAGCTAATTTTAAGATGTAAACTTTATAACTTGCATATATTTTCCAATTCTCTGCCTAAACTATATAGTGATAACTTATTGTTTAATTGGTAAATTTCTTATGTAAATATTAATACCTGTGGTGGACAGAATTGTCAGACTTTTATCTAACTATTTGTCAGCATAGGTTTGATTACTTTTGATCTTTTGCTACTTATTGTAGCAGATTAAGAACTTACATTTCATGTTGCTATTTTTTAGCAAATAAAATTCATGGAAATATTCTATTGCATGTCAAATAACGCCGTGGTTGTGTGGTAAATAAATAATACTTAAAATGACAGTCTTGTTACTGAGAGATACACAGAGAATAGCACGGGCAAGGGGATGGGAATTGATGTAGCCAAATTAGACCCATCTCTTCTCTGATAATTCTGACCATAAACAATGAAATTTCACTTAAATGTCTATTTCAATTTATTAACCTATGAAGAGTGAAAAGAAACTACTGAAACATTGCTCAATTTGTGTGTTTTTCCTATTTATTTTATTTTATTCAAATCTCTATTTGTGTTCTACTTTTACGTTCTTATTTCAGCAAGAACTTGGCAACCTAGAAACAAGTCCAAGGGATACTTCTTTTTCCATTCTCTCTCTTAATCCCTTTATGGAAGGAGAATGTGTGTCTTGTCTAATGTGTTGTTTCACAGAGTAGATTTTTTTCTTCTTAAAATATCTGAGATATCTCTTACACTAAAATCTCTTGAAAGAATGCAAAGCAAAGCTCAGAGAATTTTATAAGTTATGGACTTTCTATTTATTCTAACTCTGCACTCTTGACTCTGTTCACCTCGGTGAACAGGGTGAGATACATCAGTTCAGGAGTCCTTTTGAAATCACAGCACTGGGACATGAAACTGTTCCCTGACGCTCCTCTAGATGGACCAGGACAGTGCTGGGAAATGCTTTTTTGTAACTTCCTCCTGGGGTGTGGGGGGCTCCTGGGGCACTGCAGGCTGTGGGAGCTGAGCTGTGCTGTGCTCTCCAGCCTTTCTGTGCCACTGGCGGCGAAGACACGGGCAAAGGGAGCTCCCATGACAGGAGTTGTGGTGTTGGTGATCCACAGGCAGGACCTCATCCAGCTGGACACTCATTTTCATGGGAATAACCAGTCAGAGTTACAGCCCTGATGTCATCCTGTGCTGAGCTGTGGCCTGTGGGCTGCCAGGGAGGAAGTCCAGTACCCGAGGATGCAATTAGAGCAGGTGGGATTCCTGCCCCTGGAGCCCTCTCCAGGCCTTAGAGCTCAGCACTAAGGGCAGGGCAGGGCTGGGACAGATGGGGTTCCTGCCCCTGGAGCCCTTGCCAGCCTCCCGAGCCACGTGTGTGGGGCTGCAGGGCTGTGCCCACCCAGGGCTGTGCCCACCCAGGGCTGTAACGCCGTCGTGTGTCTGCTGGGAATACAATCCAGCTATTGCTTACACACACCCTGTCATACACAGCCTGTGATATGCATCTGTTCAGAGCTATTCAGCATAGTCTATTAATATTTAAGGTGTAATTATATTATTAACGCATTACATAGAGAGTGCAGCGTTAGCTTGTGTTAACTGGATTTATTCTCCTCCTGAGCATTCAGTCAATCTTCCTTGGACCTGCCACATTCTGAACACGAAAGAACAGCTTTGCAGACAGTGTGTATATTTAATAAAGTGCATTCACTGATTTTGTGAAGACGCTACACAAGGCTGAATGCCGAGTTTCATAGACATATACTGCTAAAATTGCCTTGCCTATTATAAAGATAAAAATATCTTTTTGTTCAAATGTTCTGCTTGCTTCTTTACAAATGAAGGAGTTAAATACTGAAAGGCAGGTGGATGCTGTAACTACTTTAGAAAAAGATGAATAGGGCTGATGGCTAAAGCTACAGGGAATCTATTGAAGGTCCAGATGCAGACATGGCTCTTGCTCTACACACAGTTCAAAGTGGGGTGAAGCTGCCTGGTTAATTGGCTATGAAATAACTAACCTCTGGGAGAAAATTGCCCTTGTAGTTAATTGCTTGTGTTCAGGGTAACATGTAGCCACCTGGCTGATTAGTGCCCTTACCTATATTTACACCCACCCGTGTTTAAATGCAGGCAGTATTGTCAGGCTGGCTGTGTGCATTCATCTGGTGGCCCTCATGGATTAAAGAAAATATGGCCATCAAGGTCAGTTTTTCTTTTCATTCTTCTTTTATCTCCTTCTGAATCCCCCATTTCTCACATAAGAAGAGCAAATTCAATCCTAAAGTAAATCTGCTGGCTTTAGCAGAACAGTAGTGGAATGAATTTTGTCTCAGTTGTTTAGTTTGGTCATATTACAGAATCATTAGAGTGGGGAAGTAAGGTCTGACTAGTGGAAGTCAGAAGGCAAGGCTGGTGAATAAGTGGAAGGAAAGCAAAGTTTTGAAATAGAGACAGGAAGTTGAGGTGTTTTTGTGATGGAAAAATTTATGGCAATAGGTAGGACAAACAGCACTCAAATAAGGTATTAAGCTTTTCTGAGGCAGAGAGATGGAGAGGAAGGTCTGCTGGTATTCCCACTGTGTAGTAGAATTTTTGTTCAACAGAGTCTTCTAATGTAAGAGAAACCTTTCATAGTGTAAAAGTAATCAAACACTGGGACAGATTGCCTGGAGTAATGGACTCTGTCTTTGGATCTATTCAGAACCTGACTGGACATGGGCCTGGGCAGCTTCATCTAGCTGACCTGGTGTTGAGGAGAGGGTTGGCAAGTCCACAGACTTTACTCTAACCTCCGTCTTTCTGTGCTTTTTGAAAATCTGTGACTAGGTTAATATTTGTCATTATCTTACTGTTTTATATTTGTCTTTGTTTTCTTTGACTGGTAGGTAGTTAATTTGGTTTTCTTTTTATGTGAAAGACTGTTATTTTACTCTTTCATTTATTTAGTTGAAATGTAAACTTTGTAAAGAGAAATGTACACTGTTCCTTTATTGATAAAGACTGCAGTACAGTTGAAGGTATAGGGAAGCTAAATGGAAGTCTTGCTCCAATGGAATGCAGCAGCTCTGCGAGAATTGTGGCAGGAAAGTAGGATTAACACATCACAACTCTAAGTGATAAGGACCTGACAAGGGTAATTTCCTTCACACTTTTGTACAAGGATCTATATATACAGAACTTGAACTTGAGAGATAACACAGACATAAAAATATACATAAAAATGGTGTGACAGAAAAAGATGATTAACAACTATTTCCCAGTCTGTAAAATGTGGGGAAAGTGCATAAATTCATGGGCTGGTATGAGAAATTGTCTCCCTTAACTCTATTGTGTTATAATGAGGACCTTCCACTTGTATTAAAAATTGAGCCTTTAGAACCTAGCAACAAAAAGGGTCCATTTGTATTAAAGATTTGTTTAAGGATGGACATTTTAAATCGTTTGACCAATTTGTAGAAGATTTTAATATTCCTGGAGCTCAGTTTTCCCGTTTCCTTTGGGTAAGACATGCTGTTCTTTGTGAATTAAAGAAAGGTATAGAAATGCAAATGTAGCAGATTGAAAAATTGTTGTACAAAGAGACTGTCTCACTAAATTGATTTCAAGGCTATATAGGACATTGTCAGTATCCTTAGACAAAAGCAAATTGGAAGTTAAAGAGAAAAATGAGAGAGATTTAGGTAAAAATCTTAATATACAAGAATGGAAACAGACAGTTTAATAAAATGGGCTTGTATGAAAATAAGACATCGGGTTGTTCAATTTAATTATATCCTGTTCAGAGAACCTATTTATGCCCTCTAAAATGGCAGAAATATATAAGGAGACTGCTACTATCCCATAATAACAGCGAGGTACTGCATAGGGGGCAATGTATATATATACTTAGATATTGTATGGACATCAAATGATTTCACAGAAAGGTCTCAGGAACTCTGCTATGCAAAATGAGATCTTTTGGTGTGTTCAGACTGAATTTTAAAGACTTGTTGATTACACCAGTGGGAGAGGGATATTTCTTGATGTGTTTCAAGGGATTTCTAACATTTTCTCCCTGTGTTTAAACAGGAAGACATTAGAAGGCCGGAGGAGAAAGATGGCCTGTGTTATCTGTGGAAGAATATTTAATTTATTCTATGCCTCAGTATTTTGTTATTAAATATTCCACAAGAGTAGTGGACAGAATAAAATCATGTTAAGCTTGTGAGGTGTATGGGTCAGGTGGAAGTGAAGGCCATATAAACAGGTAGACAATGAAGGTGCTGACACGTGGCCCAGACACAGCACTTACCTGAAAAGAAGTGAAAATCTCAGGGCACTGCAAAGCTATTATTGGGCAATTTCTTAGGGGGATAGTAAAATAAAATACTAAAGAAACACTGAAATAATCATTGAAAGAATATCCAGAGTTTAGAAACTTTTTCCTGATGCCTGAGTTGAGAAAATCTTGACTATGCATGACGAATGGAGTTGGTGCTGTGATTGTTGTGGACTAATTTACCTTTGTGAGAGCTGGTCAGTCATTCCTACCACAGATGGCTATCTGGCTCACAAGGATATGTCCCTTCTCCATTGCTGGTTATGTGGGGAAGATGAACTGAGGTTTCTGCTGGGATTTCTCTCTGTGACAAAATGTCCCAGGAAGTTTCTGCAGTGACAAACTCCCTCTGCAGCTGTTCCCTTGCATGTCAGCAACCTCTGCTCTGGGCTCTGCTGGGTCTCCTCACCTTTTCCAGCACGGTGGCACACTCTTAATCAAGAGTGATTAAGTCCTGCAAAGTAAGGCTTTGCCTAGTTTAATTTTTTTCTGTTGACTGAAAGTGGCACCCCGGCTGTCCTGGTGAGATGACAGCAGAGGTGTCAAGGGCTGGTCCTGCAGCTCTGTGCAGGAGTGTCGTGTTTGTCCTCACTGGGTGTGGTAGTTGCAGATGGTGAGGTGCAGCTCACACCTTCTACTCACTTTGTGCCAAAACCTTATGACTTAGCTCTGGGACTCTAAATCCCACATCCCACACATTCAGTGGGGTGTTTTTGCACGGAGAATTTGGGTGACCGCTGCCTGCAGTGTGTGCAAACAGACAGCAGCAGTGCTCCACAAGAGCCGTAAGCAGCCTGGCCCCTTGGCAGGACACAGGCAGAGCTTCACAAGCCAGTCTCTCAGTTGGACATTAGGGATGTTGTTTTGGAGTTCTCCGTGCAATTCTGAGATCTGTCTGGTTGAAAGCTAAATTTTGCTTTGATATCTCCTACTCACGACTTTTTCCCAGTGAAATTGCAACCTTGTTAGGCAAATGCTTTTCACCCACCCAGTTCAGCAGGTGACTGTACTACTTCATAGACTCCTGAAAAATGAAAGGGGATTTTTTTTAATGTTCTATAAAGTTTGTTATTTTTCAGCCAGAGTTGGCTTATTCTTCTTGGTCCTAAGTAAATGTATTTTTTTCTTCCAATAAATGAAAGACCAACAGTTTATAGAAGGAAATAAAAGGGACGACTTTAAATGTAGTCTTACTAATGAGTTAATTAGCATATTTGAATGCTAATAAGTACAAGTTGATAACTGGATCATCTCTTTTGTCCACTGGGAAGCTACATTTAGGAAATTAATTCAAAATTCGTATTTAACTCACTTTGCTTATGAATTAATGTGCGTATGTAAATCTACCATGCAACAGTGCTTTTATTTTTTCTGTCTCCTTCCTCCATTAATAATTACTATAATAAAAATTCGAGGAGGGAGGAAAATACTGCTGATCACGAATTCTAGCACTGTCATGCAAAGATTGCCTCTAGAGCCTGCAATCACTTATTCTTTAAATAAAGGCTTCTAATTCTTGCCTTTGCATCTGGAGTATCTGTTGTCCCTGTGTGACATCAGCAAAGTCTTTCCCTACTGACTCAGGTGTGTCTTGCAAAAGGACTGGCCTTGATGCCTGAGGAGTGCCAGTGGTGCTGGGGTGGGCGGGAGGGGAACCCAGCTGCTGTCAGGTGTGCTCGTAGCCTTTGGAAACGCAAGTCATTTCAATTCCTTGCATTTGCAGCACTGGCTGAAAAGATATCTGATGGTTGTTTCTTCAAGTCTGCTGCACAGGATGGCTCAGGAGGCTCCGGAGAGCTCAGCAGAGCAGTCACAGACAGCGGCCTCGGAGAGCCGGAGGCGCAGGATGTTCTTGTCAGCTCGCAGGGAGCCGTGAGAGGAACGAGCGAGGTGAGCCTGAGCAGCAGCTCCTGCACTACAAATCAGTAAAGGTTCCTTACTGCAAGGGGTGGAGCAGAAGGAAATCTCCCTTGTACAAATGTCATGTCAGTGGAAGAGATTGATTCCCTGAGCGTGATCCCACCAACTGCTGATCGCCAAACTTCCTGATACCTCTCCTGCCTTGTTTGGCAATAGAAAACTGTTTGGCTTTTCCTGTTAATTTTTGTAGTTACTATTAAAGGCAATACCACAGCTAACATTATATCAGGCCAAATTACACTAGTGTGCTGCTTCTATTTTTTTTTTTTTTCTTTCATGCTGTGGCATTTCCTTTCCCTTGAAAACACTCTTTCACTCAGTCTAGCAATTAACTGCTTGAACAGTATAATAAGGAAGCAATTAAGAGGTGACAGAGAAAAATTAACACTCCATTTCACATTAAAGGCCAAGTGAGTATCCTGGCCATTGTGAGTTAAATGTGTCTTTGAAAACCCATAGTTTGGATGTATTTTCCTTTTGAATAAGAAGCCAGCTCCATGTTTTTTAGTCTAGAGTCCCAATCTGAAAATGGATGATAACTAATTGGGTGCTGTCTGCTTAAACAGGCTGTATTAATTGCAGTTTGTTCTCCTGTAAGTGTCAAGGAAAACACAATCTTTGTAATGTGTAGGCACAATGTATGCAGCTTTAATTTGAATACGCATATATCAGGGCAAATAAAGCAAACTACTGCATGCAATGTTGCCATGGCAGGCAGCATTTGCATAATAAATAACAGCTATCATGAGACTTTCTTTATGAAGTTCTCTCCTGTGTTGTCAGCCATAAGAGCAGGCACTAAAGGAGCCAATATTGAGAAAGTAAGAGTGTGTTTTGCTTGCAAATGCAACGCCCCGACCACAGTCATTGTCAGGCTTCAGACTGGTGCTCTGAGAGCGCAGGAGGTTGCATTGCTCTGCAGTGCAGCTCCAGCGCATCAGCCAAGCAAAATGTGGCTCCAAAAGTGTTGTGTGTGAGGGCAGATCTTCCAGGTCTGTGCCACGGGTGCTGCAGGGCTGGCATGAGGTCATTGGTGGGGTCTGTTGTGCAGCATTGACCCAAGACCCGCGATTTGGACCTGATGATCCTGGAGGACTTTTCCAGTCTTAGTAATTCTGTGCTCTGTGAATTGTGACAATCGAACAGGTGGGACACAGTGCAAAGGCACCCGTGGTGATGCTTTTTATTTTACAAACAGCCTTTATAATGCTCCAGACTTTTGTGTAAGTTTTTTAGCAGTCAGTAGGATCAAGGTGTACTGTAAAAGCTCTTGGGCTGGGCTGTGCCAGTGAAATCATGGATGTGCTGCTCTAATTCCAGAGGAAGTGAGGTTGGTTCTGTGTCTCAGAGATGGTGGTTTCTGCCCTGTGTCTCCAAATATCCAAAATATTAGGGAGAACAAAGGGAAGGTCTGTGTTGGAACATAAGAAAGAACCTTGGGAATTAAAGATGAGAATAAATGCAAAGCTGAGGCCGTGTGCCTGGAGGTGGCTGAGCATGGAGAAATATGGATGTTTTGGCATAAAGTGAAGGACAGGACCGGCTCGAGGAGGTGCCTGCAAGGCTCACTGAGGCAAACACTGCTGGTGGTAACCAGCCTGTTCAGATTTGTTGATCCAGTTTGTAATTCAGTTCTGAAAACAGGGAGAGGATGGTAACTTATACACCACAATAATCAGACTGAGACAAGGGGAATCCCTCTGTTCATCTGGTTGGGGGTACACAGCTTTCCGATTCCTGTGCCAGAAAATTATACTGAGGCTTTCCAGGCTCCTGGAAAACAAAGCACCAAATTCTGGAAAATTTTCAGCAAACAAACAAACAAATACTGTCATGGTTTGTATGCATGGGTTTAAATGAGCTTTGATTAGGATTTTAATTTTGTTGGTAGATGCGACTTGACTGAATGCTCTTACGTGTGATTTAAATAAGGAATCAACTCTTTTGTCCCATCCCAGCCTTTACCAATAAAAAATGATGAAGGGGTTGGTAGTACTGGATAACTGGTGATACTGGTCTATGTGTGGATTAGCAGAGTGAGAATTATTGTTGGTAAGTCCTTGGCTTTTCCATAACTTATTGAAAAGGAAAACAATGCTGAAACTTAAAAGAGGCTTTTCAGAGTGACTACCAGTTGCTATCATAAAGCAGGTCCCTAGTTTGGTTTGACATTTGGAATCTGCATGGGGATTTTTGTTTTACTTTTCTATATCAATTGTATTTAGTAACAGATGTAGTCTCTTCACATAATTTTTGCTGTCTTTAATAAATTGTAAGGAATAAGCTGACTATCAGTATTATATGAAAAGTAAGCAATGATTTTCAGGTTTTATTTTGCTCTGAACATCAGAAATTACACCTTTATCTGGGTCTATTTTTTAGCTAATGGACGGATCATGGAATATCTATAGTATGTAATATCTTCTCCAAAACAGAAAAGAAAAAAGTCTCTTCAAACAAGTAACCCCAGATCTCATACAACAGCACAGCATGTGTCAATTCACACTGTGTCATGTGACATGAAACTACTTAATGCAACCTGACTTGGAGTGACATTTGTATTGCCCATATCATAGAATAAAAAAAATAACACTTTCACAAGTGAGGAATTATCTTTTCCAGTTGATGGTATTTTGCTATTTGCAGGTAAAAGTGAAAACCAGGTAAGGGTTAGTGAGCTACCTTGAAAAGAAATATTACAGTAGGGAAGAGATTTGATAAGGGCCTAACCATGCTGGCAATGCAAGCAAAAAAATGGTTCTGTTCATGAAAGGTTGACTCTGTCTTTAGATGTGATTTGAACTGAAGCAGGGGAAAACCCAGAGAGGAGATCTCAGCTTTTGAACAACAGGCTTGTGAGCTAATTAAGGATGAAATACAATTTTAAGGGAGAAAAAGAAAACATTATCTATTGCCAAGGACTGAGGGCACGTTTTAGTCCCACATTTCCCACTGCAGGGGATAGGCAATGCAGGGATACCCCAAAGATGTGCAGAGCACTGGGCAAAAGTCACCAATGCTGGCTGTTCTCCCCCTCCCAGCACTGTGCTGTAGCTGCTCATGCTGCCTCGTGAGAGGACAGCTCTGAGCTCTATTCCTATGCTGAAGACATTAAATTTTATGGTTTATTCTTAAAAATCCTAATTTGATCCACAGCTAAGAGCAGTGAGTCCTGTAAGTGCTGGACAGGGAAGTCGCTTATGAGTAGTGAGAGTCATCCCCAGGCTCTGGCTCACAAGACAACCCCCAATCCTTTTGGAGGCTTTTCTATTTAGACTGGATCTTCTGCATACCCACAGGACTCCCTTTGCAGTAGCATCTCATGGTGACCTGCAGTTGTCCCCCTTTGCAGTTCACCATCTCCCCGTTCCTCTCAAAGCATCTCCTCATTGTGTATTCATAAAAAAGCAGCATCACACAGCTGTTGCAGCCCTTATCCCCCAGTCCCCAACCGCATGGGGTGCTGTAGGGTATTTTGCACAAGCCCTTTCCTGTAGCCCAGGAACTGCAGGCGGATGTTACCTTTCAAAAATGGCCATGGAAATAACCTGACAACTGGGAAGACAGATGGCAAAAACATCCTCCCACAGACAGTTCTTTCCCTGCGAGAATTTCTGTGGAGGGCAGTAAATGTCTCCGTTTTGGATAGACTGGGTGGTTTCTGCCAGCTGCTTGGGTGCACTTCCTCCAGTGCTCCTTGGAGGAAATCTCCTCCTCTGGTAATTTCTTAAGCCCTGAAAAGCAACAAACACATCCACACTGTGATATTTAAGATCCTTTTGGACCAAACCTTGTAACCTCATTGGTCTTTACAAAGTTACACATCTATGAGCAAAATTGCACCTTGCTCAGTGTGCTGGTACTCGTGTGTTTCTTTGACTTCCAAGTATGGAGATACTGGGAATATTAATTGTAAATTTATTTCAGCTGTTTTCACAGATTTTTTTTTTTTACAAAGCTACACAGATAAGCTTGCAATGAATATTTCTTGCTCTCCTGCCATGGCCCCATGCTGCCACTGCCATGGCAACCACGAAATCTCCTCTCCTTCCCTATCTTGTCTGCTCAGCTGGGGAGCCTCTGTGAGTGATGCCACAGCTGAAGCAGTGCCTCTTTCCAGTGCTGGGGCCACTTCTTCCTATTTCCCAGCTCTTCCCTGCAGGATCCCCCTTCCAGTAACTGGAAATGGGAGCTCGTCTGCCCTCTTCGACCCAGGTTAGTCCAGAGGAATAGTCACATTCCTGCTGTGGGAAATTAGGGAGGAAGGACATAGTAGCTAAGCTCTCTCCCCAGTTAGGACTTCTCCAAGCAATGCCTGGGAGGGTCTGGATGATTCTTTGTGGACATGTTTACATGCGTGGCCACTACATATAATTTCTTATTGAAAATGGACAGTTTTAAAGCTCCTTAATCAAATTTTGAAGGTTTAAAAATGTAGTGCATTTTATACAGAGGATATGTCTTTTTCTTCACAAAGGGAGGAAGGCACATATAAAATCTTAGAAAGTAAAATAACATGACAATTTTGCAAACCACCATGAAATAAGGATTTATGAGTTTGTTGATCTCCCCTGGGGACCTGAGTGCAATAAAAGCAGGAATTGTGCTGACTCCAGTGGAAGTGAGGAACATGTTCAACTTGAAGGCAGATGGTTTTGTGGCACAATCCAGGGATAGAGGCTGGATGAGCTCAGCTGTCACTCAAACTGTTAATCCCTCAAATCTTTAGCGCTTGAGGATTAATTTCTATAAATATTGTGCCAAATATAATAGTCTCTCTATCTCTCACACTATTAGATGGCTATGAACTACAAGGAGCCTTTTGTCTCCCTAATAGGATTCATCCCTAATTCCAAAGTCATAAATGATGAGTTTAAAATAAAAAAAACCCATGAAACATTTTCCACAGGTAGAAAGATAACAGTAGGACAGCTGTAAAGCCATAATCCTGGGCTCTACTCCTGCCCTTTACACCAGTCCTACAGCAGGAATAGGCCAGGGACAGCAGTGCTTGCTTGGTTCTGCATTATCCTAATACAGAAGATTTCCAGGGTGACAAAGAAGGGACGGTGATTCAGTGCCCTTCCACTGGCATCTCTTGATTTAGGGGTATGGGTGTACACTGAAATGAGAACACTCCGAATGACCCAACCAATGTGAAAACAAAGTAGAAAAATAAAAATTGAAGTAGTGGCACTAAACACGTTTCAATTTTCAACTCTGAAGGACCTTTTGTTTTGAAATATTAGCTCATTTTTACTTTCTGAGAAGTCAGACTTGAGATACAGAATTCTGCTTTCATGGCTCCACATCATTTGAGGTTAGTGAGTATTATTCCCATTATATTAACTTTTTCTCCCAGTTTGGAATGGCAAACAATGCAAAATTAAAAAATAAATAAATTAAATAATCAGGTTATTTGCAGCTTGCATTCAGAGCTCCTTAAGTCCAGTATATTAGCATTTTCATTATAGCTGTTAAACATGCCATTTTACTCCAAATGATAATTAATTAGCTTTGAAGGTGTGAAGTGAAATCAAAACCCAGAGTGAGTTAAGACTTTCACATTTCTGCTTTTAGGTGAAAGTGAATATAAAAATAGAGGAACACTGGATGTAAATGGTTTCGCTGCTGTAGTTCCTAGAGTCTAAGAATAAATGGTTATCTTTCTATAAAAGTGATCTAATGGGATTTTGAAATGAAAAGGTTTTCTTTATTGGAACATTAACTAGATTCTTTGAAAAAATGGAAAGCCAAAAATTTTGGTCTGTCAGCACCCTAATAAAGATAGAAAACCTGCTATATCTTTGTTAAAAGTATAACAAGATCGTGTAACTAGAAATGGAAGAAGTCAGCAAAAATTAGAAAGAAAGGAGGCTGGTTTTAAAGTGAGATTAATTAACCATTGAAAGAGCATCCCAAGGGGCACAGTGCCTTTTCTAGCACTTAAAGTCTGTAACTCATGATGGGATATCTTTTTAATGAAAATTCTGTATCAGTACAAATTGTTCAAAAGGGTCACAGGGGAAGGCTGACTTACTCAGATTGGAGGGGATCCTGGTGTCCTCCTCTGGCCTTGGTGTCTGTGGGTTCAGCCTGCGTGGGACAGGTCAGAGTCAGGAGCCCAGGCTGAGGGGTGTCTGCTCTGGGAAGGAGAGACTTTGGCTGATGAGTGGGGTGCAGCTGTGCTGCCTTCTGCAGGTGGAGCACAGGGGTCCATCGTGACCTCCCTCTGGAGTAAAACATGTCCAGAGATGCTGCAGGATGGGGCAGACTTTGCCCAGTGGTTTGCACTTGTCTGGTTTTCCTTATCCCTCCTGCTGCTCCCACACCTGTGAGTGCTGCTCCAAACCTGCTGTTAAACTCTGCTGCTGCTGTTGAACCCACATTAACCTGAAGGCATTAGAGAAATTGGTTGGAAAGCTCAAATCATTCTTGGGGGTCAGGAAGAAGAGTCTTACAAATTACAAAGAAGAAAATAGGAGTCAATGAGACACACAAAGGTAGGGGAAAATATTCTCTTTTACAAAATCCAGTGACTGAGGAAATTCCCCCAAGGAAGGAGAGTAAGGTGCTTCCTACATGACAGCGAAGGACAGCTTTTTTGTGTACTCTGCCTTGACAGTTACATTTTCTGAGATGCAAGTGAGAAAAGAGATGCTAACTCTTTTCCCAGAATTATTGCTAACGCACATCCCAGCTCTTCTCCATTTCCATGTTCTCCATTTCTAATCCTGATCTTCCCCTGCTTCCACTGAATCCTGCACTGGCCCTTGCTGCACAATAAGATTTGAATGACTAAAAGACCATGGAGAAAAGGAATGGACCATTGTTCTACTTCCTGCCCTAAAAACAAGTATTCCCAGCTGCCTCTGTATCAGCTGCTGCTGCAGCGCCTGGGTGATGGATCATCAGCAGTGGGAACCACAATTCCCAGTGACACCAGGAGATTCAGCATGGAAACAACAGCCATGTGCTGTGGTGGAACCAGGAGGTGTCTGGTGCATTTGCTGTTTTGTGGGATTATGGACCACGAGTCTCTGCAATCCTGGACAAGGGAGAAGGGAACACACAACCTAAGGCAGAGTTTAGGGTGCTTTGTGAGAAGTGAGGTCCCAGTCATCCCATGGAATGTGATGACTCAGGCCTCTGACTATCTCTGTTTTTCCAGTGGTAGCCCTGCTCCAGGGGTCTCCTCCTGGTCCTTTCACCCACTGTGAGGTGGATGCAGCTGCTCTCAGGAGGAGAGCAACACACACACTCCAGCATCAGAACCCAGAGAGATGGAGCAGTGAAGCCAGACTCTCCATCCTCCTGTGTCAGGCACAAAGCACTGAAAAGGGGGGAATACCTGGCTGCAGTGTCTGATCCTGGAAATTCTGACTTTGGTGTGCATTTACATATTTTATATGTTCAGGTTCTTTTTGCAGTTTGCAACCACTTCTGTCTGTTCCACTTGCTGTCACTCCATCATGTGCAAGGATGGGATTTATCCTGCCTAATACCTGCTGCAGAATTTTTATGTTTCCTTCTGATGAAGGAAAAAGGGATGTAAAAGGAGCCCGCATGGATTGTAGCAGGCTAAATGGAACATGCAATTTTTGAGTGTGTGAATCCTCTTAGGCAGCAGTAATGCGATCTCAGAGCGAGGTTCGGTGAAGCAGCTCATGTTGGTTTCTTGGAGGTTACAGCTCCTTAGCAGAGAAATCCCCAGATGCTCTGCCTCCTTCCCTCAACCCTCCAGTTTAATATCATGTTTGCTTTTGTCTTGTCTTATTTTTCTTCCCTTTTCCCAGGGAGCAAGCCTTGCTCGCTGAATTCCTGGTGGTTTTGATGCCTGATTCATAGCCTTTGGCTTGTGAGATGCTGCAACAGGGAGGCTGATGCAAGTCCAGCTCTTGTTCTTTTAATTCTGTTCTCTAAATTCAGCTTCACGGGGTAACAGATAAAAAACCCCAGCCTTCCCTGCAGGTCTCACGATGGCCTTGATCTTTGTGTTTTTTCAGCTCCAGCCCCATAAACCTTCGAAGCTAACCTTGCAGCTGCATCCTGCTAGGCACTCCCACACAGGTCAATCTCATTTCTAGTTTTGATTGTTACAGTTTAAAGATAGAATTTCCCTTTCTTGCTTCATAGCATTCAAATGCTAATTAGTTCCCTTAAATGTCTAGGAAGTTATCCCAGTTTACACATATATGGTTTATTAACTCATGTTCATTTCAAACCTGTTCTTTGATGTAGGCTAATGGAATTATTCTTTTAGAATCTCTTTAAGAGGTGACTTGTCTTTCTTTCTTGGTGGATAGTGTTTCTCTAAAGCACATTTGTGAGTGTTTGCCTTTGGAAAAAATACTTGCTTTTTTGTGGGCTAATGCCAAGTACTCCTGGATGTGCCTGTAACAGATAAATATTTGTTTTCTATTTGCAGCAACTTACTTTTTAGAGTTCACACTTCTACTCTTTGCTGAAAAAAATACTTTTTTTACCTCCCTTCCATAGCTGCACAGCTAATAAGATGGAACAGACCAGGTTTTCAGAAACACATCTGCCTAGAGAATATGGCCATGTGAGCCAGCATTTGTTTCCAGCTGTTTTCTTGTCATTAGCTTTTAATTTCAACAACTACCTGCTTGTGCCTCTCCTCTTTTTTCCCCACCTCAGGTATTTCGCGCTGTTATTGTGATTGTCAGTTCTGTTCTGCTTGAAATGTTTCAGTGTATGTTGCCATGGTTACAGGTGCCAGAATTGGAAATAAATGAAGGGGGTATCAAGGCACCATCGTGACTCTGATGGAGGCTTAGCACTAAGATGTTAGCTATTATTTTGCTGGATTCCATGATATTTGATGATGGATCTATTTTAATAGAATATTTAAATGCTTGCTTGAATATAGATTGCACTGAAATAGAATGATGTAGAGCTGGATTTTGAATAAATTAAGTGTTTTTTTTAAATGAATACATAGCCTTTGGGACAGTCTGCAAGTGAGTGAATAGAGCGTTTACTCTCTAGAACATTTACTGCATAAATGGTGTGAACATACTTGACTGTATCTATTACTGGAGTATGGATGACTGTTGAGCACAACTCTTCAGAAAAGTTTAAAGAGATAAGAGATTTTTAGGAAACAGAAAGCTGCTTCAGAATGGTTTCTTATGCCTGACTGAGGAAGACACTTGGAAACTGTGTGGAGGCTGTCTCTCTTTTGTAGTCTGTGTAGCAGCAACAACTGCTTGCAAAGTCTTGTGGGAGGCTTCTGGTGGAGCTGATGTGAGGGTTTCTGCAAAACCAGAGTTCTCTCTTCCATTTCTTATTTTATAGGCTTGAGACTTAATCCAAAGCTCAGCAAAGTCATTGGAGAAATTCCCAGTGACAGCAGTGCAGTTTGAACTGAATCTTAGGTCAGCTGTGTAGCAACCTTTTTCAACATTTTTTCAAAGTGATTTTTGTCTGTTTTAAGTCCTCTTTTCTTTCGGATTGTCTTGGTCAGTCAGTCCCTCCCAGTGTGCATCCAAGGGTAATGTGTTTCATGTGTTCTTTACCCAGAGGGATGGGCAAAATATGGCAACACTGCTAAATGTCTATAATGGGTGGTAACATGGCATGCTCATCCCAGAGAAAGTTCCTGCTTTCCTTCCCCAGTGAAGGGATGGGTTTTCCTTTAGTGGTGTTGTCTGTCCCCACTGGAGTCAGTGGAAAAGCTCCAGCTCATGTGAAAGGAATTTGTGTGTATGTGTGAACATGCATTTATTTATACAAATGTGCAATTAAAATCTTTATATTTTTCAAGTAGCTTTAAAACTAAGCTGTGCCTTTCTACTTTCTGAAATGTTATTTTGAGGTCAGTAGAAAGAGGGCACAGAGTATGGTATCACTATAGTGTTGATTGGTGATTATAATTGGGAGGTAATAGTAACATGAGATTTTACTAAACATTGAGATTTTTACAGCAAATCAATTTATCATGTCAAATGCAGGAAACTGGAGCAAGTGAAGGCAGTTGCTGTATTCATCCTTTCCCCGAATTTGTATCTTCATTTCTCATTAATTCTTCCTCTAGGAAACTCTCACTCAGAGTATTCTACCTTTAGCCAGGCCAGAGCCTTTCAGAGTCCAGAGGTACTGAGGTTTCCCTTGGTGCATCCAGTTAAAAATACAAAGTTCAACTTCTTAATTATGGCTGTGGTCACCTTCTGTATACCTTTGGCATTTGTGGAAGTGGTAGGGACTGTACTGCTTCCCCTGCTGGAAGGAGCTCATGCAGAGTAGCCGGGGTAACTCTGCACATCACGGAAATATGCTTTGCAGCCACCCTGTGAATGCCCTGCTCCGATCTGTGAATTCTGCTCCACCAGCTGGAGACCTCAAAGCTGAGCACTTTTAAGTGCTTTGTCCTCTGTCCCTTTGTCAGTCTGAGCTGAAATTTTTAACTCTATGTTCTGCAGAGACTGTCTGGAGGAAGCTGGGGAAACAGCATCTGCTTTGTTTGAACACTCAGCAAACACACCAAACTCCCCCAGAACAGGGTGTCATATTTGCCTGTGATTTTGCAATTGCCTTTCATTACGTGGAGGGACACACGTGCGTGCAGGATAAAAGAAGCTGCATCAAAATCCGTGTTTACACAAACTCCATAAACAAAGCAGCATCTGTTTGGCTCTCTGGAGCCTTTCTGATGCACTGCGATCCCTAATTGTTGTCAAACTGTTGTTTTTTCCTTGACACTGAAAATATTTTACAGGAAGAGGTAAATTTAACACCTGCTCATCTCCTGATGAATGAGCAGAGCCATCGTTTTGTGCTTGACTTTAAAATTTTGGCTATGGTTTGTACCTGGTGAAAGTCAGCTCGCAGGAGTTGTTTGGCACAAACTCCAGGAATTAGAGCTACACAGGACAACAACGACCACTAGTGGCTTCAGATATTTTTTCCAAAATTGCTATAACTGGAAGGGAAAAGCCATTGATTGCGTTCATAAATTAATGCAACAGAGGCTATTGGATGGATTTTGTGCACTGGGACATAAAAGCATGCCAGTGGTTTTTGCCAGGTGCACAGGCTCTGTTCACAGGTTTTTCTAGGAATGCTCTAGGGTGTCCCTGAGTTGGCCTCTTGCCCTCTGGTCTATACTGATAAAGACTGCTCCAAGTCTACTTCTCTCTCCAAATCACTCAGTTTTGCTCCTGCTCCATTCATTGTTGGTTCAGCTTCTATATTCATGCAGGTCTCAAGCACAACACACAGTCTTCAGCAGCAAACAGCAGAGTGGCTTCCAGCTATGGGGCTGACATGGAGAATCCAGGCCTTACCCCCCATTTAGGTACACTGCATCACTCCTTGCAACTGCAGTTATTGTTTCTCCTGTTGGTTACCATCTTCTGTCACTTGTCTTTCATGCACTTTTTAATTGGTTAATTACTTTATCTGTATGCTAAGCATGTACTGGAGCACCAGTTATTAGCAATACCACATGTTCAGTTCACTCTATACATATTTAAATATTGAATTTGATACTACATTTAGGAATTTCCTGGTCTTCACATCTTTCCTGTTCAATGCCACAGGTTTCTCGTGTAGTTAATTCTGTTAATTCTTTCTTGGGCTGTAAGCAACTTGCTTGTTAGTCCCTTACCTCACTGCACACCACTTGTGCTCCCCATGACTTCACTTGTGCAGCCACAATAATGAGAAATCGTTTCCTGGTTGTGGAAATGCTGTCCCTGTCTGTAGTGTTCATGGACAGATGATACAGGTGCAAAGTGTTGCAAGGGCTCTGTGTCCCCAAGGCAGGCACTGTGTGACCCCTGCCTGTTTTGCACTACTGATAACACTTGCAGTGAAGCTGGGTCCATTGTGGCAGTGCAGTCAGCTGCTGAAGTGAAGGGACACAGCATCCAACCCCTTTGCCTTTCCTTAAGAGACTGAATACAGTGTGGGGCAGTGGGAATTGCTCTTTATACATCACCAGATCAAAATTTATTTTCTGCTGCCCCCCATGCCCCTTTTTAAAATCCCTGTGTTCTTTTGCAGTGCCATATGGCAGAGGAGGAGGAAGAACATCAGAGACATGTTTGTGAGTGAAGCTGATGGAGTTTGGTTTGGGCTGGTCCTCCTGTGCTGTCAGTGATCCCAGTGTAAACTTTGTCAAAACAGATCAAAGTGGCACAGTTTAAGTGTAAAACAGTAATAGCAGAATGAAATATCACTGACTTGTTTGGGTTGGAAAGGACCTTAAAGACCATCCAGTCCCAACCTCCCTGCCATGGCAGGGACACCTTCCACTGTCCCAGGCTGCTCCCAGCCCCAATGTCCAACCTGGCCTTGGACACTTCCAGGGATTCAGGGGCAGCCACAGCTGCTCTGGGCACCCTGTGCCAGGGCCTGCCCACCCTCACATGGAAGAATTTCTTCCTAATATCTAATCTAAATCTACCCTTCTTCAGCTTAAAGACATTCCCTCTTGTTCTGTCACTCTATACCCTTGTCCCCAGTCCCTCTGCAGCTCTCCTGGAGCCCCTTCAGGCCCTGCAAGAGGCTCTGAGCTCTCCCTGGAGCCTTCTCCTCTCCAGGTGAGCACCCCCAGCTCTCCCAGCCTGGCTCCAGAGCAGAGGGACTCCAGCCCCAGGAACAGCTCCAGGGCCTCCTCTGGACCCACTCCAGCAGCTCCATATCTGGACTGTACAGAAGTGCACACAAGACCTGAGTTTTCTCTCCTGTAAGCTCTTTGTGATTCCAGACATTCCCCAAATACCAGTCTGCAAATCTGGTGTGAGGAGAGTCTTGAGCAAGGACAGGAAAGTCACTTCATTCATAGAGAAGCTAATTTCCCCTGTCCATGTAAATGTGGGCAAGCCACATTATTGTTAATGAGCAGCAGGTGGGATTGGAGGGGGGAATTCTCTCCCCAGTTCACTTGATGAGCCAGCGTGGAGTTATTCTGGATGGCCTCTGCAGTGTGTAGCTGAAACCAAGCCAGGGGCATGGTGCCAGAAGAAAGGGGGAAAATACTTCAGACTGCCAGTAGCTTAGCAGCTGTCAGCCAGCGGTTCCAGGAAGATGTAAATATCAAAGGCTAAGAATACGTGGCTCTAACTCTCTGGGTATATAATGTGTAACTGTGTGTGTTGCTATAGGATGAATGTGTTGTATTTACAGAGAAACTGCTCAACAGTCTGAGCAAAAAGAAGATCATCAGCTGAACACCAAATGCAAAAGCTACATCTTGTATTAACAAGAAGGTAATTCTTTCCAGTTGGCCACAAAATGAAATAAGGACAGTTCTCTGCTCAGGGCACCTACTTTGTCTCCAGACACTGATTTATCCTGTTGAAAAACTCCTTTCCACACAACCCCAAATCTTCCAGTTACAAAAATGCTTGTTTTTAGATTCAACGAATGACTAAGTGTTTAATGCATAGCTGGCTCCTAGCTGTGAGGGAAAAAAGAGGAATTTCTTCATCCTTAAGGGGACTATTATGATCTATATTGCAGGGCACTGTATCAGCAAGGTATTATATCCAAAACTGAGAGAAAAAGAAAGACGCTTTTTGTATTAAACAACATTACAGGTGTAATTCTAGGGGGTTTTGTCTTCTGTTCTGTTAGTTTCTGCCCGGAAACATGACACGATTTTAGTCATTTCAGCTGCATGTTAATAGGTGGCAGTCTTGATCAAGTTTTGAAACAGTGAAGTCAGTCCTTCCTTCCTTCCTTCCTTCCTTCCTTCCTTCCTTCCTGGAATCCTTCCTTCCTGGAATCCTTCCTTCCTTCCTGGAATCCTTCCTTCCTGGAATCCTTCCTTCCTTCCTGGAATCCTTCCTTCCTGGAATCCTTCCTTCCTTCCTTACTTCCTGGAATTTTTCCTTCCTGAATTCCTTCCTGCAATCCTTCCTTTCTTCCTAGAATCCTTCCTTTCTTCCTGGAATCCTTTCTGGAATCCTTCCTTCTTGGAATCCTTCCTTCCTTCCTGGAATCAATCTTTCTTGCTTCTTTCTTTTCCCTTTTCCCTTTTCCCTTTTCCCTTTTCCCTTTTCCCTTTTCCCTTTTCCCTTTTCCCTTTTCCCTTTTCCCTTTTCCCTTTTCCTTTTCCTTTTCCTTTTCCTTTTCCTTTTCCTTTCCTTCCTGGAATCCTTCCTTCTCTCCCTCCCTGCTTTGAGAGTCCTGGGTGAGTGGCTCAAACTGGGACAGCTCTGGGCATCCCTAATGGGTATTTAAGGGACCTGGTGAAATTGGAAGTCACACAGAGAGATGACATCACCAGGGTTAAGGTGTAAATGGTTATTTTTAGCTGAAATTACCCCATCTGAACCCTTCCTATAAGCACCTTACTGGTTCTGACCCTGAGTCCATCTCTTGCTTGTAAGAAAATGGATAAAATAATTTCCCTGCTTTGAAGGACGATTCTGGGTTATGTGGCAGGGGAACTGTGGCCTTAGCCCTTGGACTGCTGTGAGAACACAGCGGTGCCAGAGCATCTTTCCCTTGAAGGAGGTCTTGTGGTAGGGAAGGGAGAACAGCCATCCACGGAGACAGTTCTGCTACTACTGTCCTGAAAGGAAGATGTGCTATTTAGCAGGGACTCAAATGTCCATCCAGAGAGGTGTGAAACCTTCTGAAGTGTCTGGAGCTGGTGGTGCTGGGCATCTGTGGGGCAAGGATATGTACACATGCAGAGGTGTGCTTTGGTCACCAGGATGAAGCAGAGCTCCCTAAATGGCAGTGCTGAAGTGTTAAATAGAAGGGTGGGTGTGAAGAGCAGGTGTGTGGTCTGGCAAGGATGCCACATAAGCCTTGTGATGCTGCCCTTGGCCAGGGGAAGGGGGAACAGTGCCTGTCCTTGCCCACACCTCCCTGTAGGAGCCCTCACACCTGTGGGACATTTGAGCTCATCCCTCTCTCTGCTGGCTCACCTCTCAAGTCTGGACTGTCTGGTCTGACTTCCTCTGAAGGAAGAAATGGGAGGGCTTTCTGATCTGGGTTAAAAGCCCTTCTGCTTCTCCTTGGACTCTTTCCCAGTCTGATTTGTCTGTATCAATAGACAGGTCACCTTTCTTGGCTCTCAAAGCTGATGGCTTTATGTTTATCATCCCAATACATCTCCCAAAACTCTTAGCCAGGAGAGATGACTTGCATGTGAGTCCACCAAATAAAGATATTTTTAAAGTAATCATTTCCATTACAGATAAACAGAGTGGGAAGTAGGTGATGGATAGTACGTTTCTTTCCGAGAAGCTTTATGTAACTGGAGTATCACTCCATTAAACTGCACTGAATGTTTTAACAGTCATCTAGTGAGTTGCAGAGAAGTGCTACTTTCAGCACAGCATTAATCTAAGTGGACACTTTCCCCAAGTTTTAAAATATTTATTCCTTTTCGATGTCTCAAGTTTAAGATATCCGTGGCTTTAAGAACTAAGCTTTAATCCACTTCATGAGGGCAAGGTTTTGGGCAGGGATGGGTGAGTGGTGTGTGTGTGGCACAGCAGAGGAGCCAGTCCTGCCCTGCAGGGAGGGGAACCACAGGGCTGCTTTGTTAAGTGTGTGGCTCCTGTGGTGCATGAGGGGAGGCAGCTCAGAGTTTGTTTTCATTGCTCTTAACGGAGCCTCTACTTGGAAGCTCTATCAGAAAAATGGATTGAATCATGTCTCTGTATACTCAGGCAATTGCCATAAGGCTGTTAATAAAGATTTCAAGCCATGAGTGTATCTGATCTGGCCTTTCCTCCTAGGGCAGCATGAGAATAGGACTTTACCTGCTCCTAAATCCTCTTCTCCTCAGCTGGAATAGCTTAACCAGCTCCTGAGGAATTTTATGTCATCCTCTGACTACTACAAAACATCAGAGTGGGGATCTGGTGTTACCCCTCTGCTCAGCACTGCATCCCACATTTTTAAAATGGTGAGATGGAGCAGAAGGGCCACTTGTGCAATAACAGTTCAGCCTGGGGAGCAGTGCATGGGGAGAAACTCTGATTTCTTGTCGGAGAGACTTGGTGGAGATGACAGCCCTGGACTGTGGCAGTGGCTCTGAGTAACCCTGGCACTGTGAACGGGCCCTACTCACACCAGTAGCTTCTGCCTGGCTTAGCAGCCAGTGCTCAGATTGTGCTGTCTGTGATAAAACATTCAGAATTTATGGTTGTGTTGCAAGAACTGGGTGGTAAAAGTTTTATGGACTTTTTGTGGAAGCCAGAGTTCCAGGGAAGCCGTAATTCTTGAAGGCAGTGTCTGTATCCTTCCAAAGGGAGAGGGTGTGAGGGATTTCGGGGGCGTGCTCTCTTTAAATACCAGTCATGGTGCCCTCAGCACACAAACCCACCCTGCATCTGAGGACTCCCAAATCCTGTCTGTACCAGTGCCATGCCTGTGCAGTGCCTGTGGATCCACGAGATGGCACTTGCTGCTCGTATTACTCTGAATTTGCTTTTTCCCCTGCTCCAACTGGTTAGCTGCTGTAAATAGTAACAGTCTGGATGTGTGGGTGTTACTTGTTTCATTCTGACTTAATAATTTTCTATTTTTATTTGTTGTTAATTTGGAAATTTGGTAATGCTAAAAAGCCTTGAAAGCAATTAATGCAATTTCTCTTCTTGGCAGTCCTAGCCTCTTCTAAGTCAGGTTACAACCCTACCTTTGGCTCCTGGCTCTTTGTGTAGTGTCCCACCATCATTTCCGTGCTGTTTGGTCCAACTGTTTGGCATCTGCTTCTGCTTCCTGAAAGGCAGCTGTAGCTGAGTCAGTCCTTGCCTTGCACTGAGTGTTCCAGATTTACACACTGAGTTCATTCATTGGTAAATTCATACTGTTTTTTGCACAAAGATCTCTTTTTCCTGGATTTAGTTTGGCTTTTTATGCAGTCCTCTGTCATTTCAGAGTTCCTTTTCAAGAATTTTCAGTCTGATGCTACAGGAAAAGAGAACCTTCTGTGGAAAAAAATGGTGCTTAAACTTGGTAGCTGGCTTCACTTTTCCAAATGGCTCTATCTGTACTGGTGTAGGGTTTTTCCCACTCCAGCGGGAACATTGGAGTCTGCTTGTGTCTTTCCCCACCTGATGAATTTCCCAGTTGTAAATGAAGCTGTTTGGTGTGGGAGATGCTGTCCACCTCCTGTTCCCAGTGGTGCTTGTGCCTGTGAGAGACAGAGGAACTGAAATAAACGTTTCTGCCTTATACAAATGTGTTTATATTGAAACTATAAATCTTCAAAATGGTTTGCAATTGCCAAAATGTCTTGTGCTGCTTTTCATTTCAGCTCAGACCAACAAACCCAAATGCCAGGCCTGACGGGATGGTGATGTTTTAATTTCTAACAATTTCCTTCCATTTTAATTGGGAAATTTCATGCTATAGCTTTAAGAAGCTGTTATTCAATTTGAAACATCATAAATGTTCTGGGAAAAAACCCCAACCTTACACGTCAGTCTGTAAAAACAGACTCTCTCCTTTTTGGAAACTGCATTTGTCCTTTTCCCTATCAAATTTCTGAAAAACTACTCCTGCCTGGAATCAGTGTGCTGAGTTGATCACAGCTCCAAAGTGCACTTATGCTCCCAGTGCTCCTGGCACGAGTCAAGGCAGGATTTTGCTGTTTTGCTCCCATAAAGTGGCCTGTGCAGACAGGCTTGTTTGTTTAGTCAGGGTTCATACTAAATGGTACCAGCACCATTAAGTAATGAACTTTGCTAATACATTGGGATAAGTTTTAAAGACAAATTAAACCAAGAAGAGCACAAAGTAGTGTCATATAAATATTTAATGTAAACTTGTGGATTACATTGTTCTGGAGACTGCTATCAGAGGCACTTTGAAGCCACATGTGGCTTGGGATAGCTAGACAGAGGCAGCTTCAGCCATGAGTTCAGGCTCCTCTAACAAACATCCCTCCAGGGATCACTTGGAAGTGGTAAAATTTTATGATTATCTAAAAAATCAGAGTTCTGCAGCCAAAAATAAGTGCTGTTGTTCTCTCTGCCCTATAGAAATGGACATAATATGTATTTTTAGTACCCTTCTTCTCCAAAATGAAGGTAAGATAACATGATTTGGGGAGAAAAATGACAAGGGAAGTGTTGATGAAGAAAGGAAGCCTTGGGAGCTGGCAGCAGTGTCCGGATGGTCGCAGAGCGGTGGGTCTGGAGGAAGCCGCAGCAGCTCCGGTGGCGCTGCCCGGGCTGCAGCCGCCGCTGCCGGGCGCGGGTTCGCGGAGGGTCCGGGCTGTGAGCGCTGCTCAGACACCGCATCCTCCGCTCGGGCTCCGTGAGCTGCTGCGGCCGGGCTGCTCCTCCCGGACTCCTCACTTAACTCGTCCCTTCGCGGCACTCGGAGCTCCAGGGGCGGCCCTGATGGCTGTGTAAGGTGGGAGCCACGGAGGTGACCCCTGGGCAGGAATTTCCCACAGAATAATGAGAGGCAGCCGGAAAACCGAGCAGGACAGAGGGCAGTGAAGGGGCAGAGGAGAGGAAGAAGTTAAATACCACAGAAGACGGTCTGAGTGGGCTGTCCACTGAACTGAATCAGCTGCAGAGATTGTTTCCAGCGCACACCCCTCTGGCAGAGCTTTGCACCCCGCAGTGTGGGATTGCTGGAGCTATGCCCGTTTTTTGGGTGGGGGTGATGAGGCAGGGAAGGGTGGTGGCACTGTGGAATCCAAGGGTACAGCTCTTGCCTTCCAGCTCCTGTTGCTCCCTCTCTTATCAACCAGGAAATGCAGCCCAGAGCAGGAGGTTTCCTGCAGGGAAGTTGTGTCTAATGTGGCTCCATGATTGAATTTGGATTGATGTAACCGGTCAGGAGCACTCTGCATCTGTAAGAACTTCCTTGATAAGAAAGAACTCTAATCTCTTCAGGGTCTCAGATCCCTCTCTGCAGGGGGATACACCCCAAACCAACCTGTGCACAAGTCCCTGCTGTCACAGGCGGGTTGTCCCAGGCCAGCCTCACCAGTTCAGCACTGGCCATGGCTTGGCTGGCTGACCGTGTGCTGTGTGCCTCGTACAGACCCTTCTTTGGGAAAAAGTTAAAAGTACCAACTTGGAGTGAAAAGAGTCTTAAGTAAGTGCAACATTGGCAACTTATTATCTACATTTCCAGAAAGTTTTATCATGCCAGAGACATCTGTGTTTTTCACTGTACTGGGTTTTATTTTCAATCATTTTTCTCATTTAAAAAATGTGTGTATCTCATTATGTCTTTATATCTGAGCCAGCATTTAATTCTCTGATTACATATGGTTGGTACAGCATGTGCCATTACACCCACCAAAATAATGAAGTGACAGTTCCCTTTGCAAAGTAGAAGACTAGAAATAACTTTCTGCTGAGAGATGCTATTAATTTTTCTCTCTTTTTTTCCTAATAAAAGCAAATATATAAGTGGCCATGATTCAGATTTCAGAAAGTGTTTTCTGATTAGTCTGTGACTTGTCATATAAGGGCTGCACTGCGGCTTTGATATTTATGGTATATTATACCCACGTAAGAGTTATTTTAAACGGCTACAAGAATTATCTGCTTCTTGTTTTATGTATTGTTTATCAGTCTCTTATTCTTTCCTTTATGCCACAGATTTTTTTTTTTTTTTTTTTCAATCTCTCTCCTTGATGTTAGCAAATAATAGGCCTACTGCAATTTGCCTGAGGAGGGTGTTAGCAGCTGGGCTGTGCAGGCAGTCGGGTCCAAGGGGGCTGTGCCAGGCTGCTCCGTGGCTGCTGTGCCGCCCTGCCCTGTCAGCTGTAGGTGGCTCTGTCAGCTCTTCCTTGGAAGCCGTGCCTTTAATACAGCACCTGGATTTTTCCCAGTCATTTTTCAAACTATTGCTGTTGTTCACCTTGTGTTAATTTCTTTTACCCCTTTGGCATTTCCTCCACCTTAGGAAAGCTGCCATCTTCCTCACCCAGAGAATTTCTCACAGTTTGTGAGAAGGACTCAAAGTCAATGTGGAAGCAGGGAAAGGCAGCAGCAGGCTTCTTCCCTGGCTGGACAACAGAGCATGAAACCAGCACTTCTGGCCCAGCAGCATGAGCTGTGAGGGCCAAAGGAGTTCCCATTAGCCCCAGGCAATAAACACCCATCTGCTACACACATGTGCAGCAAACTCCTGGTGATGATGCTGCAACAGTCCCAGATATTGAGGAGGGGGTTTGTGGGTGGACAATTTCCCTTCACTTAGGATGGAGGAGGAATATTTAATGGAAATACAGAAAGAATTTATAAAAAATTCTGTCTTGTATTTCTTCATTCTCCTTGTTAATTATGTCTCCTGGCATGCAGTTGTAGGAGAAATCAGTCTGTCAGCTCCTGCATCAGCTGCCTTGTGCTTGATTAAATTCATGGAAGATATTAGTGCTGCTCATCCCAAACACAAGAGAGCTCCTTTAAGGCAAGAGCTGGTGCAGAAGAGCCACAGCACTACTGCTTCGTGCTGGGGAGTCCCAGCAGTGCTCTGGGGCTCGGCTGAGCAAGTGGAGCACCAGGGGCCCCTTCTTCAAATTGCTCTGTTCCCTGCACTTACAGAGTGGACAGTGTATTTGGTCAAAACTGCAGTGACCTGTTTTGTTGCCTTTATCTCCCCGCTGTAGTCTAAGCATTGAATGTTGCTCCTGGAGATAACAAAGAACCTGCTCTACATTCACCCCAAAAGGTATCAGTTGCAGTTTAATATTATTTTTCCCTTATTGCTTTTTTTCTCCCATGAACTCTGATGAAATCCCTTTGAGCATCTGTTTCCTTCCATCACCCTTTTATGAGGTCCCCTCTTGCTTCAGAGCAATTCTTTGCAAACCCATTGTGCTGATTACCCTGGGTCTGCCTGTGCTTATTGCTGTGCAGGGATTGAACTGTTTTCCAATGGGAAGACTCAGTCACCAGCATGAATCACATGGAAAAGACATGTGACAACCAGCCCAAAAGCCACTGCAAGCCTCATCCTGCCAGTGCTGTGTATTCTGATACGCTTTGGTGAGTGGATCTCAACACGGAAGACAAGCCCAGGAAATGGATGGGTGTTTGTTCAAAGGAAAGTAAAGGCCAAATGTGCTTTTCAGCAGGGTTCACCTTTCAGAGTGTCAGTTTCTGTGATGTGTTTTTGCCTCTGCTCTTTGAAGCTACAATACTATGTTTTTTCCCCTGATGTTGACAATGTGCCTGGGAACATGGTCCCATATCTGTCACTTCCCGCAGTCTGCACTGACGCACCGTCTTTACTTTTTCTAGCAGGTATTTCTTAAATTAAAGAAAAGGCAGACTTCTTAGCAGAGCTTGGTTATTCATCAATATTATTAGATTCTCCCTTCCCTCTCCTGATGCTAGAAATAGAAACCTATGAAATTACTGTGGAGGATGAGCTCTTAAAACAAAGCGCCAAGTAAGGAGGATGGGAAAAACACGTACAGCTGAAATGCAGAAAGAGATTTCATGTAGCAGCGTAGGGGGAATATTGCATTGGATGCTTGGGGTGTAAGCTGGCAGGACCCTGGCGGGGGAGAAGCATGAGCAGGCAGGGAGGGGATGCTGGGGGCTCCCCAGTGCTGGGGGCTCGTTTCTTCCCTGCATGAGGCTGGTCATGTGAGGGAAGTAGCTGGCTGGACCTGCCCTGACAAGGAATAACAGGAGCTTTTGAGAAATGTATTCGATTTTTGCCTTGCTTCCAAAGGAGAGGCTTACAAACACCAAGAGAAAAGGCCATGCCTTCTTAAAATCTTGGAGGAATACATTTTTGTCACATTTTAGGGGCACAAACACCTACCTGGCTGTTTGCAGATGGTGGTGTGTTCCAGCTGGTTTGCCCAAAAAGGACTGGTGATTGCAGGCAGCCCCAGAAGTCACTGCACTGGCAGCACCTTAATGCTAACAGCCCACACAGGCAGGGTCATCCTTCCTGGTTTTATCCTGGAGAGTGTATGCTTGCTTAGCCAGCCTTGGGAAAGGAGTTTGGCACTGGAGAAGTGCTTTTTTTTACAGACTATTTATCGTTCATCCCTCCTGGTCAGGTTCACTTTCTTTTTCAGTGGGAGACTTGAAGAAACTAAATCTGCCTTCAGGGGATGTACGCAGACTGCTGGGAGTTTGGGCAAGAGCTGATTGGAGAGAGAAGTACTTGAGTCCCCATTTCTCCCAGTCAAAGCCACGGGTAGCTCTCCAGTGAGAACCTGTGTCTGTCTCTGGGATGTGCTTGTTAGCCTTGCCCCAGCCAAACAGAGCCTGGGAGCCTTCTTGTGCAATGCCTTGTCTCTCATTCAGCAAGGGGAGTAATGAAAGGGCAAGCTCCAAGCCCATCAAAACTACATACAGATGAGAGGGGTTCAACAGGGCAGTGCAGGAGGCTCAGGGATCCTGTAATCCCACCTGTGCTGCAGGTACAAACTGACAGATCTCAGGCATGAAGGAGGAACTGGAAAACCTGCAAAGTGCAAGTGCCATCTGCAGCAGGAGCTGCTCCAGACAGCACAGGGAGAGCAGCTTCCACCCCTCAGCTGTGACCGCTTTGCTTTTTCAGCGATGACATTGTGGAAACAGAGCTGCTGTTATGTTTCTACTACAAACACAGAGCTTGCAGATGTGCTACTGCCTAGAAAAGTCCCAGGCTTCCCAGGAAGTTATTGTGCTGGCTTTTTTCCACCTTCCTGGCATGGGTTAATAAGGCCACAGGGTGCTGGATGAGAAAATGTGTAGCTTTACTCTTCGTGGTTTCTACATGGACAAGGTTCACCTGTGGTTCAGTGTTCAACTAAAATTAAGGCTGACAGCTTTTCCCTATAAATTAAATTAATGAGATGTTTGAACTACTGCTAAATTACTTGTGCAGATCTTTACTGTTTGGCATTGTCTCTGGGCTTCCTTCCCACAGACCCTCTGCAGCCGCCCTCACGCCCCTTGCCCATGCTGGGATTAAAGGGCTGGTCATTACTGGATTGCTAGTGCTGTGTGTGCTGGGACAGGTGGCCACACAGAGTTTTCATAGAGAGCCACTCCTCTGCAGGGGAGAAAGTTTACTTACCAAAAGAAAAAGGAGAAAAAAAAGAGCTGTTGCCATTGGAATCTGGCAGGATGTTTTGTTGGTGTTGGTTGAACGGCACTGCACAGCAGCAGTGCTGCCCCATGGTGTTCATGTCCTGGGTAGTTCTCTCCACTTTGCCCACGTCCACAAGCTTTTCACTTAGATCTACTTAACTCCTCCTGTTCCAGCCACTCACAGCCTTCTCCCCACAGCAGCTGTCACACTCTGCACTTATCAACTTTCTGTCCTTTTTCAGTTAAAATGGGCTGGATTAGCAGAGGCAGCTGATAAAACTGATGAGCTCATTTAGGCCAAAATGGGATAAGGGATATATGTAGGCAGAAGTAGGAGCATTACCCTCAGCAGAGCTGTAGTGAGCCTGTACCTTCAGCCGCAGGAGCTCAGTGGCTCAACCCAGTTTGCAGTCAGCTTGGAGAGGTATCAGGACCTTGACGGTTATGGGAAGCCTGCCTGGGATAATTCTGCTTCCTGAGTAACTCTGGAAGTTGCTGAAAGTTAAGGTGGGTAAGAAGTGTGGGTGTTTCCGTCTTCAAGAAATGCAGTGTTTAAAAAGGAGCATCTACCTTGTGGAGCAAGCAGAGCGAGTTATTTAATAAAGAGCAGCCTTGTAGGAGACAAGCTTTTTAAGAGCAGAAATTGAAGTTGGTTTGATTTGGTAAAGCTCCTCGAGTGCTTCCTTTGCTGTAGCTTTGCAGAGAAGGACTTTTCTTCATTTATAGCATGGTTCCCTGAAGCAGAGGAAAGAGGCATTGAGACCTGGGAGCTGTGGTTGCCCAGCTGAGGAGAGAGCACATTAGCCCTTTGTTGCTTGAAAATTAATCTCAGTAAGTATCAGTGTCAGAGGAATTAATAGTTGTATAACAGATAAAAAAGCAAAATGCAGGTAGTGAGGCTGTTTTGCATGTACATCATCAGAGAATTTTAGCTGTGGTCTGGTGCCTCGAGGAAGGAGGTATTTCAGTGCTGTTTGTGGCCAAAATAAGTGGTTCATAGTTAAAGTTGTGTTTACTTTAAAGCATTTCAAATTTCTTTTTGTCTCATCATCCATACTACTTGCACTGCATCTCCATTGCAGTTCAGGAAGGGTGTAGAATGTGATGCTGAGTAAGTCACCCTCTTTTTCTACCACCTGACCTCTGGGGGCATCAGTGGAAACTCCCCTTGAGGTGCACACTGTAGGCATGGAGTGCTGGTAGAACAAACATGGGTGTGTCTGGAAATGCCTGCGAGTTAAAGCCAATTCCCTGACCATATCCCAGGATTCTGTTCCAGTGAAGGTAAGATTCTTGACCATTGCTCTTTGCTATTTGTGATCTATTTACTTGAACCATTCTAAAATTCGAATGCAGGATTTCTTGTGCCACTGGCAGCTTTGCAAGTTATGCTGAGCCGTGAATTTCCAAACAAGACTAAACTGTGACCAAGTAAAGCCATTTGTCTCATGGATCAGTGTTCTGGCAGAGTGATTTAGCATCCAGGATTCCCCAGCTCCAAAGGGCTGAATTGGACTGACTACAGAGTTGTGTGTATTTGGCAGTCTCTTTGCCTCTGACATTCCCACCAGATCAATGTTTTCATGGGGAATCCAGATTTTGTTTTATAATCAAAGCATTTGATATTCTTTGGGAAAACTTAGAAGTCTGTTTCTTTCTGAATTGTCAAAGAAATAGTTTAGTCATTAAATTGTTTTTTAAAACAGCATCTTTTTCCCCTTCTCTGGTGCCATATTCTGTTTAATAAATGTGGACACAACGCAGGGAATGTCAAAAGAAGCAGATTGGAGATTTTCTAGAGCAAAATATGACAAAAATTAACATATCATATGGACATGGCCTATAAAATTTGCAGCTCTCTCTGTTAGGTTGAGAGGCTGAGAAGGCAGGAGATGAGCAAGGTGATGGGGACAAGAAGAGAGAGGCTAAGGCAGGTGGTGATGGGGAAGCACAGGTGGATTCAACTCAACGAGTAAAGTGCATTTAGTTGGACTCTGTGAGTTATCTCTGTCTGGGATGTCTCTCCATAATTTTGAGCTGTCCAGCTGCTGCTTAATTATTGGCATGAGGATACTTCAGACAGACTTGGGTGATTGGCCTTTTGGGCTGAGGCAGTGTTTCCTCAGGATTACCAATGAGTTTTGTGTCCTTTCGTGTTTGCATTTTCAGCTGAGATTTACAGCAAACAATGAGAGATGCCAGAGGGCAACTTTTCAATTCTTAGCAAAATAAAAATATGTGCCAGGATTCATGCATATATTCATGTGGACACCTGTGTTATTGAAACACATTTCCTTTGCTATTTGTGATCTATTTACTTGAACCATTCTAAAATTCAACTAATGCATAATACTGAAAAATCTCCTGTGGAGCTGGGTAGAAAACATGAAACTTTATTTTGTGCTGGGAGATTCTGCACTACATCTTACCTTCCTTTCCCTTCAAGCACTTCCAGCATGGAGCCTTACCCTTGCCAGGCTCTGGTGCAAACCCCAAGGAATCTCAAGAGGCTCTGACCAGAGCAAAGCCTTAGGGGTCAATATTTGTTTATAAACCATATTCCTGGGCAGTTCCACTTTCCGTGTAGTACTGAGTTTATCTTAATGTCTTCTCTGGTTATTTAATATTTTCCAGTTGACTGCAAGAGCTTGCACTCCTCCCAGGCTTGTGTTCTGAGTGGATAACTCTTCCAGGGAGATATCAGCCCTCTAAGGACCTTCCCCCTATGACTTATAGGAGCTGATGCTTTACTGCTATGAACATCTGGCAGACTGTTGAGCAGAGAAGTACAGTAGGGAGGAGTAGGACCTTTATCATGGTGTGATGTTTGGTGGGAGGTGTGGTGAGGTCCTGACTCACTGCTCAGCCACCCTCGTATTTATCTCCTCCTATTTAACATATGTCTAAAATGTAGCTCTAAGCACATGTGCAGAACTTGCTGCTGCAACAGATCAGCTTGGACAACGTTTGAGAGGAAGAACAGCAATGGAGGCTTTCAAGTCAGAGCCAGGGAAGAGTACCAGAGAAGATTAATAACCCATGTCTAGAAACATCTCTACTTTGGTATCGCATTGCCACCTGTGTCCTGCGGGCACAGGTCCCTGGCATGAGGGTTTTGCTTCAAAACCCATTGTTATGAGGGGCCTGTGGTGCAGCCCAAGCTCACACTGTTCAGAACCAATGAAAATAATCAAGAGTTTCCACTTTGTGAAATTACAGTGCATTGAGCCCTTCCCATAAGATGGGATTTAAGCCTATGAAGACTTGCCCGTTTGCCTGCAGGGAGGTTGAGGCAATGGCACTTGTTTGATCTCCTCCAGCCAAGCCTGCATTTGAGGTCTCTTATGTGTGAAAAATAAATAAGTCAAAATATTAGAAGGTGCCATGCTGGTAATTGATTCTTCCAAGAATATTTTTTCCAAAGCTTAAACCATTTCCAATAGCACAAAGTTATAATGAAGCCTAAGTGTATTTATGAAGTGGAATCATTAACAATGGATTAGCCAGTAGAATCCAATTTCCTTTTCCATCAGTGATGCTAACACAGACTGGAATTTCATTGACGTATTGGGCATCATTGTCATCCTCTTAACTGAGAGGAAAATTATATTTGCCATTCTCCAGTGGCTGCACTTCACAGGAAAAATGGCATCTTATACAAAGGATCAAGCCAGAATCTTAATGAAGAAGGTATTTACAAGAAAATAAATGTGCACATAAATATTTCACAGGCATCTCATACGTGCATTGTGTTTCATTATGTTTAATGTATGAATGTAACTATTTTACTTGTGTGGATTTTTTCCTCTTAAGCAATGTCTTGAGGAGCTTAATGTAGAGAAATAAATTTGTGTGAATGTCTGTAGTGTTTTATAAGATAATATATGGGAGAGGTAGAGGAATCCTTCTCCTTGGAGTTCCTTTTCTTAAAGAAAAGAGCTTACCTTTTTGTAAGTATTGAGTACTAAAATCCATGTGTTTGAAGTTTTGGTCCCTGCTTTTTTGCTCCATGCTCTCAGCCCTGCTGTGCTTTCCCTGTCCCCTGAGGGGAATGGTGTGAGGCTCACAGAAATGGGCTTCACAGGCAGGGAAGTGGCTCTAGTTTTGGATAACCAATTTTAGTCTGGCAGACCAAACTGCCTCAAGCAAAGCAGGGATCTGGATTCATCTGAACACTGCCTTGGAGCTCTCTTCTCCCAACCCCTCAGGAGATACAACAGCAGAGATTTCTTGTAGGGATCCTTGAGGCTCCTCTCGCTGGGAAAAATTCTTCATTTAGAATTCTGTTTCTTGATGTCTGAGTGCTCTTCCCCCAACCCCCCCTCCCCCCCACCCCGATCAAATTTTAGCATCTTAAATAGTCTTTGCTAGGGGCTAGATGTCCATAGCTGATGGAGATGTTGATATGATGTGTGTAGGTGACTGAGACAAGCTGCTTACTCTGCAGGGGGTTTTTGCAGTCAGGGTGGAGCACTGTCACCACAGGGTCACTGCTTTAGGACAAGGTGTTGTGTACCTCTGTCAACAGTGTGTTTATTCACATATTGTGGTGCTTAAACTTTTCCTCTCTAAATTTTTCTCTGCCAGAATAATGTGGTTTAGGCAAAATTCCCAGGATGGGAATGATGGCCAGGAAAGTCAGCTGCTGTGCTCTTGGGGATGTGGTGGTATTATTCCATGTGCAGCCAGGTAGGTACCAACTGTCTTTTGCTGACCAGTTATCAGAGGGCTCTTTCTATAAAGAGAACATTTCTCCAGATATCAGACCACTGTCTCAAACCAAAAATGAAACACTAGATTTTGGTCCTAGTGATATAACAAGACAATGATTGATATCAAGCAAAAAAACCCAACACTTTATTTAGGGAAAAGTAATTTTTGGGAATGCTATTTTAAAAATGAAGGCAGGGAAAGTTTAAATAGAATGCAAATCTGTAGCTTTTAATGAAATCAGTTTCTCTTTTCCTCCCAATTAAGAATCCCCAAACCAACCAATTTCTGAACCAGTTCAAAAAGACCAAAGGTAATTCAAATAGAAGTTTAGACCAGATTGCATTTGGACTTGTCTTGAGTATTAATACATGCAACCATGATATTTTCTCATCATGTGACCTCTAGAGAGGAAAGATAGGCTGTTGTATTTTTTTTATGCTATTGCTAAAATTATCTGCTAGTTTTGAACATTTCTGTCATGACGGTTGCAGTGTTAACTCCCACAGCCACCTCTCCCACCAACACAGAAGCTGGGGAGCCACGTGGCTGTGTTTGTAGGGCACCAGATCAGCTCAAACTGTGCATGAAGGAGGCTTTGCTCCAATAAGCCACAGAGTTTTCCTCTGTCACCCACTCCAGGAGAGGACTGACCTCACTGGAAGACTGGAGGAGATGGTGGTCAGAGGAAAGAGTCACTAGAAGAGGTCAGTCCTTAGGGCTTCTGCCTTTTGACGGGGTGATTAAATAAAAAGTGGAGCTCTAAACCAGGTTTAGCAGCCCACAAGAGCTTTATTCCTTACTGTCCCTTAGCGTATGATGTAGTCAGCATGTGATGCTAGGTAACTTTCTTGTTTCCTTGGAATAGCTCTCTGGTTTTGTTTTGCAGAAATCTATAAAAATACCACCCAAACACAGTCAGTCAGGACTTAGCTTTAAACTCCGCGGTACAAGCGCTACTCAGATGCAGTTTCTCAGAGCTGGGGTCTCTCCTTTCCCCTGCGGTGCTGCCGGACACAGATGCAGCACCACCACCTGCAGCGAGGCTGTTTGGCTGCTGCCCTGACCCCGCGGGGCTGGGCTGGCTCCGGCAGCGGAGCCACCGCGCCCGAGCCCTGCGCTCGCCGCTCTCGTCTCCAGGCGAGCCTGCAGAGGCCACAGAAGGAGCAGGGCATCCATCAGAGGCCGCTCCCGAGCCTTCTGGCAGCACTCGGGGCCGGCTGCAGGTGGCGGTGCTCGGCAGGGGATGCCCGGCTCGGCCCCGGCTCGGAGGCTGCGTTCGGGCTCAGACCTGGGCTGCGGATGCGCAGCCCGGGCCCGTCCCGGGGGCTGGCACAGGGGCGGGCGAGCGCTGCAGGGGGGGCAGTGGTGTGGCACAGTCACAATCAAAAGCACGAAAGAGAAAACTCTGACCAAGAAGGAGCCAATGAAAAGAGGCAGTCAGTGCAGAGGCAGCTGTGCATGAGATGAGCCCAGAGCAGTGTGTTTGCCCATCCGGGTGGTCCGGGGGCACACAAAGATGGGATGAGTGGGCTGGCATCAGTCTGCAAACCAAACTGTGCTGGGATGCTCAGGACAACAATTGTGAGTCTGCATGCAATTCTGCCGTGGAGCAGCCTCTTCCCAGTGCCTAATTACACGCTTTGAGGATTGAGGCTCCTGGCTGTGATTCCCTGTTTCTCCAAAGGAGACTTGGGAGCCTTAAGAGAAAACCAGTTGTCTTGAACAGCCCGTCCTGCAACTAGAAAAGAAATCTATTTTGTGATTAAGTTATTCCAGTCAGAATATGCCATATGCAGCTTTTCCCAATGGGATGCAGCCAGCAGATGCATTGGCACCCCCTTCTCCCCCTTCCCCCTCTAGCTCACATTGCGTAAAAAAAAATGCTCATAAACCAAATAACAACCATTCTATGAAACTTGGGTCAGTCTCTGCCTGTATTTCTGAGGCTTGGGGACATGTCTGAGAGGAGTTCTCAGACACACAGGAGATCTGCAGGGTAGGGCCTTGAATGCATGTCTCTCCATTTTATAGTGGTGCTGTAATGAGTGGACCCTTGTGGAACAAGAGCAATGAAGTAATCAATATTTAAATGCTCCACTGGGGTGGATTTAAAGTTGAATATGTGGGATTAGGGATTGAGTTTTAGGAGAGGTTCCATGGCTAAAGGATGGGGTGGTTTGAGTTTTCTGATTTTTTTTTTTTTTTGTATTCTTCCAGCACCTACAGAGTATCAGAAGGTCACAGCTAGGAGGAATTCTCAATGCTGTAACTCAGCTCTTAGTGTCATGGTTCTGTTTTGCACAACAATATCAAATAATATGTGGAAAAAATATCCTGTTTAGAAAAGCATCAAATCTACCTTCAAAGAACAATGCATTAAGACCACGTACATGCTCTGGCATTTCTGAAGTTACCTTCATTTTCATTAGACTTTAATGATACAAGTGACTTTGTGTCTATCAAATGCTGCAGAGACTTCTCCCTTTGCACTTGCACATCAGTAATGTCTGGGTTTTGTAGTCATCCCCAATGCATTACATTTTGCTTGCATGCTTGTAAGCCTTTTATTATAGAAAATGAGGACTATTGCTGGGCAAACTCTAATTTACAGATTCTGCAGGCTTTGTTTATTTACAAATCAAAAGGATCAATTAAATTGGATTGGGACAATAAACATACCTGGGATGGTGGAAAATACCATCTTGTGAAGTGTAGCCTTTATCTGGCTTAGCTGCCCCCATGCAATGCAAGAGATCAGCTCTGTTTGCCAGTGCTCCCAGTGCTTGCTGTGCCACATCCCTGAATGCTGTTGCAGTGAAGCATGTGAGCCACCCCCAGGCCCACTGGTTCAGTCCTTAGCTGCTTTTAGGGGAGGTAACAGATTTCTGATTTGGACAACTATTTAGTTTTTAAAACCGGAAACTGTCTTCCAAAGTAAATCTTGGATGCAAGGTGAGAATGGAGGAGATGGAGATGAAGGGCAGGACAATCCAATTCCTTTTCCCTGCTTCCCTGCAGCACCAAGCAGAGTAAGGAGATGTTATCAGGTCTGTGCTTTTTCTCTTTGCATGCTCCTCCTCTGCACACAAAATGCTTTGGCTGTGTTTGGAGTACCTGACAGATCTGTGCTGGTGTCACCTCCCAAAACATCAAGGACACTTTTGCTTATACACGATCCAGCTGTGTTTGAGGGTGATGAAAGCACAAGTCAGGTTTCAGAGTCCTGCTCCTAAAATGTTAAACCCAGCTCTTCCTTCTGACTGCCTGAGAGCCATCAGGAACCTGGGGACTCTTTCAAGTTTGGTTGGAGTTAGCAGAAATCTTGCTTCTCTGCTTCTTGTATCTGCATTGGGGAAAAGGTCTTTTCTAAAGCTCTGACATTAAACTTTTCTGTCATGTGGAGCTTGCATATAATAGAGCATGCAAGTTGTTGGTTTCCAGGGAACACTGTACTCTTTTTTCTTGTTTTTTTCTTTTTATTATTATTTTTTAATTCAGAAATCTCCATTACTTTGACAGAAAGGAAAATGAGCAAGTTTGCATAGTCTTTGTCACATTTCCCCCCCCCCCCCCCCCCCCCCCCAGCAGGGAATAGGGATAACAACAAAGTTCCTACTCTGTAACTGTGTGCTTGGCTCTCCCTAAACAGGGGAACGCTGTCCCTGCTGCTCCCCAGCTGGAGGTGGCACTGTTGCAGGTAACATGGGAGCAAACAAGGGAAAAGTTCTCCAATTTTCTGGCTGACATAACCAAACCTGTTCTTTGTAATCCTGAGCCCTTTGCTACCTTTTTCCAGTGAGATATGTTGCAAGTTCTCGCAGTTTAAAATCCCCCTGGTGTAAGCCTGTTGCCCTGGGGCTTTGCCAGCAAAGCTTTAGCTGTCCATGTGGAATGGCAGGGAAGGAGTGCAGCGCTGGGGTCTGGGACTCAGCTGGCAGCACATGCCAGGTAACATCCCTCTCTTCCCTGGTGAGATGTGGAGCACACGGCTATTGCCGGGTGGGAACAGCTGCACCATTCTCTGTGGGGAAAAATGTTAATACCATTTAAAATGAATTCTGTGCTTGAGAAAAATTACCTCCTGCAAGTGGGTTGCCTCAGAACTTGTACAGTTTGTATTTAAGAGGATTGACAAAATGTTCAGGCTTCTACGAAATAGGAAGAGATTTAAACATGGGAAGGAACTACAAGCTCTCACTTTTTGTGGCAGTCTGGACTTCTCTAATCCATGTCTGTATTTGCTTACATTTAATTAGAGACAGGCCCTGAAATGACTTTGTGAGCTGTGTACATGCTGAATCCACAGCTGAGACAAATTCATTTGTCATGTGTAATTCTGACCCCCTTGCTCCAGAAAGCAGCAGGCTGGGAGCAGTGGGAGCTCTGTGCTGTCTCTGCAGGCTCTGCTGGCTGCTCTCTGGGGTGGCAGCGGGGCTGGCCCTGCTGTGCCAGGGATGGAGCTGGATTAGTGCTTTGCACCCACGACTTCCTTGTGCAGTTCTGGGAGCATCAGCCCCTCTCCTCCTGCGTTACAGCAAGGATTAGAGTGCTCCAAACCCCTTCCCTGCTTGCTCCTCACTGCCTTTGCAAATGCATTTCCTGAAAAACTTGCTGGTTAAGAGATCGTGTTGGAAGTGATTGTCGGTGTAACACCCACTTTGTAAAAATACTTTTGTAATAAAGTCATGTTTATGAATGATACCAAGCTGGAATTAAACATTTGAATTACTGGAGTAAATATATTGGCAAAACAATATGGAATTAACTGATGGAGCCCTGGTGATATGGCATTTGTATCTTGTGGTTTCCATAGATACATGACAGCGTTTTGCAAACACTATACACCACCTGAAATATATTATTGAGGAATAATAATTGCAGTTAAGCGTGTTCTGCACAAAACCCCTCCTGAAGTATTTGTTGAGTGATGGAAACTAAACAGGTTTTCAAAGGTCATTGTGGCTTTATCAGTTCTAATCTTAAATTTTTCCCAAAGTAAAGGTGGAAAGAAAGGAGGCAGAGAAAGAAAGCCCCTGGCCCAAGGCCTGTGCCTGTAGTTTTGTGATACGGTCCAGTGAGTGCAGCTCAGCCTGGGGCAAGAGGCTGGGGTGTGTGCATGTCCTGCCAGCAGCAGGGCTGGTTGTGCCCAACCTGGGTAAGGGAATGACAGGGTGGCTGGGGAGATACAGCCTTGAAAGGGTACTGAGAAGGAGGAAAACAAAAGTTCAGGAGAGAGCAACTAAGATGAGCAAACAGATTCATCCACATCAAGTGACAGATGTGTGAGGCTGGAGGATGGTCCCCCTCAGCACATGAAGGCTCCCTGATAACAAGGAGTTGCCAAGAAGGGGGCGTTCACCCTGAAGCAGCACTTTGCTGATGACAAGTTTCCAAGAGCTGCGGTGTCCAGGTGAGGCTGATGGTTTGGAAGAGGCTTCATGGCCAGAATAAAGCCAAGGCAGTGGCCGGGGGTGGCCGGATCTCCGCCGGGCACAGCGAGTCCTGGCCGTGCCTCAGAACTGGTGCCCACTGTGGAGGCTGAGCTCTCACAGAAATCTGGCTCATCTTGGGTAGCAATAATTGAAACAGTCACAGTTATTATTCTCCCTCCCCAGTTCTTCTTCCTATCAAATATGCATTTCCCCCCTCTATGCTCTAATTAAAAACCAAATGAGAGAGAGGAGGAGGAAACTAATAATGCCAGTTACACATTTGGCTTACAGAAAAGCAAAGCACACTCTAATGCGTTTGAGGACAATAAGGAGGAAATGATTCATGCTTAATAAACCTCTTTGCTGTTAATCTCTGTTAACCTAAGGGCTCTGTTGCTTTATTGAAAACTCTCCTCACTTTCCATTGTGTCATTGAAAAGAAAGAACTTTCAATATTATTTTTTGCAGGGGTTATTTATTGAACCTGCTGCCTCTGGAACACTGGGGTGTTTTGGAAACTGGGCAGCCTGGTTGCTGTTATGGTAAGAATATTTTACCACTGCCACGACCCTTCCCCTTGCCCATGGCAGCACTGGGAGGTCCCAAGCCACACATCAATGTCATGGAAGGGTTGGTCACATCTTCCCAGGCGTTGTTAAGGAAGGCTGCTGGGGTCACTTGCTTGGTAAGGTGATTGAGATCTGCTGCCAGAGGGGGTTCTGGGTGGGTTCTTACCTACCACCTGGAGGGCTGAGTGTGATTCTGTGCTGGAGAGTTGTAGCAAGGACCCCAGAGCTAAATACCCTCCTGCCTCCTCACTGAGGAGATGGAAGTACAATGGATGGATGTGATTAGCACACTGTGTTTAAAACCCCATATTTTTCCTGCATGATGCACAGTCTTTCACAGCTTTCTCATCCCATGGAGTAATGCCCAGAAATTGATGTTATGCTGTTGTAATGGGAAAGGAGCGGGGTGTCGCAAGGGGCAGAATGGATATTGCCGAGAATCCCTCACGCTTAATGATTTTCTTTCCAGCTGCATCATCTTTCACCCTCTCCCCTGTGCCTGGCCTTCAAGTATCTAAAGGTTTGGGTTTGTTTTTTCCTGTTATGGTCTGTGGCATTAAATGCTGTCCCTGTTTCCCTGAAGCAGCCATGCTGGCAGGGGCCAGGTGACTCCTCCCGTCTGGAAGCGATGGCTCGGGAGGGCACAGATGCCACTGTGTCCCTGGGAGCTCCGGGTGACCCACCCACCTCTTGTGGTGCTGCTCAGGTGGCTGATTCCAGGTGAGCGAAGGTGTACTTGAAGGTAGGAAATGAGGAGGAAGAGCAGAACCAGAGGTGGCAGAGGATGTATAAGAAGAGAAAAATAGTATTTTTGGGAGGATTTAGTGTCAGGACCAACAGGAAACACAGTGGTAAGATGTCCCTTTGACTCCTGAAGCAATTCCCAAGAAATGTGCTCTCACTTAGCCTGGATGATGGCTCTTCCCTGCGCTGTAATCCACAGATCTTCCCTCCTGACCCAGCTGCACCCCGGTGTTCAGAGCAAGCCAACACCTCTGACTGAGATGTCTCCAATCTGGGAGCTTCACAGGAGGGTCAACACTTGATTTGATACCAAATCCTTCAAAGGAAATTTCCCCATGGTTTTAGTACATTGGGGCTTTTTAACTCCAGCAGGAGTTTTGTCTTATTATTTCTGAGAATCAAACCGTGTTTCTGAAATCTTTTAGTTTTCTTTCTGAGGGAAAGCTATTTTAAAGTCAGAGCTGGATAAAAATTAAAGCATGAACATTATCTGACTGGATTGTAAGTAATTTCTAAGATATTCAGAGTGAAATCAGTATAGCTGCACAAAATCATTCCCTGTTAATGCAATCAGTACCCTCCTCTTGTTGTTACAGGCTCATTTCTCTGGTTCTGGCCAGTGAATTCTGAAATACTGTTTGCATAAGTTTGCCTATTTCTCACTGTGTTTATTTGACAATTATTTTAGTTATCTAAAAATCAGATTTTCAAATAAAGCAGTTTTTCCCCTCTGTGATTGCTATGAAAATTGCACTTGGAAAATCAAAGCTTTCAGAGGTCATTTTAATTTCATCTGTTGTTTTTGATGAGGTCCCAGCACATCAAAAATCCCCACACAGAGACATCTGTCTCTGCTCAAACATTTAAAATTCCAGGAGGCCGTCATGGTACAAAAGGAGTGCAACCAGAACCATCACACCCCAGCACTCACTGGAGCTTGGGATGAGAACCCAAATCATGTCAAAACTCAGGATGCTTGGCTGGAGCACTGCCAGTCTGTGGGCACAACTGCTGGGACTGAGCAGAGCAGAAGCGTGTCAGGGCTTGATTGAAACTGGACAGAAAAGGTCCTATAGGAGCACATTTTCCACAGAAAAAACCTTGAGTTGAGAGGATTCAGAGCTGGGTTGCCAGCAGCCAGAGTTTACCAACGCTCTAAAGGCTTCATGTAGCTGGGGGCATTAAATAATTCAATAGTCTTTCTATGCAGACTCATGGAAATTTTCTCATGTGCTAAAAAATTCTCCAGACCACCACCAGTAACTGAAATGAGGAGAGAAACCCAGCCTGAGTTTACACTATACTATTGCAAAGATGAATTCAAAAATTGCACAAAGAAGCAGCCCCCCTGGCAGAACATGACATTTAAATGTGTTTCCCTCCTTCGATTCAAAGTGCACGAAGTGAGGAGATGCAAGAAGGCACTCACTTGAGGTTCAAAGAGCTGTTCATGTAAAGCAGCAATAGAGCCAGCACTGTATTTAGTGTCATACAAAGTGCTGGACCAGGCAATTATTTTGATTTATCACTGTGGTAAGTGAAACATCAAAGTGTGACAGAAAATTCTCATATTTTCCTGTTTCTTATGTAACTGAGATATTTCATCTTTAGAGGCAGTTATGTTATAGATTGATATTCTACTCTTGACAGGTATTGCAAATGGTTTGTTGGTTCAGTGCTAGTTTTACAGGTTTTTGGCATTTTGTCAGTCTCTGATCCATGGGGTATCTGTGCCATGGGGACCCTTCCAGCAGCACCCCTGGCCTTTGAGACACCCGATGGGAGCATTAGAGTGCAAATGTTCTTCTTACTGGCATCACAGGGAAAACTCCTGTTGGCTCGAAAGAACCAGTTCTAGAGTTGGATCCATCTTACTTTGACAAAGTAGAAGATGAAGGTCTAAATTTACTCAGGATAACAAATTAGATAACCAATATATTACATATGCTCAGCCACTTTGCTTCAAGGGCTTGAATAGTTCTCTATTCACTGGCAGCAGCAGCCAGTCCCAAATAAAACCTGCAGAGAAAGCTCTTGCACTTTTTTCCTTGTTATATAAGTCAAAGCAGCAGATGCTTGTGCCACCCTTTGCCAGTCCACAGGAGAGCTGGGGCACCACGAATTCATGACCTGAGCCTGCAGCAGATTTCCCAAGTCAGTGAGTTGCCAGTCCTGGTCCATCCAGCTGACACAAACTGAAGTTTGATCCTGAGATTAGTGCTGTCCTGAGCATGGGGTGGCTTCACAGCCAAGACCTGTTGTTACAAGTTTCTCACTGAAGAGTGTTTTGAAGGGAAATGCCAAGGCTGACTACGATGTGTGAGCAGTGTGGGATGTTCCAGGTAACTTGTGAAGAGCCAAGGAATTCCATTCTTTCCCAGGCTCCTTATGGTCTCAGATACCTACAGAAACATGGGCTTGGGAGTGGAAAAGGTGTCAGAAGTGAGAGAGGACCAGCTCAGCTTACATGTGGGAAGGGCACAAATGTCCCCCTAAAAACACAGCAGCCCCTCTGAGTATCTGCTGGAGGCTTTTAAGGAAAATTGCTTCTCCCAGGAAAAAAGGCCTGAGGACATGATGTTGTTTAGAGCTCTGAAGTTTGCTCCTTTCAACTGCTCTGTGCCTGTGGAAGAGCTTGTTGGTTTTCCCCACTGTGTAAGTCTTATTCTGCATGTTGCAGAGCAGTTGCTCCCATTCAGGGTGAGTAAACCAGTTCTGGAACATTTATCTCCTTGCAGATCCTCATTATTCAGTATGATTTGAGCATGCTGTGAAAAACATTGAAGCTCTTCAGTTCCTGTGCTGTAATGGAGGGGATGTGCAGGCTTGTCCTGACAGTCCTGGAACATGAAACTCTGTGACAATAACCCCAGGTGCCACCTATCGCTGTTATCCTCAACTGGTGCTGGAGCCACAGCTGCTTGAAGAAATGAATTTGTTTACTCCAAGAATGTAAATACACCATATTTGTATATTAGTGTCTTTTGAAGTCATTCAAATTCCACTGAAAAATTCTGCAGAAAGTTCTTTAGGTAACTGCCAACTCTTAGACTCATTTATGCACTTTTGGTTGAGAAAAACACCTTTCAAAGAGCTGTGTGTGTTTTGTTGATGTGCAGTCAGCTCTGCAGGCTGCTTGATGCCTGTCCTTGGCAATATTTCTGCCTGAAATCCTTGTGCAGTCTCAGACTACAACGTCACTTCAAGTGGGGCTTCAAAAGACCAGCAACAGAACTGATCTGGCCTGCAGAACATGGGAGACAGCTGGAATCTAAATTACTGAAAGTAGCAGTGGTAAGCTCAGAATTTACATCAGATATAATGTATTATGAGTGAGATTTATAACAGGATTACAGGAGGCAGTTAGTTAAAGCTACTGGCAGTAAACAGGGATTAAAATATTTATCTAGCTTTAAAAATATGAATAATGGAGTAATTTATGTAGTTATGTAAAGAAGCTGTGTACTTTATACTGACAACAAATAGCACTCCTAATATCACCAATATTTTACAATGTCCATGTATCAAAATCCTTCCATGCTTTTCACTTCAAACCAAATCCTCTTGTATCTTATCAGTGCATAATATGGAATTTACTCAAGCTAAAGATGTGCTTACAAGGGGCTGGATCACCCCACAGTGCAGCTCTCTGCCTTTCTGTCTCCCTCCTCCCTGGGACATCAGTTCCCTCCCTTCCCTCTGGGAAGGTTTGTGATGCCAGTTACAAGGCAGCTGGCTGCTAATATTTCCTGCATTTTTATATTGCTCTTCCAACTATGGCATTTCTTCTAATTTAGCTCTGTGTGATTAGAGTTACTTTACAGGAAGGTCTGGTCTTTCTCCAGGGAAGTGCTTGAGATTTTAGACCGCCACAAGTCCAGTCTAATATCTGAAACTTTTTACATAGAAGCATTCTTCTTTCTGACCCAGATCTTGCTGCAGTTACCTGCTGCAATATCCCTCCAGTTTATCTGCTTTGACATGTAATCTATAAAACAATTAGCAAATGTAAAGCAGACACTTACTGTCTCAATAGAAATGCATTGGTGACCATGAGCAGCACCAGAGCTTTTTTTTTCTTTTTTTTTACTTTTTTCATCACCTCCTTGCCAGGAACAGCTTTCAATATGATGTACATTTACAGTGATGCTTCCAGGTGTGCTGTGACATTTTATCCTGGAGAAGTTGCAAGTTCCCCTGTTGTTGTAGCTCTGTAAAACCATGCTTAAGTCTGCCTGGACTGATAAAACCATCTGGTGAGGAAACATCAGCTTCATCTGGAGGATCTGTGCCATCCTCTGAAGGCTAAAGCACAGACCCTGGGGCCTCATGGATTCCAGTTGCCACCAGGACTCTCAAGCTTCCTGTTCTTAATCTTCTGGGTGAGATAAAAGTATTGTTCATTCCAGGCCTAAGGAAGGAAAGGAAGGAAGGAAAGCTCAGTGGTTTATGCTTCATGCTTTTACTCTCCAGTCAGCTTAAATTTTTAAAATATTCAGCAGAGAGGATTAAGCAGCACAGCTGGCCTTGATCCTGTGTCGTGCTGAATTCCCAAGGTAATTGGTCATGCTGCACATCGAGTGTCTCCCAACAGCTGGTTATTTCCTAAGCTGTCTTCTGCTGACAGGAATAAATTTAGTCCTTGGTGGTGGTCTAGGAGATGGGCATTAATGATGATTTTTCAGTGGCCAGCTCATTTTCCTCCTGGGTCAGACCACCCCAGTACTCTGTGAGCTTTGCTTCTTTATTGCCCCACAACAGATTGGTCTCCCTATACTGCATCAGCACAAATTACTTAGTCAATTTTGGGTTTGAACTCTATCTTTTATGCATCACTTGTGAGTCTTATGTGAGCTGTGTTTTTGATTTTTAGTATGCACAAAGATTCATCCCCCTCCTGACATTCTGTGGGGCTGAAGTTTGCTCTTCCTCTCAAACAGCGCATCCCCAAGCAGAGTTTCAGCCTTTGTGGGCCAGCACAGGGCTCATGAAAAAACGATAATTTAAAGAATACGATAAGTGGCAATCAAAGAAAATAAATACAGTATTAAAATAAGGCAAAAATGTATGGTATTGGAAAATTATTTCAGCTCACTAGCTAAAAATTAAGTAGTAGGACTCATGGAAAGGGATCTGTGTGGATAGCGAGGGACAGACAGAGCAGTTGCTAGTGGATTGCCCAAATGGTAAAAAGGCACGAAACAGTCCCCCCTAGGGTAAATTCCAGTGTGTATCTAATCACGCTTCAGAAACCCCAAGCCACATCCAGCTCTTGGGGGACAGGGAAAATAGGATATTGGGTAGGAGGTGACTCCAGCAGAGACAGGGAGCTGCCTGGGAGAGATATTACAGAGCGTGGACATCAGCTCTGTAATAAAAGAATGTGTTCCTTCAGTTCCAGCCTGGATCAAGGGATGAGCCTCTCTCCCTGCCTTGTTAGTTTTCCAGAGCCTCATCAAGCAAGGCACAGATCTCAGAAATGTCACCTGCTGCCGTGCAAGCCCGGCAGTGATTCAGCAATGCAACACGAGAGGCTGCTCAGGAAGGACAGATTGTTCTCTAAGTTTTGGGTTTTTTAATATCTTCTAATTATGTTCTCTTTGGTATTGATCCTGTGCTCTTTTAGAAGCCAGATTCATCCTTTGCTTCTTAAGAAGCAGTAAAGAAAACATTTGGAGCCTGAGCTGCTCTGTGGTCCCCCAACCATGTCTGCTGGGCTTGTTTGCTGGCTGACAGTTGGTTTGGGACTCTTGATTGCATTTTTTAGGGATGTGATTTTACAATATGTCAGAATCTCATGTCTGTCTCTTTTCCCTGCAAACCACTTGTGGACAGTTGGCCAAACAGAAGTTTTATATCTAAAAAAAAACCCCAAACCCATTTTTTAGGTGATGAGATTCTGTTGCCAATTCTCCTGTCATTCTTCTGTCCTATTTACTGCTTGGACTTGAAAAGCATAACGATTTTTGAAGGCTTTGTTTTCAAACTCTGCTCTTGCTTTTCCTTTGTGACTGCTTTGACAGACTTCTCTGATGTATATTTCAGTATAGGCTGATGTGAAGCTAATGAGAAGGCACATGTTTATTTACAGAAATATGGGCTCCATTTGTAAAATTATTTCCTGGTAAGGAGAACATTGCTTTCCAATTACCTTACATGCTAGGAGGGTTTTAAAAACAGATTTTAAAGCTTTGTCTTTAAACTGTATATTGCTACAGGCATATAAAACTGCCAGTAAACCCAAACCCCACAACTTTAGTGATCATTATAAAGCACAAAAAGATTCAAAATTTGTTTTAAGTCAAGAAACAGATTTACATAAAACATTAAATAAGTGTATAAATATCACCACCAATTTACAAATCTAACTAATAAGTACTAAATAGAAAAAGATTAGGTTCATAAATTTTCAGGCTCTACTTTGAGTTGTCTGGTGCCTGATTTACATGAAGTAAAACTTTGTGTAAAATTAAGAACAACAGAGCTTCTGTCTTGTCTCCCCTACAAGCCCCAACCCTTGTTATGTATGTCCTGATTAGACTTATTTTTATCACTTCATCTTTTTGTTATTACCCTTGGCACTATAAAACAATTGTATAAATAGAAGCAGAGCTACTCTGTGGTGAATGGCTCTACAAAAAAGCCTGCCTCACCCAAACCAAGCACAGAAGTCAGTGGTGTTTCAGGCTGTGACTGCGGGCCTGAGCAGCCGGCTGTGAGACACCAAACCAACTGGCCTCTTTGGGATGGGATGAACTACTCCCCCACAGGCTGCAGGTGTGGGGTGCTCTCACTGCAGCTTCTGTGGACTCCTAACCAACTCTGACACTAACAAGGGTAGCAAATGCTTCAAAAGGTAAAATTTTCCTGAGAAATGGGCCAAATGCCAAGTGGCAGGTAGCTAAATTAGCTTGGAGTGTGATGTGCACGCCCCAAAGTCTCTGCAGTGCAGACACCAGGACAAACTCCTGCCACTGTCCTGCCCTCTGGCCAGCTGGAGTCTCTCTGATTTGCACCGGGATAAGTAGGGGGTTTTTCCTAATTGGGGCTTGGAGGTCAAGTGACAGGACCTACCCCGTGTGAGTCACCTGGTGGGAGAAGATACGGAGAAGGTCTGCAGAGGTCTCCTGTGTCTCCAGTTGGTGTTCAAGACCAAGCAGTGCTGGTGGAGAGGAGCCCTGGCAGCACCCTGGACCTGAGTGCTGACCTTGTGCTGGCCCCTGCTAGCTCTTCTTCCTTCTAATTCCACAGAGCTGACCCCACATGCATGTTTTCTACCTCTTTTAGTGATTCTTCAGTGTTCTAGTGCTGAGGGTAACTGAAAAGACAAACCCTCTTTTTTTTTCTCCTGTCTGCAGCTACTTAGTTGTTTTAAGTGTCTCAAAATTTCCTTGGTGTTTTTTGTGTTTCTTTGATGGCAATTCTGATTTTTCATGAACAACCAGGACAGTTCCTCCGAGGGCACCTCCCCTTTCCCAGCATCAGCAGCTGGCTGGGGACCTGGACCAGGTCCCTTGGGGACTTGCTGATGGGACAAGCCTGGGAATCCTGCCTGTGCTGGCATCCAGCCTGAGTAGAAGTAGCCTCACTTAGAAGTGAGGTGGGTTGCTGCCTGAAGCATTGAGTACAGCTGGTTGAGCTATGCATGCACCTTCAGACTGATCTTATAAGGGAAAAAGTGATCTCCTGTTCTCCTCATTTCTCTTTGCAAGGAAGAGTTTTCCTCATCATCCCTTTGCTAGCTCATGGCTGCTCCTGCTCTAGCTCTGGTGGGTTGAATGGGGTCAGTCCCATGGAGAAATCTGCCTGATCTTACTGGACCCAGCCTTGTGTAGAGAGCCAGTTGTGTGTTTTCCTGACTTGTTTGTGGAGCAGTATAATCCTTTGAAGTTGTTTCCACTGCTGTTTCCTTCCTTTCATTTGAACTTCAAAAGCTGAGCTCCTCTGTCCCAGTGTATGGCTGCTAAGGTAGGATCATATAAGACCCAACCACCTTGGATGTCAGAGGAAAACTGGAGCCATTATCTCCAATCTAAACTTCTGCAGCTGGGTAGTTGTCCCCTAAATCTCGGAATCCTTGTTGATAAAAGGGGAAAAATAAGTAGACTCAGTAACCAGGGTACCCTCTCAAAGAACTTATTGGCACAGCAACTGGTGAAATTTGGCTGTGTTCCTGTACAAGACTAAATAAAGTATCTTATTTCAATTTTTCATTCACTTTGAATGAGACTTATGCAGTCCCATGACCTTGTCTTCAGGGAACTGGTTTCTAAGACTTGACTTACTTGTTTACTTCCAGATTCAATTTTATCAGGCTTAGTCTCTTCAGTGCTTTTGAGGAAAATTCCTTTTCTTTCTCTTTTATATGAGATGAAAAACTATTTTCACTCTTTTACTAAGAAAAAGAAAAAATACCATCTTGAGTTGTACTGTGTGACTTTGGTGGGAGAGGAGTATTTTTAGCCAATCAGAACTGGAAATATGACTTAGAAGTGTGTGTAAATCAGGATCCAGAGTGAACCATCTGCAGAGCTGCACAAGTGGAGCAGCAGCCGGTGGGCTCAGCCCCCCCAGCTCAGCTCCTGCCTTTGCATGCTGCTCACAGGAGCTCTGCACGACTCTGCTGCTGGAGGGGTGCAACTTGCCAAATGATCTTGGCAGCCAAATCCACACAGCCTGCCCAAGAGGGCTAAATGAGAGCAGGATTTGGCCTGCTATCTTTCAGTTAGTCTCTCTGTTTAGAGGAGTGCTGCATTTGTCTGGGTGGCACACTGAAGTTCAAGAACTCAGCACTACTTGTGGGGATGTTACCAGTCTGACAGCAGCCTATAACTACTGAATGTCATGCAGGGCTGGTGACAGATCCAGCAGCACTGGAATCTAGGGGCTGCTGAATTCACGAGCCCCTTGAGGGTATCTTAGCAGTAAAATGATACTTGGTGTGACTAAAGCAAGCAAACACTTCAGAACAGGCTTAATATAAAGCCCGCGAGTTGTCCCACTGAAACAAATGGAAGTATTGGTGTACTTATACAAAAATATCTGTATTCTTGAAGGCTTAAATATCAATCCAGTTTGAGAATTAATTTATATTCACATTGTGATGTGTTAGTTTATGTAATTATCCATGCTCAGGGTATCTTTACCCACCCAAGTCCACGTGCTTCGTGGTGTTAATGCAGTAGGTGCCCGTGCTTAAACCATCAAGGCCCCTTTTCCTCTGTTTGTGTAAAGGAAGCTTTGAGACAGACAGTAGCTGTGGTATTAACATGATCTTCAGTTTATATATTTATCTATTTATTCTGTTGGAATACTTGCCATATTTGTGTTATTTCTAAATTAATCTGGATTTTGAACCATGACCCTGTGAGGGTGGATGGGCAGGTCACTGTAAAGTTACTGTGTGTTAGGCATTAGGTCTGTCCCTTGCAGCCTCTTCCACATTTTCAGGTCGGCAACGCTGCCATTATTTGATTAAACTCTGATTTGTCTGGAAAGGTGACTCACCTGTAATCAGCACATTAAATTAAAGACCTACCCAATTTGCTACTGAAAAATAATCTCAAATTCAATAAAGGTTTAATTCCACATTTACAAGCCCTGATGCTTTCAGCTCTCTAATCGCTGTTTCCTGTCAACCACGAAAGTCTTTTCATTTCCTGGAGTGTGAATACAAACAACTGTGTGAGGAGCTGCAGGCAGGTGCCAGGGCTGAGTTGCTCTGTGGTAGGGCACTGCATATTCAGAGAACAACTCATTTCATTAGGAAACCTGGGATTTTTATATTTCCAAGACATTTCATGGAATAACACTGCTAGCAAGCATCTTACCAGTCTGTTGATGTCCAGAGAGATTTGACCAGACAGTAGGGGAAGTAAGTCAGCATCCACCAAGTTTCCAAACTCTGGTGGTCTGTATTTGGTGGTGCCCAGGTGTATTTGAAAGCAACTTAATTTCTGGAATAATTCTAGCCCTTAGGAAGCTCTGGGGGATATGCTACTATGTCAAATCCTATGGCTCCCTAGTCATTTGTCCCCAAGAGAAGCCTCATTGTGAGGTCAGAGACATTGTGGGGCAAGAAGAGTTGTTGACCAGCTCACCCTTTTTTGTTTCTTGTCTCTATAGCCACTGACCCAGGGAAACAAATGGGAACTGCTGAGCTTTGTGCTGCTGTTCTGTATAGGCAGAATGCAGATGTTGGCCAAGGTGGTCTCCTGAACAACTCAACAAAAAGTAGAAAGACCAGCAAGGTCATTTCACAAGCAGATTCCCTCAAGAGTGACTTTATTATACACCTCGTAGTTTCAGAAGAACATCAGACAGTGAATTAGCTTCTTGGAGAGAAAGGATTTGCTGTGTGCTTTTCTGTGTAAATCTGAAGTACACTGACAGTAGTTCTGATGTGGGGAAAAAAAGGCCAAAAGAGTGACCAAAGTGTTCTGACTCTGCAGGGGCAATGGTCCCTTAAGTCTGATTCACACCTATCAGAGGCAAGGTTCAGGAGCTTGGAGCTGTGCAGAAAGGGAAGGAAATGCCTCTGTGGGAGGTGTGTTCTTTCCCTTTGTTGTGTAGCTCAACACTGTTATGTTTGAGGAGCTTTTTGGGGGGAGGGAAGCTAAGAAGGAGATTGCACTGACAGCTTAAGGATCGATGCTGCTTGTGTGTGCTTGCTAACATGCAGCAATATCACCTCCAGTAATATTCCTAGAGCTAGAAAGTCCAGCACTTAAAGGATTTGTGGAACAATGGTTTCCTATAAAGACAGAGAGGCAACTTTTATATCAAGAATGCTTGAGATTTTTTTTCACTTGGCACATTCAGAGTCCATTAGACTCAAAGTGATCCAAGGATAATGATACAAGCACAGGCAAAAAAAAAAAAGGAAATTGAGGGAAGTGCTTTTAACTTCAGTGATCTGAAGTGTCAAAGATAAATAATACATAGATTGGCATTGCTTTCCAAAGCCGACTGCTGAGCCTGATGGAAATTTTAGTGCTGAGAAACCACGTGTGCCCTGTGGAGGATTTGGAGTCGGGTCAGTTGCACCTGGGAGAGCTGAGGTGATGGGGAGTTCCTCTCCTCTGCACAGCCCTGGATGACAGCAGATTCCTTCAGCACCCTCTTTTGTCACGTTGCTGTGTTAGCCCTCTTTAATGATCTCCTTGCAAGAATTAGTGGAGTCTGTTCCTGCAGCAAAGTGGAGGGGAGGGGATGGTTCCCTTTGTTAGGCTGAACTCTCTGTGCTGGGGAAGGGAAGCAGCTTGAAAGGGAGGGCAGAGTTTTCCTCTAAGGGTTCTCACTAGATGGAATAACATGATCCTGTGTGACTTTTTCCAGGCTTGTTGATGACAGGCACTGATGTGGGGGTGGAATGACTGAATCTAAATGAGACAGTGTTGTGGCACTTGTAGGGCCCAGACAGTGTGGAGATGTGCTGGCACCACGGACCATGAAGGAAAGAAGGAGGTGAGAGAGGTTAATGTGATAGAAGATCCATGGAAGAAATCTGTGACATAAAAAAGGAAGGGGAGCACCAGAGAGAGTGGGAAAAAGGAAGAGGAAGAGTGGGCCCAGGACAGGCTGTGCTCCCCTGCATGGGACTGTGGAGCCCAGTGCACCCAGGAGCAGGGTGGTTCTATCCTGGTCACAGGTGTCTCCTTCTGTCACCTGGACTTGCTTTCCGCATTCCCATTCCCAGTGCCCTGGGAAGGGCTCTTCTCGCTGTGCTCGCTCAGGTGAGCAGCTCCAGTAGCTGGGCAGGGGCCAGAGCAATTCTGACAGAGTCTCTTCTGTTGAACTTGCTCCAGCCAGGTCTGATGGGCTGCACAGAGGCCCCGCTGCTGACAGCCTCATCCATATTCATAGCGATGATAGCTTTGCACTCACAAAAAATTGGATTGCCTGACTTCACAACCTTTAATAGATACAGTATGTGGCTGTGTGATTCTAACAAGAGAGATAACACACATCCTACAAGCTGGTGGCAGTCTTATATTGATTTTGAGTAATTCTGGTTTCTGTCTTTTGACCAACTATCACTTTATGTTGTGATAATTAAAGTGCATTTTCGCGCTCTGTGGCAGGAAGCCCTGATTTTCTGTGTGCGATACACTCAGTTCCCACATCACAGTGGGAACTATTGGGAAAAACATAATTGCAGGGCTTTGGCAACCTTTAAATATTTCCATGGTTACTGAGGGGAAGGAGTTTCCCATTGGTTGGTGCAGTAATTATTTCGGTGACAAGAATGAACATGGTTTTTGAAGTTGTTTGTTAGAGTGTTATTTGGATTTAACTTAATTTTGTAGCTCTTAGAGTACAATTTCCATATGAGCTGTTTGTTGTTTTCTGTTAATGAGAAGCATTAAAACTTTGGCTAATGGTGCCAGTGGAATGATGTGGAAAACTACCACTGGTGCTTTTCTATTACTTTCAAGTGAATGAGGAAAGCCATATTCTTGTGACTTTTTGCCTTCACTGGGGTTTGTGTCTGGATTTCATGTCTATGTTAAAAATTGTGATTTTACTGACAAAAAAATCCCCAGAAAGAAAAAACTGAAGTTGTAACAAACAACTATGAATTTATGCCTTTGGTGTATTCACGTGGAAATGAATGTGCTGAGATCCTACATGGCCCAGCTCTGATCAGCTGGGGCCTGGCTGATTTTAGGGTGTCTCCATAATGTTCCTCATAGTCAAGATGGGACAAAAGCCTGTGGATAGGCTGGAGGGACAGATGGGGAAAGTGAATGCCAGGGTTTGTATGTGTGTGTAGGAGGATGCTGAGACTTCCCTTCTAGAACTTTTCCATGAACAAAAGAGGACAACATTAACTGAATAAGTGGTTTATGAAATATTGCTCAGTTTTCCAGCAGCAAGGACATGACAGTAATTCTGGAGAGAGCCCCAGCCTGTAGTGCTCTGAGGCTGCTTGTGCAAGGGATGTGAAATGATGCCAGGTACTGGAACCTACTTTCCTTCTGTGCTTGTTTCTGACTCCTCTTATTTCCTTCAAAGAGTGTCTGTACAGGCAGCGTGGGTGTCTCTGTGCCAGGTGACTGCTTCGTGCATTTGCCACTCTGGCCTGACAGTTATTGGAGTTAAAGATTTAGAGCTCAGTACTTGTGCCAATTTTTTGGCCCATTATAAGTCTAACCCAGCTTGATGAACAAACCTCCAAATTTGTATTATACAATGAATCTCAGCATGTTTGTTTTCTCTAGGGAGGTAAAGACAAGTATTAATGTCAGACTGGATTTGAACTGAAAGCATCACACAGGAGTTGTTTTATGGGGTAGTACTCTGGCACTGGGTTGTTTGGGCTTTTTCTTCTTTTATTTTGTTCTTACCCCCTCCTGCTGACTACCCACAGCCCCAAATTAGGACAGCTAGAAATTTTCTGGTTGAAAAAAGCTCAAATACAGTTACCTTTCCTATGTCTCTGTGCTAATGCCATGGGCACATGAATAGAAGCAAGACTTAAGGCATAAACCTGAGGCAGTTCACACCATGGCAGCTGCAAACAAAAAGGCAGACTGTGTGTTGAAAGCTGGAACCTTGGAAGTGTGTAAGGTTAGGCAGAATGCAACCCAGGGGGCAAAGTTAGTTCGTTTTAGGGGTCTGTGTGTACAGATTGAATTATTTTTTAATTGGGACAGCTTGTGCTGCTGAGGGTTAATGCATTCACATGCAGGTTCATGGCCCACTAAGGAGTGTGTTGTGTGAGGCTGGCAGCATCTAGACTTCAGTGTGGGTGTAAAACAAAGCCTAATGTGGACATGGGAATATTCCCGTGCTTATGGTCACCTTTACAATGGTCCTCAGATAAATCAGCAAGGTGGAGATGTTGTGCTTGCACAGGCAAGACCAGCCCAACCCAGTGCTTGTTCTTGGCCCTCCAGGAAGGTGGAGAACCAAAGGTGCTTTTCTCATCAGTCCCTCTTCATCACTCACAACAAAATGCTTGGAAGAACCTGGGGTGGGAGTTGTCTCCTTCCCATTCCCCTGCCTGGCTGTGCTGCGGGGTCTGGCCCATCTCCCCATCCCCTCTGATCCTTGTGCTGCTGGATTCATCCTGTCTTGATGCAATTTGGGATGACTTGGAGCAGTGCCATACAAGATTAATGGAAATGTTCTGTAGTCCCTTCAAGTCTTCCTGGTGAGATAATGTAATGCAGATTGATTTGCACCATTCCTCTTGCCTGTCCCTGCTTCCTGGAGGCTTTGACAGGAGGGCAGGCTTGCTTATCTGCTTTATTTATTTATTTTAAGTGAGAGAAGAAGGATGTTAAATGTCCCAATTGGCAGTTGTTATTTGAGAGCTCAGATATCTCACAGGCCAAAAAGGTAATTTTTTGTTTTTAAAAATGTGTCTGTTCACATTCTGCTGTGTCTCTATAAGCATAGATGCATACATAACCACTTGAAATTCAGTTACTTTTCCATGGAACAGGCAATTGACACAAAGCGCCCAATTTATAAATTTCAGTTAGAAGAAAACCCCGTGGGAGTGGTGGGTCTGTGGCACTGATTGCTTTCACGTGTGGAGCCCAGTCCCTGGGCAGACCATTTGGATTCAGTGCAGCGCAGCTTCAGACAGGTGTGCCCTGAGCAGCTCCAGCGTGGAGGACAGAGGGGATCTCTCCTGGGTACAAATCACTTGTGGAGCAGCTCTGCACTGACCCATCCTCCTGCTGTGTTCTGATGAGTGCCCTTAAAGCCCCTGCAGCATCCCCAACCTTGAGAACCCCGTGCTGGTAGTGAATGGAGCCCTGCTTTGATTTTGTTTGTGCATACATTCCATACCCTTCCACCATGCTGTAATGAGTTGTCTCACGCTGGAGCTTCCACACAGCTGCTAAAAGAAGAAATGTTTTAAATGGACACTGAACGTGGACTTGAGAGCTACACGCTGCTCTGCTGAGTTCCCTCTGCCCTGCCCACCCTGTGCTGGGGAACATTCTGTCTCCTTGAGTGTTTGTCCCCTCATGGGCCTTAAAAGCTAAATCAATACAGATTCAAAGCTCAACATACCCTGTTCTAGCAGGACTAGAACCCCTCAGACTTCCCTTTGTAGCACCCTGGGGACCAGTTTTTTTTCCCCAGGGAACTGAAAAACCATGAAAACAGAGGCAGAGACAAGAACTAGGTATTAAAGCTCTTGAATGGCCAAGTTTCCACTTACAATTAGATCCCGTGTAGAGTCCAAATCCAAGTGCTGTCAGCTTTGTACCTTCAAAGCTGATATTTGCACCCATGCTTTGGAGATATCTGGGTGCTAGTTCAGGGCTCAGATTCACTTCTAGTCTAAATAAATTTGATTGTAATAAGGAATCTGCAATTTTTTGAGTTTTGCTCTTTCATCTTCTCTTCCTTTGTCATACTAGTTATTTCTCAAGGGTTCATGGACAGAGGAGTCTTTGCTCTGCTATAGGCAAATAGGAAATCAAAATGACAGAAGTTTGTTTCTTCACAAAGTCCTGTTTGGGCTTTGTAACTGCTGATGAAGGGGCAGCATCAGGTGCTTCCAAGAGTGCCACTGCTCATCTGTGGAGCCTGTCAGCACTTTGCTTGGATGATTATTTTGGTGTGCATTTCTCAACCCCAGAACCACCAGCAGCCAACTGGACCGAATCTCCCCTGTCCCTTTGGCCTCCAGCAGCAGGAGGGGCAGTCCTTGCTCAGGGTCCCTGAATTATTGGCATTGCCTGCTTACAATCAACTCTCCCCTTGATTTTTATTTGTCTGTAGTTTGGGTTTTGTTTCAGTTTAGCCAGCACTGCCGATTTTTAACCCTTTGATGTCAGCAGCCTCACCTGTCTGCACATGCAGTGTGGGCTGTGACAGACAGACACACTGGGATGCTTTCCTGGAGACCAGTCAGACTTCCCATCCTTATCTCAGCCTCTCCCTCAGCATCCCCGTTGCTTCCTGCTTTTTAGAAACCACTATAAAATTATTGGAAAATTTTCCTTTTTAATTGCCTAATTGTCTTACTGACTTGACTTTCCAATGGCTAAGAGCTCTCACATGTGGCCTTTTCCTTCTATTTTTTTTTCCTAAAATAATTTCAGCATCAGCTTCAGCTAGTGACTTTTGTCACAGCAGTGACCAGGTCTGCCTTGTGAGCAGAAAACAGCCTCTCAGAATAGGTCTGATCTCACCCTTGGGGATGATGCTCTGCCAGCACTTCCTTGTGAGCATAAGTTAATTTGTTTTTCCTTTCCCTTCCCTTCCAGTCAAAAATCTTCTTCCTCACTCTCAAGTCTACATTCTGTGTTTATTTAGAACTCTCCTTCCTTTAGCAGCTCTATGGGAGTGACAGTGTGAGACGGCTCGTTACAGTGTGATGTATGTATGGACATATTCACACACCATCCACTTATCAACAACTCTACAAAGAAACAGTGAGGCAAGAAATAGTGCAGCAAAGACAAGTGGGAGAACAAGAGGAGGGGTTTCAAACTCTGTGAAAAAGACGTGGCACTGCCGTGGTTATTCACTGTTGAGGCTCTTGAACAAGCTCTCAAGGACGAGGAGTCCCCGAGCACACAGAGTGATGTGTTGGTGATCAGGCAGCTTTGAAGAAGGTGTAGGAGCCAAGAGGGTGGCCCCAGCAGCCTCAGAGTAGCTCAGAAAGCTGCTGGGAAGAGCTCTCATATTGTTTCCTTATTCTCATGAATTTTATCTTCGGGAGTTTACATTTGTGCTGGGGAAATTGTTTCTTCTATTATCAAATTAGAAGTCATCTTTCCCTGCTTTAATTCCCCATATGAAGCCAGGGAAGAGCTTTGGGTTATAGCTTGAAGCAGGTGAAATTTTTTCAGAGGTAGCTGGGGCCACTGGTTTTCATTGCCTTTGAAATGTTCCTCCTTAGGTCTGCAGGGAGTGGTAAGGGTAGCACATCTGACAGAAGAAATGTTTAATGTTGGGAAGGTAGCTTTTTGAAAGCATTTTCCTTCAGCTGTGTTGCTGCTGTCTGGTTCATGCCCTCATGAAAGCTATTGATCTGCATGGAAAAGAGGCCCTCCTTAGGTGCTGTGTTGCAATAAAAGGGCAAAATCACAAATGTTTTGGTTTGGACGGTAAGAACAAGCCATGCTTTGCTTCAGCATAGCAGTAGTGTTTGTCACAGCTAGAATTGTATCTGCACACATGATTACAGTGTGTAAAGAGGAGAGAAAATACTACATTAAACCCACCTGATAAATCTAAAATTTTCTGTGAGGTAAGCCTCAGGCTAGATGTCTGTGTGTCAGAATGGAAGCAGTTTCACAATTATGAGAATTTCTTATTTAGTATCTTCAAACAACTCCTCATTACAACTCAACTGTGTGTTCAAATCAATGTCTGTCCTGGGTCAGTCTACAAAAATATTTAGAGCAAAGGCAAAATCACTACCTGAATATCTTTAAAAGATTAAAAGAATTAGCTTGTCTATAAATTTACATTTTCCTCTTCTTCATTTTCCTCTTCCTCTTTTCCCCCTTCCAGCTCTTTTGGCTCAGGTATTCCTGGGGTGGCCTTTGCCCTTAGATCAGCATGTGGTGGTGCTGAGGAGATGCTCTCCATGATTTTCCCTAAGCTCTCTGTGAGCTTATTTCTATGGCTGGCTGTTAGAATATCCTGTATCAGAAAGTTCCATGATTAATTACAGGCTTTTCCAGATGCCATTTCCCTTGCTGTGCCCTCAGCCTGCTGCCAGGACAGGATCTGGGGGCGACAGGGGTTCAGGTGGGGGGGGAGCGCCCCAAATGCTTTTGATGCTCCCTTTGCGGTTGCTCTGGTGATGAGAGCTCTGCAGAAGGGATGGATCCATCCCGGGGTTTCCCAGCGGGCACTGCCAAGGTTGCTGGAGCAGAGAGGGGAGGTTCCTGCACTCGGCATGAGGCGCTTCCCATGGGGACACAGCGGTTGCCATGGCAATGCGATAACCAGCACATCCCCGAGGAGGAGTTCCCTCCGCGGCATCCCAGGGTTTCCCAAACCTAAGAGCTGCTCTGGAATGCAACTGCAGCTGTTGCTATTGCAACCAAAAGCTTACCCAGAAAGGGAGGCAACTGTGGAGTGTGAGCTCGGATTGCACTTGGAGCAAAGTGCTGCCAGCAAGGGCTGAGGAGGTGATGGGAAGTGGGGAAGTGAGACCGAGTCTGGCGGGGCAGTGGCGGGGCTGAGACATTCGGCTGCTCTCGTTGGCACAGCCACGGCTGTCACAGTACCCTGCTTTCCCTGCTGCAGGTCCCAGGAATCAGCCCAGCCTGTGGCAGGCCTCTGTCACTTGCTGAATGTTGTGTTTTTGAGGTTGGTGGTTAGTTTGTGAAAGATGGTGCTAAACATGTTTTTTCCCTACTTTTCCTAGACCTAAAAGTGTCCTTCAGGTTTGAATCTTTCAGCAGTGCCTTGAGGAAAGGGAGTTTTGTAAGCACCAGTATGGGGGTTTTTTTGGTTTTTTTGGGTTTTTTTTGTCATATTCCGGGTGCCACCAAGGCTGAGAAATCAGTACTGCAGGCAGGGAGAGCTGAGACAGAGCCTGCCTGGCTCTGACACCAGCTCCTGGGAGAGTGGGTGTTTTTCCCTAGCCTGGCTCAGACACGACGCCTCAAAATTTGTGTCAGGCCAGCTCAAACATGCTGATGTGCATGGGATTGCAATATCAATAAAGGCTGGAGTCAACTCAGTGATTCCAGGGCATTGTAGTGAGAAAAAATTGCATTTTTCTGAAGGCTGAACTGTAACTGTTACATTTAGACAAGTACTTTAAAGCAGGGTCACAGAATTATTCTGTTACTAGGTGACCACTTTGTTGTTATAAACCGGACTTTGCCTGCAGCACTGGCACATGTTCTGGATACTGACTTAATCTCAGGAAGAAAATTAATCCATTTCAAGAAAGTGATGAGTGTTGTTTTCATTGTATGCTCCCAGTCATCACTGTTGCTTTTCTCAGTGTGAGAATCTGAGCCTGCCACTGTGTAATTTCAGTGACTAAGGTGGCTTTGTATCGTAACTGTTGTCAGCAGTTCCAGTTTTCATCAAACAGCTACTTTTTGGTGTGGGAAATTTAGCATGCACATTGTCATGCTGGGTGCAAACTTCCATCTTAATGTACAGCTTAATGCAGCAAAAGCTCGTTCCAGCTCTCCCCAGGTTGTCTCTGTATAGACAGACCAGCAGAAGGCAGAGTGCATGCAGGGCTGGACCCACCGGGTAACTGGGAGGGGAGCTCCCAGAATCAGCTTTGTAGGATCCTGGAGAGTTCACTCAGGGACTGGGGCAGTCTCCTTTGCCTGACCTTTGTTTCCAGTCTGGCTCAGAGGCAATCACTTTCTGATGATTCTTTATAGAGGGAGGAATTGCTTCCTGTGCAGTGGAAATGAATGTTGAATGGTAATGGAATAGGAGTTGTGGCCATGCTTTACTTGCTTCTGATGCTGCTGAGGGTTCTGGTCTGCAAACAACAACCACAGTGCAGCTGACAGGGAGAGGTCTCCTCACCTTATTACTCTACTGCCTCAGAAGGCAGCGCAAAAACAGCTGTTAGGGACATTTCCCTGCCAGCTGTGTTCTCAGTGGAGGCATTTTATGGCTTTATCCTGGCATCCCTCAGCCAAATGCTGCAGAATTGCTCTTTGTAGCCAAAGAAACCCTTGGGTTTGGGTCCTTGTCAGGAGCAGCAGGGATTGTCCACCAGGACATTGGCCCCTGCGACCTGGAGACACAGAGGTGCTGTGGGCAGAGATATTTCTGTTCTCAGGTGCTTTTCTCCTTCCCTGCTCCCCAGGAAACCCCCGGGCAAGCTTACACACAGTGATGTCACAGTGGTGTCCATGAAACAAGAATAATCACGTTTTCCTTCCCATGAACCCTCTTGCTTTGTCTGGGTGAACAGCTCAAGACTGTGGCTTGGTGGAGTGTTTCTAGGTGGGTGTAAGTTTGACTCAAAATTCTTAAAATAGCCTCAGATGAGATCCTGGAAGAGGACAAATAGAAATTACTTTAACGTTGCTTTAGAAAACTGGGGACTTTTTTATAGAGAAAAGAATACGTTTCAGATTTGTTGTTGCACAAAGTTGGGTTTTGTTTGGAAAAGGCCATTTGGCAAATTGTGTGATTTATTAAGCTCACAGGTGGTGACTCACTGGCATAAGTTATTTCCAGGAAACAAATGAAGGGAAGGGTAATGATATGTTGTTTCTTCTACTGTGGAATAAAAGAAAAACCTTTCTGCCTGGGGGTGCTTTTAGAAAAGCAGATAAAACCTCAAGTCAAAAACATTAAGATCAGTAAATCCTGTCTTTTAACGTTTCCTTCAGATTTCTGTGCTGTAGTTTCTGAAGAAGAGGCTGAGAATCAAATTACTTCCAGCCACAGAGATTTGAAGTCTATTTTCAGTTATCCAAAATGCTTCTTGTACACCTCTGCTGGGGAAGGGCCTAAATATCTGACTCCTTGTTGGGATGAAGATGCTTAAGCAGGTGAAGTAAGAAGACTGAAAATGGTCATTGTTGGATGTAAACTTCCAGGCTCTTTCTCTAATAGCCACTGAATGGGGTAAAGAATGCTGACATTTGGGAGAAGCTGAAGGAACTTGTCCAGCTGTGGAGTATCACTTTTGCTAAGAATTAAAAAAAACCCCAAAAACATTTGAAATCACCCACTCATCAAAGAAAAAGCAATTCATATTTTCAGATCTCTTTTCAGCACAGGAGTATTTTATAACAAACACATGAAGAGTCATTACAACTTGTGCTTCCTCAAATAAATCTAAAAATAATTTATAACCACAACAAATCCTGGTGATAGAGGAGACATAATTTTTAAAGCTTAGTATTTCTGTTTTGGAGCAATTACAGAACCTTGTATTATAGAGGATGATGTGATTGTTTTTCATGTGGCAACACCATTTAATTAAGATTTAAACAGATGGTTAACAGAAATAGTATTGTGGGCTTCATCAAAGTAAAATCTAAAGGGTACAATAATATTTCCACTTCAAAGTGGTTTGTTTTGATTTCTACCAATAAATAAAATAATTTCACATGTCAGAGGAAGGCACTTTCACAGTACAGTTACTGTATTAGTATTGTGTAGTAACGTGTGGTTCGCAGAACAGGGACTTAATTTGTAACCCAGCACAGATACAGATCTACCAAACGAGCAAAGTGCTCCATTTCTGAGACTTAGTGGTAACCACTGAGAGTGAGGAAAACCCCAACAAACTATTTTTCATAACTGGGAAAAGCACAGACATGAGCTGGGTGGGAAGGCAGTGCCCAGCCCCTCTGCCCTGCAAACACCTCTGCTCAGGCCAGCTGAGAAAGAGGGGCCACTCAGCAAAGCAGAGAGGACACTCAGGAGATGGGGAAAGTGAGAGAAGCAATACTCTTATCTCCCTCCACTCAGGGGAGCAAAGGAAACATAGAGATTTAGCCCAAGAGCAGGACTGGGAATGTGTAGACACAAGTGGCTGAAGGGAGCAGTGGTTGCCCACTGCCTGTGCCACTCTGTGCACTCCCCTGCTCGCTGGAAGCCCACAGGAGGAGCAAAGGGAGCACAGCATGGTTTTGTAGATGAGGCTTATTTATTTTTCCTCTACAACACAGGCCTGTGGAAGAGGCACCATTGCAAGCCCCCCATCAAACCTTTCACAATCCAAAAGGAGAAAGCACAATATCTAAATGAAATTGAAATGAAATTTCCAGGACTTCTGAGGGCAAAGAATTACTTTGATAAGAAGACTTGCCTACTGAAAGGGAGAGGCCATGCTGGCCCCCCAGCTCGCCTCCAGAGGAAGGTGAGGGCAGCTCTGCAGAGATAAGTGCCCTATTTCTGGGCATGGCTCAGCAGCAAGGCTGTTCTGCAGCCCCAAAAGAAGATTTCCAGGAAGGAAAGGTCAGAGAGGATAAAGCAGCCATTTGGGAGCTATCACTCTCTTGAGCGTGCTTGCTGCCACTGCACTCTTCACACTCACATGCAGGTCAAGAACAAACCTGAGTTCAAAAGTTGCCTTTCTTCAGCAGGGATGCACTGGGAAATTGGGCTGGGATTCATCTTGTTCAGCTTTAGTTAAAATCTAGTTTCCCTGATACTCTGCAGGAATAAATCAGCAATTCTAGAGGGCCATTCAGCCCACACCTTCACCCTTCTTGTCTTTCAAGGTAGCCTGAGCAACTTTGCTGACCCCAAAGCCCTGGTGCTGCCCTCTGGCCTCACTGGCTGCAGGTGAGACTGGAGCTTGTTCCTGCACCCTGGTCCTTGCAGAAAGGCGACCTCGGGCCCTGGGTGCCGTGCTAGGACATGGGTGACAGCACAGCAGCACCTACACACAGCTCCAGCTGGCTCTGGGGCTGTTTTGGGGATGCTGGCAGTGACTCCCTGCTTGTCCTGAAGTTCCTGCTCGCCCCATCTGCAGCAGTGTTGGTTGTTTTTAGGCTGTGCTCTCTGCTGGGAGAGGCTGGACAGGCAGTGTGCAATGGGTGTGACAGACCACCACTGCCCACGGCAGGGGCTCCAGCCTGCACTGAGCCTGCAGACCCCTGGGGGGGGAGCTGCTTGTCCCAAAGGCAGCAGAGACTAGAGATGCATCACGGGTGGGTGAGGACCTGCCATCAGCAGCAGAGCTGGGAACAGGAGCTTTGCAGGAAAATTCTCTGTGAAATAAAGCAACAGAGGCAAACAGCACTTGAGACATCCCATTTATAATCAGCACACGCAAAAGACAGGAAGGTGTTCCTTGTGCAAGACCTAATATCAATAAACTTCACCCTGGTAAATGTCAGAGTTGCTGGAAACAAATTCAGCCTTTTCTGGAAATAAAAACTCCTGCCTTAAGGGATAATTTCCCCAAACATTCAAGTGACAGGTTCAGGAGGTGTAATTAGAAAACCCTGACAGACTTAAAAGGAAATTTTTTCGCCCACAAAGATCCCAGTGCGTAAGATGCTCCTATTGCCCTAAGGTTCAATATATTTAGTAGTTTTGTTGCTTAAAGTGATAATCAGACCCTGTTGAATTTAATGTGGGACCACAGAAGTCAGAAGAAGAATTAACAGTGTCTAATCCCTCCTCAGTCTCTCTTGCTTAACTCTTCTTAGGGGAGCAGGCAGTGCACTTTTCTTTTTTTTTTTGGTATTTTGTCCCAACAAAGTTGTCATCTCTCTCCTGTCCTTTTGCACCCTGCACTGTCTTCTTGCATGTTCTTCCCCAGATGATTTCCAGTTTTCATTCCTTGCAAAAGAGGTGACTCACAGGATCCTAGTTGTATCAGCATCTCCAAAGTGTCTAACAGCAGGAACAACTTGAATATGGCATGAAAGTTAATGGCTGATGAAAGCATAATTTAACATAATATTAATAGGCCAGATTCTCCACTGATACAAATTGAGGAGAAAATGAAATTGCACTTGTTTTCACTATCTAAAGTGAGGCACGGTGTAGATCTCTAGTTAAAAGTACCTTGTGTAGTTATAATTTCACACTCCAAGTTGTCTGGAAGACAGGGAATTAAGCAACAAGGCTGAGCATTTTCCAGAAATAGAGGCATCAGTGGGAGTTGCAACAGGGTTTTTAATGTAATTACTATTCTGCCTGAGGTGTCAGGTTCATCAATAACAGCAAAGCTTTTCTATTGTGCTGGAACATACAAACCAGAGCAGACCCCACATTTGGCACATTTGTCTGAGCCAAACATCTTGCAGAAATCCTGGAGTTGTGAAGAGTGTGCAGATGGAGTGGGGAAGCCTGCAGGGCAGGTCTGGGTAAGGCCCCTTGCCTTTCCTTGGGGGCACCAAGAAATGATCACTGGTGCTGAGGTGCCTCATCCCTTTTCTGCTGGTGGCAGATGGCCAGGGCTGCTCTGTCCCAGGTTAATCAAAACTCCATTTGAAAGAGGCAGTGCATTTGAGGAACAGTCCAGAAATGGGATTGGGCTGTCAGAAGAGACAGAAGGACCAAATGTGCTGTGAAAATCCACACAGAAACCATGGAAAAATCAAAGAAAAAGTTCTAGGAAGAGGGGGCTGCAAAATGAGAGAATGACAACTTGCAGGCATGTTACTCAGGACTCAGGGCAGGAGCCAGACTGATCCCCTAGGCTTTCTGCAGGACATTTCCCACAGATTTTGCAGAGAACAGTAATGCCATAGAGCAGTGCTGTAATATTTATGAGCTGGAGTTAGGAGTGTCATCTTCATTACACTGTAATTACAGAGAGCCACACTCCAGGGAGTAATGGAGTCCACAAGCTACCAGGCATTAAGGAGGTGCCCGTTTTCCCCCCATCTGCCCTGGGGACAGCCGAGTGCAGATGGGCCCTGATGTGCTGGGTGGTGAGCACCCGCCTGGGTGCTGCTGTGAGTGACCTTGGTGACCCCACTGCTTGAACGAGGGCTGTCTCTTTTGGCAGCGATCTGGCTGCCCCAGCGCCCTGGGCCAGGAGGTGCTGCAGGCACCCAGAGCCTTGGCATCCAGAGCATGTGTGAGGCTGCTGCTCCTGGGGGCAGCCATATGGGAGTACAGTGTATTTGGGAATCCTTGGTTTAGAGGGGTGTTTTGGATCTTGCAGGACTGGCTGTGTTTTTTTGGCCGTTTTCTGATTCTGCCCTTTGGAAGAGGTGTTGATTTCCCCCAGAAAACCTGTGATTTTTGTGTTTCGGATATTTATGTCTCCTTCAGAATCTGATTTTGGTTCTGTTCTTCTTGTGGAGAAATCCCTTCCCCCCCCCCCTCCTTCTTATTAGTTCCACAGTGGTTCTTTAGGGCTGTGGAAAGAGAAGAGCTGAACCAGTGTGGAGGCAGTTCTGGGCTCCACGAACCTGTGAGTGAACTGCAGGGGAACTGCTGAGCAGCTGCAGCCCTTGCTCACAGAGCTCTCTGCATGGGCATGAAGAGGTGGAACCAGGAGGCTTGGCCAAGGGCCTTGAAGGAGAGTTTTGTAGCATGTACAGATACCTCGGTGGGTTTCCATAAGGCAGGCAGCCACATAAGCTCAGTTAATAAGCTCCACTATAGGTATGGATGACTCATTCATAGCTTGCCTTTAAATTCTGCTCTTGATTTTAAAGAAAGCTGATTAATTCTGCACATGATACTCCCAGAATCACAGGGTGAGACTGGTTCACTGCTGTGTCCTGTGGATCTCTCAGCTTGCTCGAGATGCCAGTCTCACTTGTGTGTCCTGAGGAATGATGGGTCTTTTCACAGCACCTTGACTTTAGAACAGGAGAAATGGCTGAAATCAAGGGCAGCACTTTCCTCTGCTCACATTGCAGAAAGGTTTGGAAGCCTGAGAATGAGATCCACCACAGGCTGTGTGTGCCAAGAAGTGCAAGACAGAGGGGGCTCTGGGGAGTGTTGACTCACAGCATTTAACATCGCTCTCAGTGGCAATCAGTGTTGGTGCAGTAATGAAAAATATTCCAGAACTTTCCCTCTGGGGCATCTTTCTCATTTTAGGCTGCATAAATCCTCCTCACAGGTTTGCAATAGGACTTTGGTTAACTTTTTGCAGGTGATTTAAAGTGTGTGTCTGACAAGATTCCCTGTGCCATGTTTCCCTTGCTGCTGGAATGTCCTTTGGCATTCAATAAAAACCCAGAGTGCTTATGTTAATTTGATTTTTGCAATCAAGCCACCTTAAATTGCATTTATTCCTGTGTGGTGAGTCATGCTGTAATGATCTGATTTGTAGATCAGGTCCAAGTTCTGCAGGGCATTGTGCAAACATGAGACAATTTCCTTCTCACAAATCTTGGAGGGCACTTTCAATTCCACAGTAACAAAAGAAATGAACACATCTTTGCTTGCTCCAAGTAGAAGCCAAAGCTTCCAATTGTATTTAAAATAAAATTTACAGTATTTTAGTCAAAGTAAAACAGGCATGAGAAATTGCCAGGTGAAATCTGTGATCCCAAATGGGTGAAAAAGGTAAAGGTCTCAGTGTTGAAGCCACGGTGGGAGTAGAGATGGCAGGAGTTGTAGCCATGGTCTGTGGACAAGGAAAATGTGTACTGAAAACCAATCCAGGGACACTACATCTTGTCTGGTTTACTATGGACATAACACTTGTACTTCCCTCCTGCCCCACATGCCTTCTCCAGGTTTAACAGGAAACCTGCCAGTGTTGGTTCGGTGCAGTCCTTCAGCTGACACCGCTCGGCTGGGAACAAGAGCAGAAATCCCAGTTGTTATTCATTGTTACTGACATTTTGGTTCTGAGCTGCAAGTGCACATCTAAAGTGTAAATCAGATGGCTGGATTGGAGGCTGGAGGCAACACAGCCAGCAGTGCTAAACCCGAGCTAATTAACTCTGCCACAAGACAGCCTCGTTAGCTCTGGCAGCGCTTCCTAACCACAGAGGATCTGCTGCCTCAGTGAAGGAGAGGCTGGTAAGGACTCATCTCCTGTGGGCCATGGAGCAAGGAGGCCGAAGAGACTTTCAGTCCAGGCAGGACCACTTTGGTGCCGCAGTGGTGTCCTGCTGCCTGCAGGCCATGGGATGCCCACCTTTGTGCTGCCTGTGTTGGCTGATGCCTCGTGCCCTGTGCACGGACACCATCCATGCATGGCTTCTTGCCTCCTGCCTCCTCAGTGGTGTTGGTTCACTATGAGCTTCTTTTCATGTCTAAACCATTTGGTGTGGTTGGGATTTCTGCCTTTCGGGTTATTGAAACTGGGAACAAAGTCCCTGACAGTAAAACCAACATGCAGAGGATCTGCTGCTCCCTTAGGAGCAATGTTCACACACCAGCAGTGGCTTCAGGAAGTTGTTTTGTCAGTGTAAGGCTGGAAATGTTTTGTCACATCTGTGCCCTCTTTTTGTGCTGGGATTTTGGTGATGGACAAACGGAGCAGTATCAGTGGTGGAGAACCTGCAGGCAAGGAGCAGTGAGTGGCACTGGCCCACAGGGGTTGGTTGCCTGTGCTCGTGGTGGGAAGGGTCTGCTGATGAGAGCAGTGACTTGTCTGAGCCACAGGAATGAAGACCATCTCTCTTTGCAGTGCACTTGAATAGAAATATCACCAAAGGTTTTCCTTCTTTCATCTTGCTGCGTTGAGAGACTTGTCCCTAGGAAGACGTAGTGAGTTTTTCTTTGCCTTTGTGATTTGCACTTGGGAAAATACTTTTTCCCTCTTCTCTATTGACTTGTTTTCCATAAGCACGGCTGACTTGGTGCCGTATCAGCTGTGGTCCTTTTCTTCCTGCAGCCCAGGCACCCATTACCAGGGTACAGAGTCCAGAATTTGCTGCTTTAGGACCCTTGGCATTTGTTTCAGGTCACAGTGTTCTTTTTCCATGATAAAGCCTCAGAAACTCATCCCATATTGTAACAGTCCCTTTTGGTTACCTTAGTCCTAAATTCAGCAGTTTCATTAAATTACTCATTCTCCCCCATTTTCTTTGTGATCACCAGCCATGTCAGTCACAGTGGCTCTTCAAAGAGGGAGGCTGAACTCCACATCAGATAGGACTTCTTTCTTTTTATTTATAAAGCAAAGCATGAATTCTAACAGGTCCACTAGTCATATCTATTGATTTGGTACTTAATCATATGAACACAATGAATATTCAGTGCCTGCATGATATAAAAAGAACAATCAGAATAAGCTATTAGAGGTGCTGGAATCTCATTTAAAATCTAATTAGGTCTAGAACAAAACTAGAGGAGTCCTGTCTGAGTATGAAGAAATGGATGTGTCTATATAATGATTGAAATGCCTTCTTTTTTCATCCTTCTTTTGGCATGTCTTAAGAGACAAGCTTTTTTTTTTCCAGTTCAGACTTAGAAAAGCATTAGTTTAGCTGGTAGCCTCACGCTTTAACTTGCAGATTAAAGCTGATCACTCCGTGCTGTATAACTGCACTCTCTGTGCAGAGCAGGGCTACATGCTGGTGGGTGTTAGGGTGGGCAGTGCAACTCAAGCAGAAATTATTTTGTAGCTGTCCCTGTTCCCCTGCACTGACTGGCTGATAAGCTCCTGAGTATGCATTGCTTTAATTGACCTTGTAGTTTTCCAGATTTTATCACCATATCAGATCAGTGCTTCTTGAATTTTCCCCCCTTTTTTAATAACAAAATTGAGAAACACTTCAGTTATTTATGGCTCTTTTACATAAATATCATGGCTCAGCTTGCAGGGGTTCTGTTCCATGAAGGCAGATTCAGGCTTTGCTCAGCTGGGCAGGGTTGAGCGGGTGAATTACTCCCTTCTCAGTTAGGCCAGATCTAATCCATGCTTGGCTTCTCCTGCTGAGGCAGGCAGAAGTGTGAGCAGAGGTCACTCTGTGGTGAACTGCTGGCCAGAGGGACTCTGGTTTGCTTGGCATCAGCAAACTTGGCTTTGGCTGGATTGGACATTTCTGACTTGGGAGGTGGGTAGGGTGGACTGCACTGGTCCTCCAGACGCTCGTGGGGTGACCCAGAAGGCCTCATAAAAGCCAGGCAAACCCATTCTCTGAGCAGTTGGCTTTGGGTCTGGCACAAATGATGATCAAGGTGCACCCATGCGTTGCTGCAGGGCTCAGCAAACAGTCAGAGCCTGGCAGAGGAGGCTGGGGGGCTGCAGGGCTTTCCAGGGCTTTGCCACCCAGTGCGGGGAAGGATGATTAGATGGCTGTGCTTGATGTGTTCAAATTACACCGATGGCTTTTAATCATCCATTATTCAGAGACTAAACCCAGGTTTTGTCCTCCTGTGTCATTTCCAGCCCATAACACAACCTCAGGTTCTTCAGGTACGGTTTCACTCACTCCTTGAAGTCCAGATCTTGTAAGTCTGTTCTCGAATGAAGCCCATGAAGGGTGCCAAGGGTTAGCAAACCTGGAAGGAGGGGTTTGCCCAGGAAGCTGGCTGCTTGCCTGAACACACCCCATGCTGAGTGGTACTTTCCTAGAAATACAGCCCTGGATACAGAAATGTCATTTCATTCATGAATTCATCTTGTGGTTGCTGAACATTTATTGCTGGGAATGATCTTTATGCACTGAAAGCCTATTCCTGTCCCACCTTCACCATTTTTTGACGATACAGGAGCTGAGGCAGCTGTTCCAGGCAAAGTGCCCTTCAGCAATACACTTGGGCTGCAAAAGGCTCAGCCTGAAGCAGTGTTGCAGTGACTTCAGAGCTGCCAACTGCAAGTATCCCACCCCAAATGGCTGTCTAGAATTGCTACATAAAATGTAAGGAATTATATTTACAGGTATATTACTTCACATGTAAATAGGGAATTAAAGGGAGTCAGGGAAAATCATGCTGATACCCTGTATAGATCCTATATTCACACAGGGACTGGCTAGCAAGGACCCACTCCCTGCTGGACTATCCAAATACTGCATTAACGCTGTTCATTGTGAATATGAAGTTTCAGAAGTATGACTCAAGCTGTGCACATCTTCCCCTCCTGCAGCAGCTGGCTGCTTCCTCCATTCTAGCACTGCAAATTCAAGTTATCAGGTTATTCAAGTGGCTTAGCCATAGTCAGCCAAAAGAAGTCCCAGGACTTCTCTTTGCAAGGGAAAAGTTGCACTCCTGAAGAAGATGAGATTAATGCCTGAATTAGGGTGTACTCTTCATGGTTTGAGGATGATGAGAAAGGTCTTGAGGTCCTGTTCAGTTTGCTTATGGTTTCCTTGTTTTTCTTCTCCTTGCTGTAAGGAATTAAACCTTACAGATGTGGGCACTTGCCAGCTATGACTTTAGACTTTTCAGGCTGCTGTGTAGGGATTCCAGTTTTTGCCTGATACACATTACCTTCCACAACAATGTTGTTCCCAGGATTTGATTTTGATTCTGTTCCATTCTCATCTGAGATGGATGGGTTTAATCAGAATCTCTTAAACCCACTTCATTCAATGGTAGCCCTTTATAAGATGCTAAGAAACATACCAGAATCTTGCCCTGGCAAGGCAAGAGGCTAAATGAAGGGAAGAATTTTAGTTTCTAAGTGGATTCTAACTATGGAGCTCCGAGGCTTTGTAAGATTTTTCAATGATAGCCTCACTTGGCCTCTGTAAATGGAAGCTGGGCAAGAAAAGACAATCTATCTGTCTGCTCTGAAATGTGCTTATTGATTTCAGCAGTTGTGCTGTAATTGTTCTCACAAATCAGCTAATTGGGTTCCTTAATGAAAGGTGACAAGCAGCAGTAAATTTTGCATTTGCCTCCCCAGTGGACAGCAGCTGACCAAATCTGGTATTCCTTGTTAACCCAATACTATTCTTTAAACACATTCGACCGAGTGACTGGAATTAATGAGGTTTATCACAGTGCTTGATGCTCCCCTTCATCTCTCACGAGTGTGTTTTGTAAGGCCGAGCTGTGCTGGTGTCACTGTCCTCTGCCAGAGAAGTGCCTTTCATCCACCCCTGGCAGAGGCTCCCCTGGAGAAAGGGCAGACCTCAAATCTCGGGTGGGAAGGTGCCAAACATTCTGCAGTGATGGGGTGTCAGGTCTCATGTCTGGGGAACGGCGGCATCGTTCCCATGGCTGAAGCAGGAGAGCCTTGGGAAGGTTTGGTCTCAGGTCTGGAGACGGGACCATACCTGGGAAATGCTCCTTGCTCCAGGCACTGTTCCCTGAGGCTGGCGACTCCTCAGTGCATCTCTGCACCTGGAGAACTCTCCTGCCCGAGGCACCACTCAGCACCTTCCTGTTCCTTCTGTGGACGTGCCCCAGGCTGGCACCAGCACAGGCAGCCCAGGCTCCTGAGGGGAAGGTACGGGGGAGGCACCACAGGAGCTTTGTGTTCACAGCCTGAGACGGGGCAGCTCTGGTTTTCAGCCATTGCAGAAGGAATTGAGCATCTCTTCACTCTCAAGTTTACATGTGGGGTTTTCTACCTTCGTTTTGTGGCTTTCACTGATAGGAGAGGACTCTAAAGTCCATCTGGAGGTTCAAAAAATTAACATGCTTTCTCCTCTGAACTTTCAAAATCCAGCTAAAGGCTTTTACGTGATTATCTCAAGTCTTGTCTCTTTAAGGACTTTCCAGTTTATTGATGTTGCACAAAAATCCGTGGATAACCCTCTCTATTAGATATAATTATCTAATGACTATTGAGCTTGGGAAATTATTCTGTTAATTTTGTCTTTAGTTTTCTATTTCCTGTTAGATGTTTGAAATGTAAGCCTGCAATTCTCTCATAATTATGGCATCTGTTGATTTCTCTTCCCATTTTTTTAAAGATAAGCTTGTGCTTAAATATGAGCTTTTGAAAGAGGGAAATAAAAAGTCTTCATTAAAGTGTGGTTGTGGTTTGAATGCAAAAATATCACTGACTAAGGGGAACCCTGATTTTTGATTGAAAATTCACCACTGATGAAGCAATTTTGTTTCTCTTGATTAGATTTTGTCTCTGCATCTCATCCTCACAAGGATGAGTTCTTGTTCAAGTGGAGTTACACTGATAAGACTGATCATATCCCATACTTAGTGGCTCTGGATCTTTTTTAAACACTTATCAACTGTTCAGCTGATTATAAAGAAACCATTAATATATGAGGACACGAAGAGCCCACGCTGTGGTTTTATGAGGCTGCCAGCGTCTTGCAGCCCTGCCTACTACTGCCTTCAGTCGTGGACCAGCCACCGTTGCAGAGCTTTTGCTGCTGTATCTTGTCTTTCTAATAGATGAGGAGAAATCGTTCCTGTGGCTTTTTAAGGTTCCCAAAATAGTTTTAAGACATTTGATTTTTCACAGACAGGGTCATTGCTATTGTGTGCCCACGATGGCTCTCATGGTACAGTGTTACTGGGGCAACCACCCACTGCGTGTGCACCAGATTTTGTCTGTTAAGAGCTGGGTATTTTGTCATAAAAATTTGCAGTCTGGTCAGGTCTTCTTCCCCCTAAACAATAGTTACTTACAATTTAATTCTTTAATTTCTTAGGATCAAAGAATAATATGGGTTGAAAGGAATCTCTGGCTTTTATTTTAGTCTGAACAGAGTGTGTTATTTCCTTTAATCGTCAGCAGAGCACATTACTGCGTGTTCATGTTCTCAAATAAGCAACAAAAGTATTCAGTTAACTCAGCTGAGAAAGTAGGTCTGGATCTCAGTGCTGGATTTCCTTCCTTGTCTATCCTTGCTGCCTCTCGTTCCCTTTTGTGAGTGCTGACTTCCCCACAGAGCAGTCTGATAGCAGGGACACGCTGAGTCCCTCAGTTTGATGTTTCCACTGCGGTATTAGGCTGAACGGTGGTTGGCAGCAAAATCCATCCCTATTCCTCCAGAAACTCATTAAAACCAAGTAACTCTGAACTACAGCAAAGTAATTTCTGTTTGGACTACATTGCCAATTTAGCAGATGTGTGAAAGGTAAAGTGATTAAGTTGTTTCTTATAAAGAAATCTCTCTAACTAGAAACTTTAAAAAAAAATTTCCAATATATGTTCACTTATTTGATCAACTTTGTAGGCATAACTTCTTCTAATCATGTACTGCATTCCTAAGAGAGAGGATATAGATTTTTTTTTTTGACATCCCAGATTTTTCCGTGGGTCATTGTCATTGCAGTATTTTATGTAGGTGTTTAAAACAGAGGACTGGGAGTACCCTCATTGCATTGGTGGTTGAACAGTGCAGCTGCTTCCATTGGCTCTAGCTGGGAGACATGAGCTTTGCCTCCAGTTCTCCTTCTCCTGGAGCTACACAGACCTCAGCCTCTCATTCCACCCCAGCAGGGAGGCTCCAGCCAGAGCTTCTGGAGAGCAGCAAGCACACGGTGCTCAGTATTGTAACTGCATTATCCACTGAATACACGGAGTTGTTGGGGAAGTGGATTTAGGAATCATAAACAAGATACTTCTTGGCCAGGATTTGGCCACAGCTACTTTTTCCAGCTGTGTTCAGGCCCCACAGAAATATTTCAGATTTTGAATTTTTTCTCTCTGTCTGTCTAATTATGAGGTTTTTGCTGTCAAGGGATCAAGAGGAAGGAAGAATGGTTCTGAATTACCAGGCAAGCCCACTTCAATTTGCACTCACAATTTTAGCTCTAATCATAAAGGAATATCTACTGTGGTTTTATTTTAAGCCCCCTTGGTGGAGGTGGCAGACAGAACCCACGCGAGGAGACTGGAGAGGAAAAAAGGCCCTGGGGCAGCTCTGTCAGCCGGAGGTGTCCGGCAGCGGGTCCAGGCAGTGCCCGTGGCTGCTCCAGCAGCAGCGCTGCCCAGGGGGTGTCCGTGGGGTGTCCGTGGGGTGTCCGTGGGGTGCCCACGGGGTGTCCGTGGGGTGTCCGTGGGGTGCCCACGGGGTGCCACGGGATGCCCACGGGGTGCCCACGGGTGCCCACGGGGTGCCTGTGAGCTGCCCACAGGGTGCCCACGGGGTGCCCACGGGGTGGCCACGGGCTGCCCACGGGCTGCCCACAGGGTGCCCACGGGATGCCCACGGGGTGTCCGTGGGGTGTCCGTGGGGTGCCCACGGGGTGCCCACGGGGTGCCCACGGGATGCCCACGGGGTGCCCACGGGATGCTCACGGGATGCCCACGGGGTGCCCATGGGGTGTCCGTGGGATGCCCACGGGGTGCCCACGGGCTGCCCACGGGATGCCCACGGGCTGCCCACGGGATGCCCACGGGGTGCCCACGGGATGCCCACGGGATGCCCACGGGGTGCCCACGGGATGCCCACGGGGTGCCCACGGGGTGCCCACGGGATGCCCACGGGATGCCCACGGGATGCCCACGGGGTGCCCACGGGGTGCCCACGGGGTGCCCACGGGATGCCCACGGGGTGCCCACGGGGTACCCACGGGCTGCCCACGGGGTGCCCACGGGCTGCCCACGGGCTGCCCACGGGATGCCCACGGGGTGCCCACGGGGTGCCCACGGGATGCCCACGGGATGCCCACGGGGTGCCCACGGGGTGCCCACGGGGTGCCCATGGGCTGCCCACAGCGCTGGCCAAGAGCCGATGCCACCGAGCTGCCCCTGGGCAGCAGCACCTCGGCTGCAGGGGGGACCCTGCCAGGCACCGCAGAGCGCTCCTACAGCACCAGCAGCTTGTCCTAATTCGCTCTTACACACGAAAATCAAACAGGAAAATATTCAATTCGACAGGGCAAACAAGTGGTGTTTTACTGGAGAAATGATCCTTCAAGCACTTTAGAGCCATCTGCGCGCTCCTCGCCGGGATTCCGGGGAGCTCTAATTGGAGCTGTGGTTTGACACCGACAGGGACTCGCTGGCATTGCCACCGGCCAATTGTAAGTGGGACAGAGCACTTATGACTGTGAATTTTGCCTTGGCTGCCAGCCCAGTTAGGGCTCACTGAGTGACCAGGGATACAAATGGTTAATAAAGATACTGTTTAGGTTAGATCCTGCTTAGACTGCAGACGTTTTGTGTTGAGAGTTAAGGAAGATTTTTTCCATATTAAAACAACATGTATTATTTTATATATTATTTTTGATTTTTATAGACATATTGGTGCTCATAATTGAGATCTGACTGCTCTTAGGATGTGGTAACCAGTGGAGTGGTGTCAGTGGAGGTCTTTTCAGTCACTTCATTTGATTACAATTCATCCTGGAAAACTCAGGCAGCAGAGTGTCCTGTCTCTGCAAGGCACAGTGTCGTCACTGGACTGTTAATGTGCTGTTCATTGCACTCTGCAGCCCACTGGTGTTCAAGCCACATCTCCTGTAATTTGAGTTCTTAGTAAAGGAAAATAAAGTTTTCACAGCTTCTTTTTTCCCATTTCAAAATACCATTTTTTAGCTAAAATTTGTTGCCAGATTCTATTTAGATCCTGGGGTTTATTTTTAAACTGGAGATCAGTACATTCAGGAATCGCAATTACGTGAAGCTAATACTGATAATCTTGTTCTGCAGTTTACCCACAGAACTTCTACATGTGGTGTTTATCCTCTTGGTGTATAACAGTAGTGACAGCAAACAGCCCTGCTGAAAGCTGCTGCTTTTCCAGGGAGCTCTGCAAAACACAGGTGTGAGCAGGAGCGTGTAATGGATCTGTCATGGGAATGTGTGGGTGGACGGAGAGGAAGGACAAGGGGTGCACAGAAGCTTGAATTCATGCTGCACATTAAAGGCTATAAAGAAACAGAACTCATCAAAATGCTGCTCCAAAACCCTGGAGGGGCTGCCAGACCCCTGGGGATTTTGCACAGCATGCACTGGGTGCTGTCTCATCCCTCTGTTTTGTGAGGAGGGTGGCTGGGAGCAGCAGGAGCCAGCAGAGGGGATGCCACTGTGGGAGGAGAGGTGGCAGCAGCTGAGTTCCCTCTTCTTGTGCTGCTTGCAGAGGGGCAAGAAGCAACTGTGAGACATCCCAGACCTTTCCAGGTGAGTTGCCTGCTGTGATGTCTCTGGACACAGGTCTTTGCAGCCCTTTTCCACCGTGCACGAGGGAAGTTTTAAGCTTGCAAGAGAGGCTGCCTGGGGAGCCCCTGGCTCTAACAGATGCTGTGGTCTGAGGCTTTGCAGAAGATCCCAATTGTCCATGGGCAATTTCCCTCTCTCGTTCCAAACAGTCACATGGGAACGAGCTGGTTGGCTGCAAGGGGCACATCGTGGGTTAAGGGCTGCGGTGCCATGGCAGGACAGCACCGTGGCTGCAGGCTGTGCAGGCTTTCCCCTCCGATTCTGGCTGTGCCTATTCCATCTGGAAAGGCGAGTGGCAGTGTAGCTTTGGCATTTGTAGTAGGTTTGGAGGAAATGAGTTTTTAATATGGCATGCCTGGCTCATCTTCATTTAATAGTGGAGAGCGCTGCTTTAATAATGCAGGAAGGGGGAGTTTTTTCCCTGTATTTGTGACAAGTCTGAAGTGTGACCACTCTGCTGACAGTCAGTGGTTCGTACCCAGGCAGAGGAGGGGCAGCACAGCATTGGTTCAAATGCTGGATGAAAGCTGTGCCAGCATAAACAACAGAGTGCTGCCAGGGCCAAGACCTAATTCCTTTATTTATTGATACCTTAATTCTTGAAAACAAAAGAAGGCATAGTCTCGACAGAAACAGACCTTAACTCCTTTGGTCTTCCAGCAGCAACATGAGGCAGGAGCTTGTCTCTGTTCCTGCCCTGTGGATGGACTTTGAAAGGGCCCATGGTTTGTCTCCAGCAACTCAGGGTCACATAGGGACAGCACAGTTGGAGCTGCCAGGCTCAGGTTGCAAAGTTTGGTTTTCTTCACGTTTTATTTTTGTTTAGTTTTGGTGGTTTTTTTGTTTTGGGTTTTTTGGGGTTTTTTTGTTTTGGTTTGGTTTTTTTTTAATTTTAAGGCAGATTAGGTGATCCAGGAACAGTTTAGATGCATTTGATTCTAAACTCTCAAGAGGGCACTCATCAAGGGGCTTTTCTCTTGACTAATCCTAAATCCCAAGCCTGCTATCAATTCCCTGCTTTGCTGTGTTTTGCTGCTCTGTCCCAGGCACAATTTAGCAAAGGAACAATCCTGTCCTGACTATGTACGAAAATTCCAAAGCAAACAAAAGTGCAATTACAAAGGTGGGTTATGGGTTGTTTTTTCTTTTTTGAGGGAAGAATGTTTTTTGTCCATGCATTTCAAGGCACACTACTGTTTATGAGCAATTTAAAAGAGAAATATTTGATACTGCAGGGAAGTTGGTAATGACTTAATCAAAGGCAAAAATACCTCTTTGCTCCAGTTGAGTGTTCATGTAGTTTAGTTCTTATTAGCATTGATTTTCCCCGAATCTTCAGCATCTGATTCATGAAAGGCAGCATAATGAATTTTAGCAATAAACAAGAATATTGGAACAACAAAACAGAGCGTTCTTCCACTCACTTGTATGACAGTGTAGAACTCCTACTGCATGTCTGGAAGGGCCCTATCTTGCCTGGCTCACATTTCCTCTGCAGACACATGGCAAACTTCCTGTGCCTCCCTCTCCATCCCTGTGCAGGTCAAGAGAAGTCAGGAATCACCTGGTATGTGGATTAACCACATCTGCAGGAGCAGACACAAATCCCTCTCCAGCCAGGCTGCCAGGCAGAGCATCCCCTGTGCCCCCTGCTCCTCCCAACACCTGTGGATTCCTGGCATATGCCTGACCTTGTGATTGCAGTTTGTGCAGGATCCTGTGCCACATTGGCAGTTTTTATGGCAGATGAGGGATGTGCTGAGTTTCCAGTCAGATGATGCTTTTATTTAAGCCAGGTGGGAGTCTCTGACATTCTCAATTACAGTTTGTTTGCACACACCCTTTGCAATTGAAATGCAGTTTGCAGCCAGGGCACCTAAGGTCTGCTCTGGGGCATGCCAGAATCTCACTGTCAAAGCTATGAAAGCATGTGGCATTTGCAGTGCTAATAGAGAAGGATCAAAAAAAAAAAAAAGCTTCCCTAAACTTTCTGACTTTCTTTATCTCTTTTAAGTAGTGACTCAGTCACCAGCCCTTCCCACAGTTCTTCACTGTTGTTCTGATTGCAGACCAATACCAGCTTAGGCTGTCTAAAAATAAAGTTCACATTTTCATTTAATTAGTTGGACTGTCTGCCTCCTCGCCATGAAAATTATATAGCAGAAAATATTTACTTACAGAGTTTTCATAAGTGTGATCTCTCAGCTATCCCTAACAGGTAGGTAATAAATCTGTACAGAAATATGTTAAACTATAAAGGACAATGTGAGAGTGAGTTTGGGGCCAGGAGAGCTGAGCTGGGTGAAGCTCTGGAGCTCGGAGCCCTGCCTTGCTGGTGACACAACCTGTGCACATCCCAGCCTTTAGGCACTGGCTCTCTCTTTTCTTGGCCAGCCTGCCCTTGGCAAAGCTCCCATAAAACAAGTCAGTGGCTCTGACAGGCAGTGTTTGCATTCAGCCTCTGACCAGAGCCAGCCCCAGGGCAGTGGGCAGGCAGCAAATCCCCTCCTCTCGTGTTTTGAAGCCGAAAGGGAGTGCAGGAAGCGAGGCCTCTGCCCAGCCTGTGCAGCCCTGGGAGGCTGAGGGGTTCCTGTGCTGGCAGGAGCTGCAAGTGCTGAGCTGCAGCTGAGCCTCTGACCAGCCCCTTCCCCTGTGTCCAGTCATTTCTGCCCCAAATCTCTTTGCTATGGCTGCAGCTTTGCTTTTCACAGGGCAGGACTGACATTCGCAGTCAGCAGCTCAGACGTGTGTCCCACGCAAGCTGCTGTAATTTCTTTCTCGATGATGAGGTTCTGGCTTGTAAATAATATTGTGGGTTAATGTCCTGGCAATGCTGCATGGGGTGCTGGGCATTGCAATGCTCTTGCCATTACAATGAAATATTCTTCCAACAAGTAGCATCTTTCTCAACAAAATATTATTCCCCTCAAGTGTCTGAAAAAAAAAAGAAAATTGGGATGATGATTGGTTTTTAAATGTAGAAATATATACTTTTGAAGATGGGGGTTTTTAATGTGAGTTGGGAGCAGTGATTTGCAGGCATTTGAGCGAATGCTGCAAAACCGCTCATGAATATTTGCCTTTCTGCTCCTTGTGAAAGGGGAACATAGAAACAATGCAAATAAAATGCATTTCTTGGGGCCATTAGGCAGGGGAGAATATGTGGGGCCACATGGATCAATCGATGTGTCTGAGAAATGCTTCCTTGATTGTCTTGAACTCCTTCCTGGGCTGAGGCTGTCCAGCCAAGGAGCTGAAGGCTGGAGGGCCACACGGAGTTTACTGGGTTCAGCAAACACCAGGATTTGCAAGGGTATTTCTTCACTGCAGTATTTTAATGAGAACTGGGAAATGATGTCTTATATTTATGGACAATGGAATTTCAGGATGTAAATCCCAGGGAAAAAAAAAAAATGGAGCTATGTTTGATAAGCAAACAGTTCACTGAATGTTTTGCCCAGCTGAAAGATATTGGATTCAATGATCCTTGTGGGTCCCTTCTAGTTTAGGTTATTCTATATTTTATGTTGCTGGCAGAACTAGAAAATGTCAGGTAATTCTTGTTTCAGCTTTATGAGGAACTATGCCAGTAATTGCATTTGACAGTGAAAAATCGATAGACCTGTGTAAGTCACTAGTGACAAAGATTGTCTGTCTCTACTTAATGCGTGTCCAGTGCAGCTGCCTGAAATCCAGCTGTTGGGGACTGTTTTGATTTTGGCAATATGCTGTGACTGAAGCACTAGGCCCTGCTTCCACCAGCCAAGAGGAAATGCTGCCAGAGGACAGGGATGCTGCACATGCCTGCCAGCCCAGGCAGGAGGCAGGGAGGGCAACGGTGCCACTTTCCCCATGCCCTGAGCCACAGCTGCATGAAGTCATCTCTGCTGATCCTCAGAAGAGGAAGCCCTGCATGGATGAAAGCCCTGAAATTCACTTTGTGGGAATTACAGGCCAGACCTTCAGGTAGTGCTGCCTCTGAGTGTTCAGAAATCATGGAACTGGCTAAAAATTATGCCTTTACTTTTTAATGTGAGAAGGAAAGGCAGCTGTTCTACTTCATTGTACTACAATTAATTATTTTCTTCTGCAGAACTTTATTAATAATAAATATTTTTATGTAAAAGAAAGAAAAAGCAGGAATATTCTTGGGGCATATCCTAGTATCAGGTTCTATTGTGTAAATTGGCAAATCATCCTGAGATTTGCATTAAAAAGCACAGGTTTAGCTATCCCAAATGCATAATACTGTAACTCTGTTGCTTTTGTGTAGCTCAATTAACCAGAAACCATAATTAAGCTTTCAGAGTGGGGGTTTTCATGAAGGCCTCCAGGGAAGGCTCTGCAGCCTCCTCCTGCGGTGGGGAGGGGTCCCAGGGCAGACTGGCTGCCAGAGGAGGAGGGGCTCACCCCTTATTTCTGATTCCATGCACTCAATGATCTGGGCTCCTTCGGCACGTTTTGAGGTGTCAGGATGCTCCTTTGTCTGGGTGCTGAGGCTGTGTCTCTTTTTCTGCCCGTTGCACTCGTATTCCGCCTTACCCAGGGCTGCTGGAGCCCCGAGTGAAGGGGAGCGTCCTTTCAGAGTGCAGAGAAACCCCACTTCTCCTTGTTCCCACCAGCTCCCAGCAAATCATTTCCCTCCCACTTGTTCTCCCTCGGAGCCTGCAGGGCGAGGCGGGGGAGAGGAGGGAAACATCCCTGCGTTTCCAAAGCCCCGGTGCCATCCCTGCCATGCGCCTGGCGCGGATGTGACGGGAATGCGAATCGCAGAGCTCTGTCCTCACCCAGCGCTTTGTAAATGAATCGCTTTGATCTCAGGCGGATTTCCCCGTGCTATTTTTAGATGCAGTGAGGAAAACCGAGGGATGTCGATTCTAATGCAGACGGAAAGCAGTTTCAGATGCAGTTTTTCTCCAGGGGCAGAAGAGAAGAGCAGAAGGAGGAAAACAAGGCAATCTCCAGCAGCATTTCTAAACCTTCTGGTGCAGACAGAGATAGGTCGCTAGGCCCCCGAGGCTAGAGAGGGATGTTCCCCAGATACAAAATTCACAGATAGCTGATGATTCTCCTTGTTGGCTTTTGTGTAACTCACCACTCTGCTACAGCCCAGAGCCAGGGCCTGCAGTTAAATCAATCTTTGTGGCACAGTGGATACGTTTATAAGGGATTGCTAATAGCCACCCTTTGATTTTAAAATAATTGCAACATCTCTCACTTTCCCTGCTTAAAACACTTTATGTAGAGGTCTCAGATTGCTCAGGTATTACCATACCAACTCCTGCTTTTCATTTCATCGTCAAAACTGAAGCAAAGCAACAAACAGATACGCAAACCAAACCTTTCTTCCGTAGGGCAAGTGTGTGTATGTCCGCAGATTTGCACTCGGGCTGCTGAGCAGAGCAAGAGTGAAGCATCTTTACAGGGAAGCAGCACTTCCGAAGGGTGTTTTCTCCTTCTTCTCCCGTTGCTGGGTAACCGCCAGCCCGGAGCTCGGAGGCTGCCCGAGCCCGCCGAGCGCAGCGCAGAGGGGACCCAGCCCCAAACACCCCCCGGAGCCTCTGCGGGGCCCCCGGGACACGGCTGGTGGCAGCTGCCTCCGAGGGCTCTCCAGAGGCTGGGAAAAGGCGTGGAACAGACTTTAGTGCCCAGGGAAGAAGGAGGCAGGGCTGCCTGGAGCGATGGGGTCCCAAGCCCAGTAGAGCAGCAGAAGGGTGAATCCTTAGGGAATCCCAAAGCTACGAAGATTGCGGAGGCTGATGGAGAAAACCCCTGCCACATTCAGTTGGGCTTACCAACTTCCTGCTTGTCCACAAACATTCACAGGGACTAATGAGTCTTCCTACCTTGCTCCCTCATCCACTCCTTTTGGAATGGAGCTCAATTCTGTCCAGTTATGAGCGCTGGAACCTGCAGTGGGCATTTGTTTATTTTTTGTTGTTATGTCCATGGTGCCTGTAGTTAAAATGATGGTTTTCTGTGGGCAAATGTAATGTTCTGTTAGCACAAATGCAGGCACTATTACGCCTGAGTTTATAAATCCCAAACCATAAGGTCAGACAAATACACTAAAAGCTGAAAAATAGGAAAATTAGGATCTACTTGGGTATTTTAAAGCATTTACTACAGTTTTGTTCAGTTCTTCTCCTCTGTTTGGAGAATTAGAATTTTAGCAGCTACTTCAGTGCTTCTGGTTTTCATGCTTTTTTTTTTTTTTTTACCCAGTGCCACAGTTTTGGGGAGGGGGGATGCAGGAAATGTGGTGAGACTGCAGGAGAGCAGCAAACACAGCAGGACTGGCAGCAGCCAGAAATCAAGCTTAGCAGGGTGCCATTAGGCTGGTTTGGCTCCTGATCTTGGCAAGCTTTGGGAAGCTGTCTGGAAATTTTCCCTGCTCAGGTTTGTGGGCAGCCTGTGCTGCACAGATGTTTCTAACATCTGCATCTAAGAGCAGAGCCCTGATATTGCAGTTGCTGAGGTTTGAGACAGACACTACCAGCTGTACACATCCAGGTTTTGAAACACAACTGTAGCACCTTATTCCCTCTTTTTCCTGCCCAACACTAGGGTACCGCCCACTTCTTCAGACTGGTAACCTAACAGCTGAAACAAAAAAAAATTCTTATTTGGAAAAGTCCCCAAACTTGGTGTCTCTTTAATTACCAGAGCCCAAATACGTGTGGCCAGATGGATCAGGTAAAAATTCTTTCCTCCCTGCCCCACACAGCACACCTGAGAAGTCTTTCCAAACCCTTTTTTAGTACCTGAAATGCCACTCCCTCAGCATCACCAGAGCAGTCTTTTCTCTCCAGACATCTCTGCATGGGCCATGGTTAGTCCCAGTGCCCCTCTGCAGTGAAACATTACCCTTTTGTTCCCTTCTCCTCCTCCAAGCTCGCTGCTTGTGCAGGAATCCCTCTGGGTTTGATGCTCTCAGGATCGCTGCGTGGCTTTGTTCTCCAGCCCAGAGTGGGAGTTCCTGTGAATCTGTGCTCCCCAAGAGGACAGGGAGAAAGCAAGGCTGTAGGCTGAGCACTTCATCTTTTGTCCACCCCACAGGAGTGCCCACGGTCTGGCACTCTTTGTAGTCAAATATTCCCTTGTTCCTTTGCACACAGGGGAAAGAATATAATGAAAGGGAATTGTGATATCAGCCCAGCATTGGAGTTACGCTCAGAGAAAGCCCTCAAAGGCTCAGCACTGGCTGTCCCTGAGTGTAACTCGTGCTTCTCCAAATCTGCTGCAGAGCTGCTGCCTGGCAGCTGGGGAGGTCATGGGATGACCACAGAACCCTAGAATGGCTTGTGTTAGAAGGGACTTTGGAGATCCTCTTGCTCCAACTCCCCTACCATGGGCAGGGACACCTCCCACTGTCCCAGGCTGCTCCAAGCCCTGTCCAGCCTGGCCTTGGGCACTGCCAGGGATCCAGGGGCAGCCACAGGGGCTCTGGGCACCCTGTGCCAGGGCCTGCCCACCCTCACAGCAAAGAATTTATTCCTTACATATAATCTAAATCTCTCTTTTTCTAGCTTAAAACCATTTCCCCTTGTCCTGTTGTTAGCTGCCTGTGGTAAAAAGTTGCTCTCCCCTTTTTTATAAGCTCCCTTTAAGCACTGGGAGGCTGCAATGAGGTCCTACAGGGATGTTGCATTTCACAGGTTTGATGTGGAAGGAGATACCCTCTGCGGAAAACAGAAATCCACCCACACAAGCAGAGCAAAAAATTTTACTCTGCAGGTCTAAATTTTTCACCTGCAAGATTTAATAGGATTTTTGCACCTGCAAGTTGAGGGCTTCTGTCTCTTTGCTGATCCTTGCCAAATCCTGTTCAAGAAGCTGTGGGGGAGCATGGGGCAGGCACATCCCTGCAGTTCCTGGCAGCTCCAACAAGCCCCCAGCCTCACAGTCCCATCCCTGACTCCTTCCTTCCTTTCAAAGACCCATATCTTAGCCCCATTTTTTAGTGTGTTAACAACATACTCCTGCTCACTGTGCTTTGGAGAGCAGTTTTTCCCTCCAGTTTCCTGGAAAGGTGCACTGAGCCACGTGTGAGCTGCTGTTCTGGGGCCAGAGCCTCTGCTTGAGCAAGAGCCTTTTGCTGTAGCTCAGGACCATCTGCAACACACCAAGAACCAGGGCAGGAGGAGGTAGTGTTTTTAACTCAAATAATGCAGAAGCATTTCAAGCCTAACCACAAGCCAGTGCTGGGTTCTCACAACAGAGGTTTGGGTTTTTAGGGCGGACTGTCTCCTGAATCCTAAACTCCATGTCCTGGTGAATTCTTAATTCTGCAAGTAGGTCATGCCTGCTGTCTCCCTTTGGGAACAGTGGAGACTTGTCAAGTCTAAATAATAACTCTTATCTCTCCTCTCTTTGATGTTAGATGTCACAGAGTTGTTCCCTGCCATCCACTTTTCATTTCTTTTCTTCTGTTCCTGCAAAACTCTGCTGAACACACAAGTTAAGGAAGGATAAGACATTTTCGGGTCCCACCAATTTTTGCAGCACGCGGTCTCTCCCTGGCTGCCAGTGTGACCCATCACTGTGGCCTGGCACGGGACACAGGCTGGAAGGGCCCTGATGTCCCTGGGAAGTCTTGGCACCCAAAGCTTGTCTTTAAGCTGCAGTTTCAGTGCACAAAACCCAGACTTGACAACCCTCTGCCTATCAAAGCAGTTGCAATCTGTGGGGCACGCCCACGTGCTGATCAAGAGCATCTGTGCAGAGGGTGGGGGTCCCGTGCAGCTGCTGGGCACAGAGGCTGTGCCGAGGCCACCACTTCCTCCCACTCGTGGTCCACCTGTAGGCACCCAGCTGGGTCTCTGGCACAGGGGTTCCAGCTTCCACGAGGAGCCTTGTAAAGACTTTGCCCTAATTGTGGAGTAATTCCAGTGACATTTTAAATTATGGGTGAGTTTTACATAATTCTTTTGATACGTGTTGTTATGACATGTAAGATTTTATCTTTGCCAGATACAGTGAATTATGTAAGGTCTTTGTTTTGCATTCGTCAGGATAATTTGAACCACTGCACATTTAACAAATGCACTTTCAGAGGACCTGGTCCTGCACACAACTGTGATAATACAGATAAACTTCCTAAACTTTATTAAATTTCTAGTAAATTATATAAGCTAACAGACAAGCTCATATGACAGTGTTGAAACTCTGAAGCCAAGCATGCAAGGAGTATGAAAAGTCTTATCCTGAAATGCAGCACCATTCCTGGGCTTCCAGGGATAGCTCATTATAGGATCAAATGCTCTTTTTGCCATGGGAGCCCTGTCTCTGTGGTGGAGCAGCCTGCCTGATGCAAATCAGTGGGCAGCAATTCAAAAATCTGTTTTCTTCACATCCTTGAGTGAGTGGCCCCAGCCCTTGTTTACTGTATTCTGCTCATCCTTGCTGTAAAGATGAAATACTCTTTCCACTTGGTTTTTGGTTTTTTTTTCTGTGACACTAATTACTCCAGTCATGTTTGTTTATTCTGCATGCAAACTATTAATTAATTGTCTCTGTGAAGCCCAGTAAGGCAGGGAAGAAACATTATCACTTTATAGATAAGGAACAGAGGCACAGAAAGATTCAGTCAAGAATGGCAATTAATTTGGGATGCTCAACTTCAGATGCTCAAGAGCTGATAATCCCTGTGCAGGTGGGATTTATTTGCTGGCTTTGGTGATGCCATGGGCACTGTCAGGGCAGGACTGCAGTGGGCAGCTGCTGCCTGGTCACAGAGGTGGCCCAAAGCACTTCCCAGTGCATGAGACCAGAAACAGCAGCCAGATGGAAGTGTAGGAAATCACAGAATCCGAGAACAGTTTGGCTCGAAAGAGGCTTTAAAGATCAAGTCCCAGGCCTCCTGCCCTGAGGAGGGACAGCTCCCACTGCCCCAGGTTGTTCCAAGCCCCGTCCAGCCTGGCCTTGGGCACTGCCAGGGATCCAGGGGCAGCCACAGCTGCTCTGGGGAGGATGGCAGGGTAAATGCAGTGTCTTCTTGGTCAGGCTCACAAGGGGAATTTTAAAGCAAGGAGCTGAAGGAAGGCAGTGCAGTGACTTTGGGGGCACTTTCTCATCTTGTGTTTGCTCTCTGACTGTTCAGGCTCCAGCTCAGATTGCAGCCTGTCACTGGGCATCACATCCAGCACTGCAGGAGTCCAGCACCCCGAGCACATGTCACAGAATCACAGAATCATTAAGGTTGGAAAAGACCACCAAGATCAGCAAGTCCAACCCTCAAGCTGACACCCCTGTATTCACCAGTAAACCATGTCTTCAAGTGCCACATCCACATGGTTTTTTGGAGCACTTCCAGGGTTGGTGATCTCACCATTTCCCTGGGCATCTTTTTTCAGTCCATGACAGCCCTTCCCATGAAGAAAGTATTCCTAATATCCAGTCTAAATCTCTCCTGGTGCAGCTTGAGGCCCTTTTCTTTTGTCCCACTACTTGTTACCTGGGAGAAGAGATCTCCTTTCAGGTGGTTGCAGAATTATCCTGCAGCCTGGACCAAAGAGCAGAAATTCAGCCCTCTCCTCTCTCCTGGACTGCAGCAAGCGCCTGTAACACAATCAAGGACTGGATTAGGCAGGAAAGCACAGGCAGCCACAGCTGCAGAGCCCATGCTGAGCTCACCAGCCTCCTTGGCTTGCTTTAGACTATAATTTGCCAGCTCCCAGCTCATAAATGAGAGACCTGAGAATGGCTATGGAAACTTTTACTTGTCCAAATTCCAAGAGTATTTATATAATTTAATCGATAAATTGCATTGATTTATTTGCACTAAGTAACTCCTTGAGATCTGGGTAATAGATAAGGGTGTGCATGGTGCTGTACAAACACATCATAAATAAATGTAGCTTGCAAATCAATTGCAAGATATTAATGATTAATCTTCTTGTAGTAAAATAATGTGATGTCTTTCCATTATGGATTTTTTAAAAAAAAATCTGACCTAAGAAGTTTCAGAGTCATTTATTTGAGGAAGGCTGCCCTTTAAGCCAGATCTTACGCTTTTTAAAAGGTCACAGGGTTTAAATATCATGGTTACTTACAAAGCAGCGCTCCCTGAGTGGTTTGACAGCACCTTCATCAGAACATCACGGTCCTGCTCAAATGAGGGCTCAGCCACTGAGGTCGAGGCTGGGTTCTTGCAGGGAATTTCACTCTCCCACCCTCTTTGGCTGCAGGTGATGAATGCACAAAGAACTGTAAAGGTTACCCCCAAAGTAACATTAACACACGTGAAGAGCAGCGCATTTTCCTCCCTCACAGCACTGGCTGGGCCATTTTCTGACATCAGTGAGAGAGCTGGGAACAGTTTAATGTGGTGTTTTCACTGCACTGCATTTCATGCTAGCCTTATGCAGGCAGCAGACAAATCTCTCTGACCAGAGCAAGGTCTAATTCCAGGTGTGCTGAGCCCAATGAATCTCTTTTAGAGGCTGATGAACCAGACTAGACTGTGGCCATCAGATCCACTGCCCAACCTCGGGGGTCCCAAGCTGTGCACAGCTGAGCTGCCTCCCCATCTCATTCATCCCTGATGCATTATTATACAGCAAGAAGAAAATGCTTATTCTACAACTATTTGTTCTAATTAATTTATCTCTTCATCAGGTTTTCAAAAGAGACAAATGGCCTTGTTTGTTTATCTTCCTCACTGCCTCTTGCCACATGCAGTGCAGAAGGCAGGGCCACCTTGTCCAGATGTCTCCCTGTATTCTGCTGCTCCAGTGTTCCACACGGGTTCAGATTGGATTTTTGAAAGGGACAAGGGCTTTAAAAGTAATTCATGTGCAATTGTCTTTCATGCCTAAAATGTTTTGCCTTTCCTTTTTTGCCCATGTTCTCTCTCTTTTTCATGCACCTTCAGGCATGCATCACTATTTTATAGCATAACATTTGCTTTTAAGAAGGGCAGATGGTACTTGAGCTATTCGGATTAGGATGTTTCTGTTCTAAGAGGACTTATGAGACAGGGGGATGTACATGTTTACTGCTAAAATCTTATTTGGTTCTGCTGATAAATTCAGAGCCCAGAGCCCATAGCCTGCTTGGGCACAGGTGAGGTGTTTGGCAGGGTCTGTTATCTGTTGCTGATGTGAACCAACACAAACCATCCTATAACAAATTCCAAGTACAAATCCATGGTTTCCTTCTGGTTATACAGAAATTACATGGATTTAGCCCAAGGTTTAGACAATAAATAAAACCAGCCAAAGCCACTGCTGCTCAGCCACTCACCTGTTTGTTCCAGGATGCAATATGCTCAGGCTTGATGAGCTCATTCATTTTGGTTGACCTTTCTGTAACTACAGTGATTTTTGCTCTCAGACCCATTTTGCAGGAGGGCAAGGAGGTGACTTAGCCTGGGCTCTGGGCAATCAGAGCAGAGATCAGCTTCAGTGGTTCAGAACCAGGCAGCTGGAAGTTTTATTGGCATTTAATGAAGACTTCTGGTACCAAGACAAATGTCTCGGTCTGTAGGCAGCCCAACCTTCAGTAACTTTTTCATCACTTTTGAGTCATCATTAATGCCATCCCACTCAGTGGTTATTCCTAGGTCTGCTCTCTCTTCCCAGCACTTTCTTGCACATACACTTTTAATTTTCCTTTAACCCTTCTGGTGATGAACCTTTTCCCCACCTCTTGTCTCATCTGGCCTGGCAAGCTCCATCCAGCTCTGTAATCTTTGTCAGCAGCTTAAACCCTTCTGCATTTCCATGGCAGCCTTCAAAGACTTGAGATCTTTGTGCAGCTTTTTGTGAAGTTTTAGCAGCTGCCTCCTCTCCCTCTTGTAGTGGCCAAGGGACTGGAGTCTGGTTTCCTCTTTTATGCCACAGCTGAGCAATCCTTCACCACTGCACTCCACCCAGATTGTTCAAAACCTTTCCCACTGCAAACTTTGATCAAGAAGTAAAAGACTTCTAGCAAAGCATGGTTCCTTCCTGCTCACAAGAGGGGTCAGCCAGTAGCCAGGGCATTGTTTGGCTTTTGGAAGTGCTTGCATGAACAAGACTGGCAGGGTTTTCATCTCCCAAGCATTTGCCACTTTACTGCCTTGTCAAGGTGGATTTCTCTGTGCTCTAAGCCTGCCTCACAGCACGAGGTGTTCTTTGAGCTCACTGGTGCTGGCCCCGTTCTCACCAGTCCAGGCTGTTTGCCAGAGATCTTCAATGTGCAAAACAGGAACTGCTGTACATAGCTCTAACTATCTATAATCTATGTATGGATGTATTTGTGTCTGTATCTTTCATACATATTTGTGTGTGTATTTAATACATTTCAGTGTGCTTAACACATTTTCCTCCTAAGCAGAATTTAAACCCTGTGTGGGCTGCTGTCTGTCTGATGGGAGATTTCTGCCGTTGTCTCTGCTGAAAATGCCACTGATTCAGAGCTGGCTCGGTAGCCTGCCACAGAGGGGTGTGCTGTGCCCTGGGTGAGCAGCCAAAGCTCTGCTGGAGCCAGGTGTGGGAGTGGGGAGGTGCAGACTCCTGCTCTGCAAACTGCAGCTTGTGAGGGGCCACACTGGGGAGGAGAAGGACCCTCAGCAAGGGATCTCCAGTGGGAAGTGCTGGTGAGGTGCTGGCTGTGTATGGCTGCAGGGGGGTCGTGGTCCTGCCACGGCAGCTGCCACGGGCCCGGCCTCCCTGGAGCCCCTGGAATGCTGTGCAGAAAAGGCTACAACAGGACCAAGCTTTCGTGACCAGGAAGATGAGATTTGTGATGTGTCACAGGCTGAGCTGGAGGGATCATCCAAGCAGAAGAGAACACTAGCTGGCAAGAGCAACATCCATAATCCCAACTGCGTTATGATTTCCTTCCCTCTTTGTTTTGCTCAGTCGACCCTAATTATGTGATCATGAGATCTGCTGATTGAAACTCCCTAGCAAAATCTCATTATATTATCTAATGCAAAACCTTTGTAGTTAATGTAAAGTAATACTTTTACCAACTCTGTGGCAGATGGGTTCTCAAGTGTTGCCACTACTTCCTTTAAACAACAACAAAGTTCTGCTTTTGTTTAACAAGAATAGGAGTTTAATTTTTAAAGATCACTCTATATTATTAACTTGCTTAGTTATCAGAAGGGATGGTTGGATGAGCAGACAATTAAAACAAGGAGAAGCTCAGAAGGTAAAGTTCATCAGTATATTAGAGAGACAATGGGGGAAAGTAAAACTATTTCAAGTTCCATTTGAAGGAAATCATTTGGGAAGGAAATAGGATTAATTAAGTTTCGAACCAGTTGATTTTGTTATCTAAAAATATTTTTTAGATTAACACTGTTGCATACTTATGCATGAGGTAATGTCTGAGGTTCTTCAGTGCCACAGTTGAATGTTGGTGTAGATAAAGGCACTTCAAACCAGCAGGGAACTCCAGACTTAGGGGAGTCTGTGGTGTATTCTGAGACTGAGATTAGGATCAGGCCCTGAGGCACTGCAGCAGAGGCATCTGAACGGTGCCTGGTTATTTTGCTGTCCTGTCCTGGTCAGGGTGTGAGCTCAGTCCTGCTGAACCCAGGGAGTGGAAGTGCTGTTGTTGCTTTCCAAGCAGAATGTGCCCCACTCCCCAGTCCTTGTGCTCCATCTCCTCCTCTGCATCCCTTTATTGGCCTTGTTCTTTTCATCATCAGGAAAGTGAAACTTTTACTCCATTGCTCTAAAACATCCTTGGTAGAGCATAGGAGTGACCTGGAGAAACATGGGGCGAAGTCACTGTCCCCAGAACACCCCTCAACACGGGTCACTCTCCTTTGGACATTTTATCCCCCTCGGCCCTGCCCTGGCACACACGTGTGCAGCACTGGGGATGCTCCAAGTGTCCTTTGGAGGGTTTCTGTGTACAACACTACTTAATGTAAACTCTTTTACACCTTTTCTTTTTCCTGTTCCTCTTTAGAGGGCGTCTGAAACTTTTTCTTTCACAGATGTGTCTCCCTGAGGTTCTGTTTGTAGGGCTGATCCTGAGCTCACCATATGGAAAAGACCCTGACTTTGTCTCAGACCTCACTAATTCTATATAGTATTAAGTTCTATATAGTATTGTTTGAAAAGGATAAACCAGCTCTGGGTTCTTGTCTATAGGAAACTTTGATGCTGCAAAGGTTTGGACAATGGAATCTGTGCCCCCACTCCAAGTGCAGGGCCCTGCTTTGTACAACCACATTCATGAACTGAATTAACTGAATACTCAAAGGAAGGGTGAAAGGATGATCTGCTCAGCCAAGTTGGATAGGGCATTATTTGTGCTAAGGTTTTCCTTAAGGTGTGGGTGAAGAATCAGGATAAATGCAGAGCTTTGCAGGCTATTCTCTAATGAATTTTAACAGGCACCAGCCATGGTCCTCCCAGCACTGCTGCTGCTGCCATGGCTGTTCAGCAGCACTTCTGTCAGTGCCTGAGCACTTCTTTTCTCTGCAAAGCCTCCAGATTCCCCCCAGGCTCCCCTGAGAGCCTGCCCTGAGCCGAGAGGTGTCCCTGCAGGAGAGAGAACAGAAAAGCACTGCCAGGCTGCTGTGTGTCCCCCCAAGGAGTGCCACGGACAGCCCAGCCCAGCCCCAGCTCATCAAACCCCAGCTCTGGGCACTCCAAATGGCAGGACAGGGACAGCTCTACCCCCAAATACAGATGTGATGGCCTGTCACCCTGTCCTCTGCCAGGACACAAGCTCAGAAAAGGAGTGTGAATGACAGCATGCAGTGCTGAGAAACCCCTGGGACATGAGGCATTCATCCTGCCCCCCAGGTGTTGAATTTAAGTGACAAGCCAAACATATCTGGGGAAAAAATTTAGGCCTACGAGTGCTTGAAAGTAATTTTCCATACGTGGTATTTAAGACTCCTAAATTTCAAATCATTAATAATGATCTTTGAAGGGAACCCTGTAAGTTGTCTTCTAATTCCTGATGAGATAGAATAATTTATTACATCAATTTCTCTGATTAATGTAAAATATGCTTCAAATTTGGGTTTTCCTTTAATATTTAAACTTCTCCTTGAGAGGAGCTGCAGAAGGTGACTGAGTGCCCCCCAAACTGATGTGGTATGTCCTCAGAGCCGAGTAGGATGTGCTACTGGTGCTGATCAGCAATAAAAACCATTGGACAACAGCAAACCCAGCTCATTTCAGGACCTGCTGTCCAAAAGGCATGAACCAGGGCCCCACAGCTCTGCTCACTCATGCCAAGGAAGGGAGTGTCTTAAAAATTTACTCTGTGAATTGTAAATTTTATGTTATCAAGGACATCTCCCCCTAAAATCACTGAAAAAAGGCCAAATATGCCAATATTCAGGATAAATTACATGACAGGTCTTTTCCCTAAGAAATGAATTTATTTTAAATAGGATTTCCACTGTACTTACATGTCATTTTTGCAGTGCCAAAGTCAGAGAAAACCATGGAGGTTTTTGTCTTGGTCTTACATCAAGGAGGAAACTGAGCTGGCCACTGAGTGGCCATTTTCTGAGCTGGTAAAATGCATCACACTTTTGGTGTCCTTCATTGACCTTCTGTAGCTGAGGCTACAGAAAACTGAAGCATCCATCTCTGTTGGTCTTGGGCTGACCACTCAAGTTGCCCCTCTCTGGTTCAGGAAGACAGAGAAGGGACAATTTTAATACAGATGGGTCTCTATTGCAGGGAAAGCTAAGCCATGGTGTAGTACTGGTGGTGGAGCAGAGAGCCCTTATAATATCTGCAGTGATAAAAAATCAGAGCCCAGACAAGAAGGAGTTTGTTTAAGAGAGAATTATTTATTAGAAGATAGGAGGTTGTTACATACAGATTCTGTCCTGCAAAAGTGTCCTGGTCAAGGATGTGTCAAGGAGACATTTAAAACCCATTAGAGCTGGCCCTGGTCTCCAGCAGAGATACTCAAGACACAGCAGAGCTCTGCCAGACCTGGCTCCACGCTGGTGCTCAGCTGGGGAGAGGCCTGGGTGCCACAGCATCCCTGAGCTGGTCACACCGCCTTTATCCCACGGGAACACAGTGCTGGGGACAGCGGGCGGTGCTGCAGGAGGGGCACTGCTCTTCCCTGGGCTGGCCTGGGGATGGTGTCCCCAAACTGGGAGTTGTCTTCCATCGATGAACATGGCTGAGAAAATGGCTACGGAGATACAACCATGCTATGAGGTAGCATGAGGTAAATTAAAATTAAAAACCAGAGATCTCTGTGATACAGAGAACTCTTCCCACTCTCCCTAAACCCCGAACCAGGCTGAGCAGCAGTGTCTGAGCCCCCTTCCTTGGAGGAGGCAGCTCTTGCAGGGGATCACAAGAAGGCAGCAGCTGTGCTCCCAGCAGCATTCCTGCCAGCTTCAGGGGTGACCTGTTTCCCTTGGGCTTGGCAGGTGGCACTTGTCCCCCCGTGTGGCTGGGGCTGTGCCCAGGAGTGCCAGGCAGCTCTGTGAGGGGCTGGACACTCCCCAGCAGCCCCAGGCCCGGGGGGCAGCACTGCTGGAGCGGCAGCACAGCAGAACTGGCACGGGGAGGGCATCGCCAGCCCCAGGCAGTGCCACAAGGGCCCGAGACCCTGTTCTGCAGAGGGTCAGGGGCTCACAGCCAGCCAGGTAATGCATGTAACTTCCTAATTTACGGCTGCTGAAAGACAAATATTCTGGAGTCTGACTCCTCAGTCTGGTCCTTTGATGAAGCCACATTCTTGTCTTCACTTTGCTGTCTGGGGCAGAATATTACTTTCATTCACTGTCTGTAAAGTCACATTTAACTCCGTCTTTCCTTACTAAATCCTAATTATGGCTCCAGAGACTACATGTAAAACCCTGGGTATGATCCCCCCCTTTGCTCATAGAGTACGTAATCTTTTGTGTGCTATCAGCACTTTATCAGGATTATTACCTTTTCAGCCCTCAGTAATCTGAAGGAAAAAATATTGTTGGAACAGGTTTGTCAGAAATGTAATGTAATTGTCAGAAACATCTGTTTATGACTCATCTATCACCACATCTCTCTCCTCATCTCCATCCCAGAATGGCCTTTGTTAGCCTGGTACATCAGAAAGCTTTGGAACAAGAGATTTGGCAGTGAATGCTCACAGCTGACACCAACATCAACACAAAAGATGGGTCACACTACAGAGCTCAGAAGGGACAATCTGTGAGACAAGAATATTCCTTCTGCTGCAGATGATCTTCAGGGCTGGAGGTACTGGGGATGGAGAGTAACAGGAATATGCAGCTACAAAGCAAAGCAGCATAGCTTCAGTTACCTCTAGGGCACTAAATACTTGGCACTGAACTAACTTTGCTACAAATATGCCTATTTTCAAATCAGGCTTTATGTTCCTGAGGCACTCAGACTCCTTTTTTTGGAACATGTACCCAAATGAGTTTGATGTTTGGGGATGGGAGGGTTCAGAAAAATGCTCCCCAAGGACATCCACCATTTAGTTGAAGAGATGATCCAGACCCACTGAGTTATCAAAACCTCTGGAGCAATCATGACCACATGGTCAATTTTTAAGGATTTCTGTGGCACTGGATATGCTTGCACTTTCTTCACCCTATGGAAAGGGGCAAGCTGTGGAAGCCTGGGCCCTCTAAGAGCAGGCCAGAGCTCTTCCATTTACTCTTTGCCAGGAAACAACAAATCTGGAGGTTTGATCTGAAACAATCTCCTTTCCTCCTTTCTCAGCCCTGACCTTAAAGCTGGTTTAATTCCAGCTTGTTTTAGTGGGAGGAACACAGGGCAGACAACAGAGTATCTCATTTTGATTTCAACCTAACATTTAGGGGTAGATTTTTGCCTCCATTTTCATCATTGTCTTCCAGAACTGGTTCTTCAGCCACCCATGATGAAAACCTGTCCCTGCTAGGACTTCTTGGAACATCTTGATGAGTGAAGCTCACCTCTCAGAGCTGCCTGGATGTTGCACATGAGAAAAGTTTTCCTGGATGTTTTCAGAGGGAAAAGGCAGGAGAGAGGGATGCTTTCCCTCCAGAGCAAAGGTATGGGAGCCTTTTTCCTTGAGGGCAGATAAAGCTGGCTGCTGAATGCCCCTGCAGCGATGCTGTGCCAGGGCTGGGCAGGGCTGCCCGGGGCACTCTGGCACGGAGGGCACACACGGAGCGGGGCTCGGAGCAGGGAAGTGCAGGGCAGGGGGGTCGTTACCAAGGCTTGGTGACACTTGAGCATAGCTGTGTTTTGAGTATCTCAGCTGGGCACGCAGGACCAGCTCCAACAGCACCCAAAAGCAAAGAACATGTCCCAATTCCTGCAGTGTATGGCGTTACAGGGGAGTGACCGTCACACAGAAAGATTCTGAACATTAATTACAGTATCTTTTGTAACTTTATCATTTAATTGCCAACCCTTTTCCCTTAAAATTAATCATGGATGTACAGGATATAATCAAACAAGCTTTTTTAAAAAGTACATCTTAATATAAATAGTTTATTCAGTGCATGGTTGTGTATACAACAAATAATAAACAACTTTTTTGTACCAGGCAGAAAGCTGCCTGTACAGAACTAATTCAGTTTTGGAGCACAGAATCCAACGATGATTAATGCACAAAATCTTACACATCATGCAACTCTATGCCAATATTCCAACTTTCTCCCATGCAACAGACATGATGACCTAAATGGAAACCTAACTACATTTTTTAAACAATTGTTTCCAATAGTATGTATAAGTATATGTTGTTTAGGGGTAACCTGTCCTAACGCTTCCTCCTACACAATATTCACGTGCCCGTTACAGTGAAAGGACTTTTACAAATAAGACGTTTCTTATAAAAAAATTAAGTCACCTTAATTCCACAGTTTCTGTCTTTAGAAAAGAAGCCACAACGATAGTTTAACATGACACACAAAATGGAATTAAGAGAAATCTACACTGGAGGATAATTTCATCCCTTTCTGTTAACTTCCACTTGGGATAACAGAACAACTCAATTCCTACAGACTGGGGTTAGCACAAGAACTTTACCAGAAACTACAAATCTATAAAAATTTATATTTCATTGTGTTTAAAACCACAAGAACACTGTTTGCTTGAGCCTGAGACACCAACTCTCAGTTCCAACCCTGAATTTTTAATTATTTTTTTAAAGACATAGCTTTAAAGACCCATTGGAGTTCAGAAATCAAAAAGTTGCACTATTTCAAATTAAAGGATACATTTTTTTATCAAGCCTTAGATATAAAACGGTAAGCCAAGGAAATAACAGAGTTTACATATTTGTTTCTTGTTTGCCCCTATAAAACATACAAGCATTAAAATTTCCTTTGAAGAGCAAAAGTGGTCTTTTTCTGAGTTGGAAAGCAAATTCTTATCAGCACTGAATGCTGTGAAATGTTTTTGTTTTCTTTTCCACAAAGCATAGGAGAGAGAGATAGAGAGAGAAAGAAAAAGTGAGAGAGAGAAAGAGCTGGACGTTTCTTCTCCGAGATTTTTTCCGCAGTTGTGTTTGCTGGCTATCCAACTGCCTTGTGCTATGCACAAGCAAATTCTACATTACTGGGGTGTATCCTTTGACAACCAGGAGATCTAATGGCTGATAAACGAGTGACCTATGTGAGTTCAGTGGCTTGTCCTGGGCAATTGAATGTTGGGATGAAAGACTGCGAGTAAGAATTCAACTGCATCCAGAGGTAAGGTTCTGTTTAGAGAGCACTTGGCTTGCCTGAACCTGGCTACGTTGACTCGTTTTGGCTCATGGATTTACCCCCATTTAGCACTCCTGAAACGCTTCTGCTCTTTGTTGGGGTCCCACTTCCAGATCTGGAGAACTCTGTGAGATCGTGGAGAGAAGGCTCTTTGTACATGGCCACTGCAAAGCAAGAGAGAGCAGAACATCAGCAGGATCCCAGGGCAAAGCCCAGCTGTGAAACGCTGGGATATTTCAGCCAGCAATATGCAACCTAAGGAGAGAATCAAACACCCATGGCAAGGAAACTTCTTCCATTTCAAACACTCCCTGAGAACCTCTGAGATCCTCTTCAATGGACTGATGTTTTACAGAAGGGGAAAACCATGGCTCCTCCCTCTCCCAGTTAAACCAGCCACCTACCCACTGCACTAACACAGCCTTGCAGGACAGACCTAAGCTGATAAAAATCAGCATTTCCTTACCAAGAGAGAAGTAGCACTGTCCATAGTTGTAATTTAACCTGTTCGAGCTCTGCTTAGATCAACCCCACGTTACAGCACATTACACTCCTGTTACACAATTAGCTGGACACGTCAATTATATACACACAGCAATTAAACACTGACACAAGACAGTATCAGTTCAGATAAACAGAGCAAACCCAAGCAATTACCTTTTAAGGGTTTTGGAAGAAAGTGTGCTGCAGGTTTATTTTTCTTCACATGGTTTCCTTTCATTATTTCTCCTTCTTTGTTAAGACCCAAATACCAACCCCGGCCAGACTGTTGCTGTCTGTAGATCATTGAAGAATATGTCACATAGTAGTTTTCAAATACTGATTCTTTGAACTTGCATTCAGGTGTAAAATGTTCCTGTAAGAAAGCAACAGATCAATGCGTGCAGGGCCAAATCTCACACCAGTTAATGAAAAGCATCCAATGTCCATTGCTTTCCGAATGGCTAGAAGTCATACCTCTCATCCTCAGCTATCCAATTATGAAACACAGGTCCTAAAAGTATTAACAAAAGAGTAACACAATTTGAAACCTGTAAGATGATGCTGTGAGCAGCTCTAAGTAGACTGTCCTAAGATCTTTTCAAACAATGAGTAGAAAGTCTAAATAAAGATTTATTGATTGATACAACTAATGGATATTAGGCAGACACAGACCTGTGTCAGCCCCGTGGGACCAGCTGTGGTCCAGCCCTACAGGCGGGAAGTGAGGCCACAGAATACCTTTGTGCATTAACTGCTGGCCCTAACTGTTCAAGAGAAAAGTGCAGTAACAATCCAAAGCCAGTGTGCCATGAGCAAAACGGTTGTCTCTTACTAACCCAGCAATATATTAAATTAGCTCGTAGCAGCTGCCTCTGTGGTCTGATCTCTGCTCCTCCTCTGTCTGTTGCATCATCCATGGAGCTCAGCTCAGAGACCCTCAGCAGACATCAGCCAGGACTGCACCACAGCTGGAAGCCTGTGGCACTGAGCCTTAGCCTTCCTGTTGGACTGCACTGTCTTTTGGGGGGATGGTATTGAGCTGATAGTGAAAATAAAGAGCAATAAGCCAGGACAGAGCCTTTTTCCTCCTGCCAGTGATGTGCTGGCTCTCCTGCCTGAATCAGTATCACTGCACTGCTGCCCAGATTCAAAAACAGATACAGACACGAAACATGGCTGTTAGAGGGATCTCACACCAAACACCAGTCCTGAGAGCACCACTCAGCTGCTTCCTACAGCCCCAGGTCCTCTGGGTTTTGAACATTACCAGTTCTGACAACATCTCACCTATGGACTCTGGAAGTCTGTAAAACATGAAGGAGAAAGGGTTTGGTCTGGTGATGCAAATGTTAACATCTCGATCGTGCCTGTCATTGCATCCCAGAGCAGCCAGATGTTTGCTGCTTTTCCCTTGTGAAGGCAGCCAGCTGCAGTGGAGCTGCCCTTGTGCTTACAGTACCCTACTGAGGCGTGAAAGAAAGGAGGAAAAATTGTGCTTGTATAATGATTGTAATTTTGATTTTAAAATATCGCAGGAAATTAAATGTCTCAGGAGCTTAAGATATTCTTATCTAGTTTCTAAAATATTCTTATGTGAGAAAAAGATGCTATTAGGAAAAAAAGAAACCCACCACTCTGCATTTTCTGCACATCTTTTGCCACTTTGTCTTTATAAGAGAAAGAAAAAAGCTCCCATTCTCTGACTGGCATTTGCTTCAACAAAGAATGTGAAGCAAGCAATTTTCTTCTTTTTTTCTGTTAAGCTAATTGGTTGTTATTTAGTTAATTGACAATTGGTTTCAATTGCTGTCAAATGGGGACAGTCACTGCATTTTTGTAAGATTTCTGCATAAAAGCCTTCCCTCACTGTTCCCTGCCCAGCACCAGCCATGGTAACAAAGACTATTGCAAGGGTATCATCCAATTAGCAGCAAAATGGAAAACTACAGTGCTCCCACTAGAAGATTATGGTTTATGTACAGTAATTTGGAGCTGTTTTGGGTACAAAAGGCCTGCTTGTACACAGCAGCAGAGGGTCAGACTGCAAACAGAACTGGAACATTTACTGTGGGGCTTTTAGGAAGCAAGTTAACCTCGGAATGAGCAGCAGCCCAGAGTCCCCCGACACAGAGGGCCAGGAACAGTGGGGAGACAGAAGGAAGAGACACCAAACCCCTCCCTCACTCCTGGCTTTCCCCTGGGCCCTCGGGGAAGTGCTCCTGTGAGTTGGTGGCTGAGCCCACGCACAGCCCGACACCGAGCTGCTGGTGCAGCCCAGGGAAAATCCCTCCTGGAGCATCCCCACATTCTGCAGGGGCTGCAAGGGGGTGGATCCTCACGACAAACGGCACAGAAACACAGACACCCCTCCATACCATGCTCAGTTATCAAGACGAATTCCCTCCCAGTTTTTCAGGCACTAAAGCAGAACCCCTCATTCCCTGGACTGGGCTGGCAGAGATTGGTGCCCCTTTCCCTTGGCTGACACCTGCCAATTCCCAGGCTGCAGCAGCAGCTTCAGCAAGGTGCTGCCAGTGGAATGGCATCCTCATTGCCAAATAAACAGCTCCCACACGAGCTGTTTGCAGAAGCTGAAATGCTCTGCCTGCTCCTGAATACCGAGCAGCTGCTCACCTTTAGGAAGAGTTTGTTCTCACCCATCCCTAGCCTTCAGTTTAATCCAATGTGTGTCTTTCCTACTCGTTACAGAAAGAGTCAGGGAGGAGAACTGCAGAGGAAGCTCTGAAAAAGGAATGGCAGCATGGGGGAATTCCAATTAAAATGTACTTTTCTGAGCTTGGCAAGTCCTTGTGCCAAGCCAACTGAGCACGGACAGGACTTCTATGAGCACATCAATTCAAGATACAGTGCAGAGCAGCTACTGCAAATTGGCCATTATGTTATCTCTGCTGGCAAATTCTTTATTAATATTCTTAGGAAGAGCACACTAAAGTCAGGAGAGGGCTGAGTGCCCAAATTAACACTGATGTTTTCCAGCTCATATTGTCAATCCTATGGAAAATTTATAAATACAACTGTTGAATTCTAAGGCCAGATTTTTCCTGTCTCTCAGCTGTTCTTTTAGTCCATCCTTGCAATGAAAATAATGCAAATGAGTTCTGGAAAGTCCACTGTTAGGGATACATTATTACACAAACAGATGAAGATTAATTATTTCTGTGAAACAGCATTTCAGTCTCTGCTGACCTCCAAAGTCACTGATGATGGCACCTACATGACAGTAAACTGCAGTCACTCAAGCCCCTCATAAATACACCCTTAACAATGAATGAATGAATAAATGAATAAATAAAAGTGAAAAGAAAGTGCTGGATTCACTGTAGTCATGACTCAGCCATGCTTAAGTAAGCGAGGAGAGGAACTGTCAGAGGCTGCTTCTTGGTTTTGAGCTGATCAGCTGAACTACTGAAAGGTTCCTTCATGAACAAATCTGTAGCTGCATTGAATATGTGAAAAATAATTCAAAAAGAATAATTTGGTGTATGACAATATGGTAAAAAGGCCTCGTGGCATACACTTGGAGTAGCTGTATTTCCAGGCAGCTGACTAGATTATATCCAAAATAATTCAAGCTGCACTACAGAATGCCAAGCCTGAAAACTGAAATGCCGTAAAAGCGAAGCTGGAATTCTTCCTGCTCTATTTGTGCAGACTATCTGAAGCCAAAGCCCCTCCAAACTATCAGCCATCACACTCACCTGCACTGCAGGAGTGCATGTTAATTATTCTGTGCTCCAAATGACTCTGATGCAGGAACAGCCTCCCCATGAACAGAAAAGGGGAAACCTGCTTGTAAGGCAGGCATTTAGTGTGGTATCACAGGAGCCTCTTGTGGGCATGGCTGAAGCACAGTGCACAGAGGGAGGAGGAAGATGTTTCCTCTCTGCTGTTGACTGCATACTGAATTTGCATTGTGGATACCATCAGCAGGGGCCATCACCAAATTCTTCAAGTAATGAAGTCCACACTGGGTTTGTTCAATGTCTTTCTTTCACTGCAGGTTGAGTATCCTGCAGCTACCCTACAGTAGTTTATTAGAACAATCACAGATTTTGTTCAGATGGACTTAGTGCTAGAAGCATGAGTAAACAATAAGAAAAGAAAAATTAACTTTGAAAAGTATTCAAGGAAAGTATTGTGTGCTTGGGAAACTTGGAAAATGTTCTTACACACTGAGAATGCAATTATATTCCTTGTGATCAATGACTATGTCTGTGTATGGGATTTATCCTTTATTTTCTCCACTTAATGAAAATTGGATTTTTTTTCCCTTCATATCCCAATTTCTTTCAGGACTATAATGTAGCCCAGGATTCCATTTTATAATCATGAATTTTTGAAGGAGCCTCGTTAAGGTTCCAGAGTAGTGATTTTCTGCGCCAGTGAGCCTGCCTTTTTTTATTAACAGAGATTGATTTTCTCCATCTTGGCATGTGACGTTCCAGGGTGCATCCTCTGGATCATCACCCTGTAATGCAGTGGTATCAACAGCACAGGATGGGAAACCTTCAACTTTAATGTGATCAGAAATAACAGCTTTTAGATCACCAGTGTGAGAAGACTGAAACTGGTATTTCCTGAGCCACCAAAAGTCATTTGCCACAGCAATGGAAAATGACAATCACCTTAAAGTAATTTTTTATCAGATATAGCACAGTTTCCACAGATAGCTTCCAATCCTAACATGCTGTCCATTTTGCTTAAGTTTACTTATTTTGAGGAATCCTGGTGATGTCAGTGGGAGCAACTCACTGTTGTAAATGTACACATCTTGTGGGACTGTTAGACCGTGTAACTGTGACTGTACACAACACTGCCAGGCACAGCAAAAGATGTTACCCAAAAAGCTGTGTGGGATCAGCTCAGTGAGGAGCATCATTCTGGTTACGCCTCTTCCAGGTGAGTTTTCACCAAGACTTTGCAGGTAGCCCAAAGCCCTCAGTAAGGCTGAACTAACTGCTACCAGACAAGCCACCTGCTGATGAACAGGGATTTGTGGAAGAAAGAGTGTAATTCCCCTTGAGTTCACTTCAAGGCATCTGTACTGGCCATGGAAGGAAGAAAATTAGATCAAAAATTATATATTATTCAGGAAAACAACTTAATGACAGGAGTGATAGGAAAGCAAAGTTTTCCTGGAGAGTGATCCCAGACAACTCCATAGCATGGATTTTCCTTATTGCTAGTGCAAGAAACATGAATTTATGTAAAATTATTTAGTACAAAGCTTCTTTGAAGAGTACAATGGCACCCAGGAAAGCAGCTGGATAGCCAGTCTCTCCAAAGAAAGATTCCAGGTGGTCACTAGGTATTCTATGAATCCATGAGAAAAGCACTGAAAAGCCCCCGTAATGATTCCCTTGACATTGTTCCTTTGCACAGCAAATCAAATGCACAAACTCAGGGAAAAATGCCCACAGTGAACTGAAGTAGAAAACGTATTAATTACAAATACAGAGATTTAGAGGTGTGAGTTTTGTTCATTACTCTTTTCCTACCCTTATCAGTGACTCAGTTTTAGAAGGTGACCAAGTCATCTTTGCCCAGATTTTTGAGTGCATTTACCATTTAGGCACATCAATAACTAACTATTTAAAGCTGGGTGTGCTCTCAGCGTGCTCTGCCCATGAAATGGATGCACTGCCTGATGACCCAAGGGAAAAGACTCAATGACTGTAAACAATGCTGAAATTTAATTGAGACAGGAACAATGCATAATCATATTGTTCCCCTGTCTTTTGGTGATGCTTCACTTTTTCAACTGTGTTGATTAACCAAAGCATTCCTTAACTGGGGCAAGAGAACTAAGGCACAATACATACAGAAAGAAGGTATTCTGAATACTGCAGAGGAAATCAATCTTGCTGGAGAAAGCCTGTAATGTGGCTTAAAACTTCTGCAAGATACCCAGGAGTCCACCTCAAAGATGTCAAACACAGGTCTCTTTCCTGATCCATCCCACTAAGTTTTGACATACAATTTACTTGGTGTGAATAAGAAGGACAGAAGATCCACTTTACCCCAAATTCCTCTCTTCTGCCTCATGTTCACCTCTGATGATCCTGGAACCATTGGTAGAGGGAAACCTCTGCCATTACCTGAATGAGCAAGTCTTATTTTAATACATCCTAATGGTTGCATCTACCCTCTTTTAATTTCTGCCCCTTTAGGACATCAGACTTGCCAGTCCTAGCTCAGAATCAGTAGAATTCAAATAAAATAAAAGGAAGAAACCAGTCTTTAAACATTGTCTGTTTTGTGAAACTTGAGAAGGTTCATTAGGCAGTAAATGCCTGTCAGGTTTTCTGAGGGCTTTAAACCAGACTAACAGAGAAGATCAATGCGTGTGTTACAATTCTGTTATTACCTAGAAGCCATTTTTAAAATCACATTTAATTTTTATTGTTTCCCACATACAGAAGTCCTGTTACTACTCCAGAAACTGCAGAAGAAAGCCTGTATGTTAATTTGTAATTAGGCCTCTCTGGAGACAGATCTTACACTTAGACTCATGTAGGCATCGATGGGAGTAAAAAAAAAAAACAAACTAGAATAACTTTCCCCATGTCTACCCAAAGGTTGTATTGTATGATAAAGCCCTAGGATTCATGGAATGCCCTGCCAGGTTTGGTCATGGACTGGTTTACACCACTACAACCTCTATGGTAATCTCCAGATGAAAAGTGGGAGACAGAAGTATCCCTGTACTTCCACACTGATCAAGTTTTCTTCTCTAGGTATGTGCACTGATCATTTTTGGGTGGTGAGCTTGCTGGACCTTGGATCAGATGTGCTACATTTTCTCATCACCCTCCCACCCACACGACGGAGCCAAGCAGAGGAATGAAATCCTCCAGGCTGAGCGAAGCTCCAAGAGCAGAGCTGCTGCTCAATGTCTGACCTGCCTGGCACTCAAAGGGGGAAAGGGAAAAGATGTGCTCCCTGAAAACGTGCTGGGAGAGATCCTGCCTCCTGTGCCTGGAGGAGAGCTCGCCTGCCTGTGCAGCAGCAGGGGCAGCTGCAGCGGGTCACTGTGTGCGGGTGTGCAATGAACACCCAGAGCCCACCGGAGCTGGCCGGCCAGTCCAGCAGCCTGGGCACTCTGCCAGCTGCTCAATCGGGCTCCCATTGGAAACCACCAGAGAACTCCCTTTTCCTCTCAGGAGGCTCAGTTTTCCCCAGAGCAGCCAATCCTTTTCATAATTTTCCTAAGCTCATTATCTCTGTTCCCTGCGACAGCGGCTTCCACAGGTGAATCCAGCACTGTGAAAAACATACTGAAAATGTGTCTGTTGTTGTGCTTTACCATAAGCACATTTATTGGGTTTTGTTTTTTTTTTTTCCCCCAGCTTTTTTCTCTCAGCTTTTAATTTTGGAAAACAGAACATAAAAGTACTCAGTGTGCCTCTTCTGTGACATTCATTACCCCACATCTCTCCATCGTGCCTCTGCTTATTCATCTCTTGTCTTAACTAAGCAGGCCTAATCTTTTTAAAATCTCTTCTCATATGAAAGTTTCTCAGTGCCTTTAATCATTTTCATTACCCTTCACTGAATTCTTTCTTTTTTTTTTCTCTATCATTTCCAGAACTGAAACACAACATTTAAGAAGAGGCTGCACCACTGAGTTGCATAACAGAGGTAAGATATTTTCAGTCATTTGTCTTACGACGAAGTAAAATGGTTTTTGTTGCTCAGCCTCACTATTGTGCATTTGTGCAAAAGTTCTCTATCTTTTAAATTTTGTCTCTGATAAATATAGTCCAATTTCATGGTATTTCTGACCGTCTGATTAGTGAGTGTATCCAAGCTTAAATATTAAAGGGAGAAAGATGCAAAAGGCAGCTCGAACAGCTTTCTTACCCAGAACTAGCGCAGAGAGCCCCAAAGATGCTAAGCAACCTGTTTTATAACAAACCCATTATTACACAGATAACCTGCCAGACACTGCAATCAGATTTCCAGCAGTTATAATTGACATCAAATCCTGGTATTGTCAAATCTCTCCAACACAGCTGTTGAGCAGAATGTCCGCAGCTTAAGTGTGTCACATACTGCTTTTTAAAAAAGAACAGATCTAAGTTGAAAAAAATCCCTTTAAAGTGTGGGGATCATCTGCTCTCAGTTACAGACAGCCCTTCATCCTACTTGTTCTAATGGCCAAGCCCTGAGCCCACTGCCATTTGCTGGACATGGCCAGTGGCATCTCAATGACTATGTGGAGCCAGAGCCTTGGTACACCACAAGTGCCTTATTTTTCAGGGAACTGCTTGGGATTTGTCCCTCTGCAAACAGCCCTCCAGCTCTTCCTTTGGCTTTGTGAGCTTCTGCAGAGGATGGCCAGCAATGCTGGACATTGCACCACCACACAATCCCCCTGCACTTCTGTGGCCCAGCCTTCCCAGCACTGGAGAGCTCCCCAGACAGGCTCTGTGGAAGCAGCAGAGCTAATCAGAAGAGTATGGGATTTACTGCTGTATCCTAGATACAGGACACCAGCCCTGGGCTAAGGAGATGGAAGAGATCTCCTTTGGACTGACACCCGTGAATTTATGCAGATTTATCCTAAAGGACTGGAAAACAATAATCTAATCAGTGTTTGCAGCAAGCTCTAAATCCGTCTGTTTAATTACAAGCAGGGACGTGACCCTTTTTGCAGTGGTTGCTCCTAAAATCCTATGAAAAATCATGAAAGCATACAAAGCTTTTTCTCTTTTGGGGAAGAGCCGCTGAATTAACAAGAGTCAGAACAAGTGCTACCATCCTTCCAGAGGGAACAGTGATAGCAGGGAATGCTGTCTCTGTGGTAACCTGCAGCCTGGCTGAAAGCCTGTCTTCACAAGAGCTCTGAGTGCAGGTGGGGAAATGGATGTGGAATTTATCCCCTTGCTCTTTGCTGCTCTGCTGAGGTGCCACCCTATGTTTCTGATGGGAAACTCACGGAGGCAGAGCTCTTCCACCCACAGGTTGGGCAGGCAGGTCCCCCCAAGCACAGCCTCTGCTCAGCCTGGACCCCCCCAAACCTCCACCTGCCGCTTTGCTGACACCAGAGAAGAAAGATGGGGTCTGCACCAGAGGAAGAGCTCAGATGCTGCTGAACGAGCTCTTTTTCTGCACACCAGAAATTGCCTCTGTTCAGCGACTGCGAGAAGCTGCAAGTGGAAGATAAATAACAGCAGGAGGTGCAGGAGAAGGAATAATGCCACACTACATCAAACAGGTTCTTGCTTTGCTGTCAGCTGAGTCTCTGTTCCACAGGAAAGGCCAGCCCTGCCATTTGGCCTGTGTGCTTTATTAATGTGGATGCATATTCCTGGTGTGTGGCTTAGCTGATCCCTCAGTTCAGTGCGTGCTCTCAGGCTGCGTTCTCGGCACAGGCTCTGTCCTTTCCTCCTCGAGTGCCCCCAGCCTGCTGTGCTCTCTCCCCACACAGCCCTGGGCACTGCCCGTGCTGCAACTGCTGCCCTGGAGGAGCCTCCCCTACAGCAACACTGCCAAATGTATTTGGGACCCCCTGTAAAGCTTGGTAAAATTATCAATGCAGTAGAGTTTTTGGACTGGCATGATATACTAAAAAATAATGCCAAACTAGCAGGCCTATTCATTGGGCTTTTATTCTGAAGCATTACATTGCAAGCATAATTGTTAACATGGACAATGCCAGTGCTGGGAAACTTAAGCAGGACATTACACTCAACAAAAGCAGTGACTCCTTGAGAACCTGATCCAAAATGTATTTATTATAACCAAGGCAAATATTACCCATGCTTTTACTGCATTTTGGCTAGCTCCTAATGTTCAGGTGGCCTTCAAAGACACACAGACATCTTGCTAAGAAATCTATGATATTTGATATTTGTCACTATTAATTAAGCTCACTTGCTTACTACAAAGTGTAAATATAAAAGACTGAGCATAATAGTAATAATGTGAATGTCCCAGGTTCAAGGAACTGGTTAGCTCCACCCTGAGCAAACCAGCAGCTCTGTCTGACCAAATGATAATGAGACCTTTTCAAATGAGCTTGATTTACTGAAATCTGTTTATTCATGAATGCCATGGGTGGATGTTTTTCAAACCTCAGTAGTTAGACAGTGCCAGGGCATTACTGGCAGCCAAACCTTGCTTCTTGATATACAGCAGTGATGCTCTTTGGAATTTCTCTACCCTCCCTAAATGATGCTATTGACCATATGCTGCTAAGAGGATCTCGGAGGGATGTTTGTATTAGAGATGTAGGCTAATTGTGAGATTTGAGAGATTTCAGATGGCAAAACCTTTTAATAACAAGATAATAAAGGCTTGTACAAGGGAGATGAGATGTAAGAGTGACTTTGAGAGTTGATGCTGACTGGTAGAACACATTTGTTTCAGCAGGTAAAGACTCCACCTAAGAAGGGACACTTAGGCAGAGAACAGGCTAAATTTCTCTCTGTAAATGACATATATGCACGTTTTGTAAGCAACATTTTACGTCTGGGGAAGTTTTCCAGCACTTTGCCCATGAAGAGCTGTGCAGCAGAGCAGAGCCCAGCTCCCCTGCATGGGCACAGGTACTAAGAGTGCCCACATGCCTGGGTTACCTCAGGGACATGGTGCACCAGCACTGCAGTCACTGCATTGCTCCAACAAGCAGCTGGCACTGTGCAGCATGAGAAATGGGATGTTTTACATTACAGTCAGCACTGAAACTGCAGTGTGCTCTCCAGCAAAGCCCCAGTGTGTCCCTGGGAACAGCTTGGATAGATGAGGCAGAAAACACCCCTTCTGCCTCTCCTTGTCCTCTTGGAAACCAGACCCTGGACACATCAGCCAGGCCCACAAAGCTGCCTCCAAAATAGAGTTTCTTTGGGTTTTATAGCTGGTAGCTCTAAACAGGGTTCTCCAGAAAGCCAAATAATGCAGAAAGAAGCAAGCATTTCCACTACCTCATTCCATGATATGGCTGTGCCATTAATGTCTAGAGACTGGGCTGAGTATTGTATGTCCTCTCAACAGGCCTCCAACAAGCCAATGAAGCTGAGAAACAGAAAGCCCTGTCCTTCCAAGAGACTGCCTGAGCACACAGATAAGCTTACAGAGCTCTGTTTTGTTTCTCACACAGTGATATGGACTTTGCAAAGGTCTGTCATTTGGCTGGGCCGTGTAAAAGATTATTCTGGAGCCAGACTTTTGGGAGACACCATGCTGTGGTTGTCTAAGCAGCAGAGGAGAAACAGGTCCCTGGTAAAACACTTGCAAACCTAATTTAAACTTGGAAGACACCCAAATGTCTCTGGGAGGTGCAATTTAAAACCCTAACCTAAGATAGCCTGGACTACAATCGCAGATTTCTGGGAATGTTGAGTGACACTTGCTCCATGAATCAAACACTGCAGATCTCTGTATAATAACATTTCAACAAGAGAGCTGTTCTGAGTTCTCTCACAGTGAAAAAACTAGAAGAACACTAATTCAAACACAGGTATGACCACTACCCAATGTAGACATCTGCACCAGCAAACCTCTCGGGCTTTCTGAGAATTTGAGTTTAAGAACCCTTTCCACCTCCACCTCCATCTCAATTTCTCTGACAGTGTTGAACAGACAGGGAGCTCCCTGAAAGGATTTAGAAAGGTTTAAGTGAAATCTTTGTCCCTGAATCATACAAAAAGGTGAATGATGTGAGCACTTTGATTTTAAAACTAAACCTTGTATCTCTGCCTCAGAAAGTCCTTTTAAGCGCAGTTAAAACAAAGAACTTCTGGCATGAGATTAACAGATGCTGTGCATTGTGTTACGAGGAGGAATTTGAAAGCCAAGTCCAAGGTTCAGTTTGAAAACTACTGTTGTATTTTTTCGTGAAGTATCTGAAGTGCCTTGGATCAGTTCTGCCTCTGAATTGTGGTTCTCCATTTCCAGGTCAGCAAGTGACACCTGTTTGCAGCCAGCCAGGGAGCGAGCAGAGCAAAACCAGCCTGCAACTGAGTGTATAAAGCTGAGCCTGTCCATCAGAAAAGATGTTCATCTTTCAATTTCCCCTCTAGCTGATCTTTCATTTCACTGTCCAGGGAACCTGTTGTTAGTGTAACCTAACAAACAGCAAACCAGGCTGGGGAAAGAAGGCACAGCAGACCAAGGATTTAGGGATTTGCTGATGAATCCTATCACCTGCCTACTGTAGCCTGCACAAAGAATATGGGCTGGCAAGTTCAGAGCCGCAGTTTTCCTGCAGCCACAGTGGCAAAGCTGATGGGGGTGTTGTGGTTTAAACCCAGGCAGAAAATACCACACAGCCACTTGCTCACTTCCCTGCCTTCACAGTGGGATGGGGAGGAGAATCACAGGGAAAAGAGAAAGCAAAACTTGTGGATTGAGAGAAGGACAGACCAATACCTGAGACAAAGTAAAATGAACACTACGAAGAAAAAAGTAGAGGGTTAGAGATTAAACCCAAGGAAAACAACAGAGTTCCTCATCACCTGCTGACTGATGCCCAGCCCATCCCTGAGCAGCAATTGGTCCCTTCCAGGAAACTCCTCCATTTCAATACCTAGCATGACATTCCATGGTGTGGAATGTGTCTTTGGCTAGTCTGGGTGAGCTGTCCCAGCTGAGGTCCCTCCTGGGCTCACTGCTCACTGGAAGAGGCTCAGCACTACTGAGCCACAACCAAACCATCACTGTGTTACCAACAGGATTCTCGTGCTGGGTCCAAAGTGGCACTGAACCAGCTACTGAGAAGAAAGTGAACTCTGTCACAGCCAAAAGCAAGACAGGGGTTAGGCCTTTCCTACCACGCCACAAACTAAGCTGCAGAGGTGTTGCCCTGTTCCTCCTTCAGTGACTGTGGGGGTGAGCCCAGTCTGTGAGCGCTGCTGGAGACCCTGGTGAGACTGGTCCATCCCAGGATGTCACAGCTCAGTAGAGCAGCACAGGCTGTCCCCAGGTGGCCCCAAGTGTTCCACTCTGTCACCACATGAGACAGGTTAAGTGAGCTTTAATACCAAGTTCTGCACAGAAGAGGATTTCAGTTTTGCTCTCGTCTAGGCCAGAGAAAGTCTGCCCCAGATCAGCCTTGGTACTGAAGTCTGATGGCTGAAATGGAAAGAAATTACTTTGGGTACATCCGAGATAGAGGTTTTGCTTTCCAGTATTTACAGGGATTTCTTTCCCCCTCATGGAAACAGCCCCCAAACCTTACAGTCTTATTTTGGCGAAGCTCCCATTAAAATGAATCATGAATTTGCCTGAGTTAGTGCTTCAGGACTGAGCTCTAAATTGTTAAAAGTGAATGACATGTAAGAATTTATGTCAATTTTCCAAACTGTTCAGCAAAGGTAGACAAAAATCCTGCTAGCTAGAAGGCGTGTGGCTGACTCCTGGTCTGCTTTGAAATCCCTCAGCCCTAGCTTTTTAGTGAAACACAGTGCCTTTCAAGCCTCGTATTTTAATCATTGTTCTTCTGCAGAGTGCAGAACTCTTTGTCTCGTTTCTTTGGTTCAAGTACAGCCTCCACCATGACCAGCTTTATGCTGTAAGTGCCACCCTTGATAGGTTCCTTCTTTTTCTCCCTCTTGCAAAATATTCCACAGCCTGACCAGGCAATGCACCTTCCCCGAGGGACCCGTGGGTATCACCATATCCCTGCACGGCCTTCAGGGGAGTCAGACTGGGCAGCACGTTCTGCTTTGGGCACTGTCTCTGGACCTGTGAGATGAGCCACAGCTACAGCACAGTCTGTGGGTAGGCACTGAACTCTTCCCAGGACTTGGGGGTTTCACCTCTGAACCTCGCAGGCAGGGCTGTTCTGCTGAACTGAACGAGGTACAGCACACTGGGGCTGCTGGAGCTCGGGGTCCCCAGGCAGTGACTGAGCTCGGGGTGTGGGACCTGCAGGGAACCTTCAGAGCCCAGCCCTCGATCCCAGCCCCAGCTTTGCCACGGCCACGGCGCCCAGAGGGACCAGCTGCTTTTGTGTTCACAGCAACACCACTTAAAAATTATCATCTTAGCAGCAATTCCTGGACTTCATTACAGTGGAATGTTTTTAGAATTATTCCTAAGTGGCTTTGCCTAGGATTAATTGGGTCTACAAACTAATTATTTTCTTTCTGCAAGTTATAACAATTTGTCTGCTGGTCTCTTGTCTTTTTAAGCTCCAGCTGGGGAGATTCAGCTCTTCACTTCAGTGTCTCCCACCACTGGATGTTTGTTATTGAAAAGCATCTTCTGCCAGAGCTGCAAACACAGCCAGGAAAGCCCACAATGCAAACTGGAAAATGATGAGGAAGGAAAGGATTAATTTCTTCCCCTAGATTTTGCAAAGCCATTACCTGTTTTTGAATGACATTTCCAATTCGACACTGGGAACCACTAAAGCATTTACATAAGAATGCAAAAATGCTCACATTATCACTGCAGGAAGCACTTAAAATTTAAGATAATTATATAGTATGGAAACTATTTCAAAGGACTCAAACAAAATAACAACTAATTCTAGAGAGTCACCCTTTAAGATGATTATTACTCTGCACTACTGCTGATCTTCCACTAAAAAAATCCTTCTCTTTACAATTATATGCACATTATAAATTCCTACTTTGTTCTTCTACCATCAAGCTCCTACAGCTGCCACTGACAAATTTGCATTCTCTGAGAGCTTAACTAGACAACCAAAATATTCGCAGTGGGAACAGAGGTAAAACACACGATTGCCACGGTCGGATGCCACCCCCCCTTCACTCTGGGCCCTCTGCCCTGGGCTCCTACAGCACTGGTTTGCAATGGGGACACAGGGAGGATCCTCTCAGGAACCTGACACTTCTCTGCTGTGCAGTGAACAGCAGAAGAAAGAATCCTACGCTGGAGTCAGCAGCAAGGGCGATACAGAAAAGCCTGGCTGGGCGTTGTGGGGGAACCCCTGAGCCTCCCACCTCTGCTGCTGTGTTTGCAGCACTCTGCAACCTGGGCTGCTGCTTCTCATCTGTGCAGAGTAATAGAAAGCAGTAGAAATGTATTTAGTCAGCTGCTTTCCAGACCAAAAAAATCACATTTCAACAGAAGAAACCTGGCATGGGAAGGGAGAAGCACACTTGTGATGTGAAAATGTTCTGCCCCACCAGCCTCTCTCTACCTTCTGCTTCCACTCCCCACTCTGACTCCTGCCCCTCCTGCCCCACTGCTGCCATTCTCTTCTCTTGTCCCCAAGTGTCCCAGGGGAAAAAAAAATATTCTGCCTAGCTCTATTGCTCAAAGCAAACTCATTTGGGGAAAAACTTATCTGCCAAATCCTAATATGTTTTTATTGGATATCTGCTGAGAGAGATTTACAGCTCATGCCAAAGTCAAACTCTGCTTTTTTTTCCCCCACAGCAAGGGCAAAAGTACAACTCAGAGCAAATGAAAATTTCTTGTCTCAGATATTATGGAGACTTAAGAAAGTCCCATACCAAGGCTCTGACTTAATGGACAATAGAAAGTGTTTTCTGAGTCTACTTATTGGAAATAATAGCAGCAAAAAGAGCTGAAACTTCCCCACAAACCTCAGCCTGAGAAAGAAAACTGATATATTTAAAATCTTAAATTGGGACAAAGCACAGAGTAAATTAAAACAGCATCTGGTAATGGGAAGTGCAGGCAGCTCACTCGTAGGTGCTGCTCCCTGGGCTGCTGAAGGTTTTTCACACAATTGTCTCAATCAAACCAAAGCATTGGAGGTCTAAACAAACCGGATTGGCAATGGGGTTCACAGGGGAATTTCATTAGGCTTGGACTAAAGAACATTTCAGACAATGCTGGCAGGAACTCCCATCTATTAAATGACCATTTGCATGAGCAGGACACCAGCAGCCTTTGCAGAATGCCCTCCAGAGCTGTGTGAAGGGTTACCAGGTACCTGAGCAGGCCAGCACAGGGCCAGGGAGTTCCCTGAGTTATTTCGGTCCCCCAGGGCTACAGCTTTTCTCTCCTCTGCTCCCCTGGGCTACCCAGCTACTGCACTCCAGGGGCTGTTTCTGCTGGTGGGGATGTACTCATGAAGCCTCTTACCCTTCAAACACAGACCTGTGCTGAAGTCCTGCTTCCCTACACACAGCAGGAGCTGTGCTGCCCCTCAGGCACCCATCACCTTCCCTCCAGGCTGTCCCCACTGCTCCAGTCCTGCTGCTTGTTCCAGGATGGCTGACACTGCACTAACACGTCTCCTTCCATGTACCTGCTTCTCCTGCCACATGCTTTTGGGCACAGAAAACTAGCTCGAGGAGTAGCCAGAGATGCTCCCTTGCCTGCCTGAACCCTGAGTGGTCACAAAGAGGAGCAGCCACAGAGGCACCAAGGTGTTTTCTGCTCTTGATATGCCTCATCCCATCAAAGATCACAGCTGTCTCTTCCAGTTTTCTCAGATGAGAGAACACAGGCGTTGCCAGCCTACAACATCACTGTTAAAAACAGGCTTGCCAAACTCACTCCCAAATGAATAATAAAAGTCTAGCTTAAACCAACCAGCTGCCTACCCAACATCCAGACTGCAAGGACCTGTCGAGACAGAGGGAATTACACAGAAAACAAGATGCTCTGTCCTTACAGCAGAGCCCATCTTTCATATATTGCTGTCACTGAAACCTTACCATTACTGAAAAAACACAAAAGAGCTGTGCCAAGTGATGGTGTAGATGCCATCTTCTGCTATGGACACCACCTTGTCTGACCTTTCCAATCAGCCAGCACCATCTGGGGTCAGGACACTGCAGCTGCCAAATTCAAGCTTGACACTTCCCAGAGTGGCCTGGGACAAGTCTCTTCATGACTTCAAGACTCATTTCCCAGGGGGACACTCAGGGAAGCTGAACATACTAAAAGGAGCAAAGCACTATATGCAATTTCCTGCTTTGTAAGACAACAGTGATTACAACTGTTAGAAGTAATGGATGTTTGCACTCCATTGTGAAAATGAGGACTACTAAATAATATCTGAGTGTAATCACATTTACATAGTTGAAGTGTGCATAGAAGAAAATAGTCTTTGAAGAGAACCACCTTTCCTGCTCCCAGCAGCTGCAATCAGTGTGATGCAAGAATGCAAGGGGCTGAATTACTTCTGCAGCCAGGAAAATGATTTATATATTTTTAAATAATTTATGTGAATTATATTAAAAAAAAAAAAAAAAGGCTTATAACCTAAGAATTAAATGATGTATAGACTAGTTCATCACTGGAGTTTTAATATGATACCTCTAAAATATGCATATGGATCAATGATTTACTAATAACCTACTTTTAAAATACAGGCACACAAACAGATGGAAAACACAACAGATTTAAACCCTTTAAACCCCCCAATTTCCATTCTGTTATTAAAAAAAAGTATTTAAATTAAGTTGGTTTTATTATCCCTTTGTAAGTCTTAATCCATTAGTGGGCTACCTTCTACCACAGCACATAAATCAGCCTTCCATCATCAGAGACCTTTACAATACTGTTGTTGTTCATTTATTCTTAGTCTTCTGGGTATGCTGAGCATATCCCAGGCATGCAAGAAGGACCTACTTGCCCTAAGAAACTCCAGACCAAAAAAAATACATATGATAAAGATGAAAAATATTCATCAGAGGCAGCAGGAACTAAGGGGATGAGAGCATGGCAGAGACTGGCAGTAATCATGTAATTTCAAATTTTTTTTAAAAAAAGTAAATCCTTAGAGCTGAAGTGCATTTTAGATTCAGCAGCAACTTCAGCACTCCGAATAAACCCCTGAAGAGCTGCAGTGCTTTAGGAATGTGTGTTCCCACTTCACCACGACGCCTGGCTCCCCGTGATGCTCCTTGGTTTCAGAAACAGAACTTGTCTGCCAGCAGCACCTCCCAACACTCAGATGTTATTCCCACATGAGCATTTTCACAAAGAAGGAAATGAAAACCCCGTTCTTACATGTTTTGCCCAAGGCTAATGAGGAATTTATTGCCCAGCATGGATTAAAACCCCAGAACACTTCTTGCACCACTACTGTTTTTAGTACAGACTTTTTCTGTCTCCGCTGACTCCACCAAGCTCTCCTGCACATTGAGGGCGAGACAAGTTTTGAGGCTCTTGATTTATTGGCTTTTAAACCCATAAAATGCCCTGAAATAGCCCCAGTACCTGTCATTACCATCTCCTGCTACATTGCTACACCTGTCCTTTGTGTTTTTCTGTAAAACTTTTCACACTCAGAAGATGCAGCAGGATTTAGCTAGGACTAGCAGAGGAGTGTCCAGTCCCAAGTTCCACAAGGATCATGGTTACATCTGCCTTTTCCGAAGTGAAAAGGCTCAGGAGCAGCTGCTGAGGGTCCGAGCCTCCTGCCTGCAGGAAGGCAGCTCTCATCCCACAGAAGAGGAGGCTGCTGCTGTATTTACACTCACATCATGTTCCTGTTTACATCCACCACAGATTCCATACTGGAGCAACTGCACTGTCCTCTTTCTTGTTAGAAAAGCTGCATCCCAAGGAAAGCAGGGCACACCCCATCCTTAGAGGTGCTCAAGGCCAGGCTGGACAGGGCTTGGAGCAGCCTGGACTAGTGGAAGGTGTCCCTGCCCTTTGCAGGGCTGGAACAAGATGATCTTCAGGGTCCCATCCAGTCCAGGCCATTCTGTGATTGTGTGATGATTCTGCATGTTCAGACCAACTCTTCTGCACTTTATTCCTGCTTTCTGGAGGGAGAGTTTCCTCTAACAACACCTTGGTGAACTCTATCTGCACTGTCCAACTGCAAATGCCAGGAGGGCAGTGAAACCTTTAAGGTGTTTTTACCTGATAAAGCTCTTTTCACCCTGAGGCTGGCTGCATGAACTTAGCAATGGCAAACTGCTGGCACCAGCACCTGGCTGGCATCAAGAAGGAACTGGGCTATACCAGCAGCAAGGTGCTACCATGGCTTTAAACATCAATTAGGCACTCTGCATGATAAAGCTTCTCCATCCCTTGACAAAATGAGTCCATGGTGTATTGGAAGAGAAATCAGTGGGAGGAGCTGCTGGTGATCACTCTGTACCAGTAAAACATGGTTAATGTGCATCACCAGCTGCCCACTGCACCAGTTACAGTGTGTAGCTACAAGTAAGTCAAGTACTCTATTTGTGTAATTACAAGGAACTGGTCTCTGGGGGTCATACAAATAATTCAGTATACTAGCTAAAAATGAGCTTTCTGAGAACATTTACACTAGTATAATCTGATGGGATGCAGAGTTCTGGAAAATAAATGCCAAAGGGGGATGAAAAAACAGCTAAAGCTAATTTATTTTTTAAATCAAGTGAATATTAGCATTTTTTGTCTGTATTTGCTCAGCTTTAATGAATAGCTTCTTCACTGCTATTTCTTCTTCTTGGGCAATATATCTCAACTTGAGGAACTGTATCCAAGGTTCAGCTCAACTGCCAAGGAGTGAAATGCAGTTATAATAAAGCTACACTGCACTCCATGTGGGAGGCACCTTTGTCCCTCAGCCCTTCCAGGGAGCTCCTAAAAAATAACCCCTGTTATCAAACTAATCACCTTGTGTCAAATGGCAGCATGACAAGAGAGAAAATTTACCTGGGTAATAACTCAGCAATAAAGGTATGTACAGAGGAGAAGGAAATTAGGTTGTTGCAGACACAGCAATAACATTGTGATGCAAAATCCAATATTGGAAGAGATAAAAGTTTTCCATCCCAATATTCCTCCGTGGCAAGTATGAAAGAGTACACGTAAGAGCAAGGGGAAAAGATGAAAGATAGCAGCACAAATGCCTTTGAAAAGTGAGCTAACAGGTAATTAATGCCTCCAAAGAAAGAGGATCAGAAAGCTGGCACAGCTGCAGATCTCAGTGCCCCACACTCCGGGCACTGCTTTGCTAAATGCAGAGGGGATCCAGCCAGGGGCTGCCTCTCCCCTGGGAGAGGCTGCTGAGCTCCCCCCTTTCCACCCACACAGGAACATAACTGGTGGAAGGAGCAAGCAGGGTACTGAGGTGGCAGTGGTGGTGACGAGGCAAGCCAGAAACAAAGTGTGTGGCAGTGACATGTTTTCTAACAGCAATGACAGATTTTAATAAGCAAGCTATTCTTCAGTTTTGATTTGAGGTGTATATAATTAGGTAATGTGGGTGTTGAGTGATAAAACCCACAAGAAACACACAAATTAGAAGCACTGATTTTTTGAAACCATGGCCTGTTTCAGACTAAATAGCATGACCTATTTTTATTGTATTATTATATTTGGAAAATAAAAGGAAAACTTTTCTTTTTCATCTCTTCTTCAGCACAGGAAAGATTGAGGACAAATGTCACTGCTCTTTTAAGGTCTCCCCTTTTAAAACTTAAGAACTTTCATTTGTGGTTTTATTTCTTTTACTGTTAACTGGCTTCTTCCTAGAGGAGATGAGATCTATCTTGTTTTTTCCAGATTTTCCAGTGATCACTTTCACAAACTTCCCTACAAGCTCAGTTAAATATTTCTCTGTTCCAGATTTGAATAAGACCAAGGAAGGCTAGAAATATTCTATGACTGCTGACCAAAACCAGGAATTTACAGTGGATTTCAAGAATGTCCTTTTGAAGAGAATATGACTGCTCAAAAAAAATCCTCTCTGAATTTTCAGGCATTTCCTCACATGGCAAGATCTCTCCATGGGCTGTGAAAGTGAAGTATCCAGTACAACTTCCTACAGAGCCTGTAAGAGTTCCTACTCCTCACTAACAGGCTGAACAGGGGATCAAGAGAGCAACTGCACAAAATACGTATTTCTACCTATCTTGGGAATTTAATCAATTCATTTTAAAATAAGGTAGATTATCTTAATTAAATTTATAATGTGAAGTCCTTTGGTGTGCGGGGCAATGTCTTGTTCTAGTATCTTCACAATCTTTCCTACAGGCCTCCACTGGCCACCAACTCACGAATTACCTTTTTTAGAGCAAGTTATCATCTCTCAATCATATGAATGTTATGCAATGACACAACTTTATCTCTAGTGCCTGCTATGAACAAAAGCACAATGTTATTATTTCCCAAGAAATCCATCTAGCAGGCTGACCAAAGGTGGTTATCACAAACACCATCAAACACATCTGGGGAACATCATCTGCCCAAACCTCTTGTCCTGGTACAAAAGCTCTGCCCAGCCTTTTCCAAGTTCTGCTCTATCCAATGGGCTGCACTTACAGGGCTCTCCCCTGCTGTGCCATCCCCAGCTGGGCACAGCCTGGCCAGAGCTGCCCTGAGCCCTGCCAGCCCCTCTGCAGCCTCCTCTGAAATGCTCCCCAAAACTCATTCACTTATTTTTGCATCATGAGAAAGTATTATTACAGCAATAAAACCAAATTTAGTCCCATGGGAAACACCAGGACTACAAAACCTGTTCTTATTTCAAATCAGTATGAAGAAAATAAAAATCTTGTATCTTTTCAGAACACAGAATATTAGAAATCATCTCCTGATATTCTTAAAATGCTACATTTAGGCTATTATACAACAAAAAGACTGAAATTGCCATTTTGAAATGGTGGGTTTTAGCCATAATAGTATTTTCCTAATCTTTCCTCAGAAATTTTAGAAATCAAAACTTGTAGCTTTTCTTCTGGATACAGCCAGCTATCTACCAGCTTTCTCTCCCAAAACCTGTTTTCCCGAAGTCTTTGTTTATCCTTATGAACAGCCCTGTTTTGCAGATGTCTTTGTACAGTACCTCATCCAGAGCATCCCTGATCCTGGTTCCCCAAAGATCTTCTTAGAGCTGTCATCCATTCAAATTCATAATAGCAGTGATTAATAGGAGTAAGAATATAAAGCCAGCAGCAACAAGAGCTTAGTGGGAATGCTATACTTTTAAATGAAAGCTGATTAGTCTCAGCTGTTCCTTCTGGCTAACACTGAGCTGTAACAATTCTTGATTCCATCTGCTTTACTGCCTGGCTGTTTGTAAGGAAAAAATAATTTTTATGACTGGGAAGGCAAAGTATCATCATTTTTAGTGACCCTCCACACTATAAGGACTCAGGAAGAGGCATCATTACCAAGAAATTTTCCTTTTTATTTCACTGCCTTTTGACTTAACATGCAATTGCACCTGTGGAGAACCTGATGAATCCCTGTGTCCTGACTCATCTTCAGACCCAGTATTGCCAGGATTGATTGCAGTGCCCCCTCCTCAACCCAAAAAACCTGGCCCCCTCTTGTCAGCCAGCTCCCATGTGGGGGCTGCTCCCAGTGCTGCCTCCTGCCTCTGCACTGGTGTGGGATGAACCCCAGCTCTGCTCCCTGCCTGCCCACCACAGCAGGAGCATGGGGTGGGCAGGGGAAGCCGACTGCTGGAAAAGGTTTCCTCTCTCTGAAGCAAGGGACTCTGCTCTGCTGCACTGAGGACAACACCAACTATCCAAGTATTTCAAGGACTTTGTGGAGAAAACACCACTGCAGGTCAGAAGAACTGTACTGAGGGGAGAAGACCCTTTTAACACAGTGTGGGAATGCCACTGTGGGCAGGCACTGGGCTGGTGACCCTCCCAGCTGTGCTGCAGGATGCCACATGCTGGCAGGGAGGCTGTGAGCAAAGCCAGGAGCAGTGGGAAATGGACTGCAGAGTGTCTCGTTAGGTTCCATTAAAGGGTCTGACCACTATGCTTGGATTGACTGTCAGATGGAAAACATCTGCTTTATTTAATGACTTCTTGTGATGCTCTTCAGATCCCAGCAAGTTTGAAATGTTGCCCCTTATGCACTTTAAGCACATTTCCCAATTAAGAGCAGAGTGGTTTTTTATAGTCAAGTGGGAGATTTGCAGTGACTGTTGTAACCCAATTGTAAGGAAGATCTGCAGGGCTTTATCAGCTTCTTCCTTGTAAGAATTAATCTTGGTAAGAAAAAGCAGAATTTTAACCCCCACAGCAGTTTCCCAGCTCTGCCCTGGGCATGCCTTCTCCTGGTCCCACCACAGTCCCTCACCAGAAGGCTGCAAGATGTATCCAGGAGCTCGGTGCACAGAACTGGAGCCACTTCTGGTTATCACCAGGGTAAACAAGGACAGAGTCAGAGTTACCTACGGAGAGGCTGACCTCGAAGAGCAAATGTACGGAGCAGGCGACCGTTCCCCACAGGAAAGCACTTTCAAGAAGGTCATAACTTAGCCCTTATCACTTCTTGATGTAGAAAGAAAATGCTTTTACCAGTTAATGGCTCAGAAAAGTGCATGACTAGTTACTGTAACCACAACAACATATTCAAAAGCAGTGAGACAGAAAAGGAAGTGCTCGATAAGCACATGTTGTTTTTAATAAAGAATGACTTAGTGCTAAGTGGACCACACAGTTTCCAAGGTTGCTCGGCAAAAGCAGAACATGGGGGACCCAACACCCTTGGGATGCCTCACTGTGCCCCATCCACCCACCAGCTGCAGCATTCCTGGCCTTCCCTCTCCTGTGCATCCTACCCCAGGCTGTAAAAGAGGGCTGATATTCCCTTTGTCCACCTTCCATATAGGAAGCATTCAGCCTTCCCAGCTCCAGCACAAGGCTGTACCCAATTCTGTGCTTAATGTACTCCCTGGGTACTTAGGACTAAGGCAATTTGGTCAGAACTGAGACTTGGAAAGACGATTTTGTTCTGGCCTCGCATTAACTGATCATTTATTACACTGCAAGATCAGCTGCGTGCTATCAATATTTAGAGGTCTGAAAGCTCCCAGTGCAGATGTACCACAGACTGACAGTAATTTATTGTGTGGAATGGCTGAGATGAGACTGGAGGAGAAGTGCTACCATCCAGGTGGCTTCCTGAGAACAAGCACAATGAATCAGCCATCAGCATTTTAATACCCTTCCTGTGAAACTGTGGAAAAGGGAGGGAAGTTGGCCCTCACTCCACACACTGCTTCCCCTGCTCCCCATGAGCCAGACAGCAACATGTCCATGACACAGACTTCAAAATATTGGCCTTCCAAGAGGGGCACCCTAAGTGGGGCCTAAAATTACCTTGTTTGCAGACTGCAGTTGAAACAAACAAAATTCCCCTTCCTTCTACAGCAAAACCTTCATAGGCTTGGCTCATTGCACCCTTGCTCTGACACCACATCAAAGCATTCACTTGGTGGGCGGCCCTGATTGCCCCCAGGTTGTCTGGTCGTGATAGAAGGACCTTCCTCCAGCTGCGTTTCATTCTTCCACCTTGAAAATGTGGGTAAATGTGCATAGCATAGGCAGGAAGCAATATCTAGAGTAAAAATCACTTGTCATGGCAAGTGAAACCTCAAATAAACCTGAGTCAATGCCCCAGGAGCCACCAAGCCATGAAGATGCTGCTTGTTCCAGTTCAAGCAACAACAACCTCCTTACATTCTTCCCTGCAAGAGAAATGCATTTTGTTCCTTCTTGGAGTGGCTGTTAGAAACATCAAGCACAGGTAAAGGTTTGAAGGGGAATGGGAATCCAGCTCCAGTGATGGTTCCCATGGAGCAAATGGGCTGAAAACAAACAGCAGAACTCAAACAGCGATGAACAAGAGTCAGATGGAATTTACAGAGAAAAAAAGTTGCCTCAGTTAATCAAGCAAATCAACATTATCACATTACCATCTTCTTTAGCTGAGCTGGTGTAACATCCCCCAGTGCCAGTATGCCAATCCTAAATGTGTAACATCCCCCAGTGCCAGTATGCCAATCCTAAATGTGTAACATCCCCCAGTGCCAGTATGCCAATCCCAAAGGCGTGCACACGATGTAGGGATGTGATGAAGGCTGAGCATCTCTGAGCACTCACATCCAGCTGAGAAATGCTAACGTAATGTTTTTACTTAACCCCAGTACTTGGACCCCAATTCTGAGAAGGCACAAAAGCAACTGCTGCTTTCACAAAATCAAGTCTCTGATAAGAAGCTGCAAGGTTCCACACCATTTCCTGAAAGGGAGATAAGGACAGAGTTCGGACAACTCACATCCTGGGCAACCGTGACTCGGAAAATCAACTCTGGGTACAAAAAGCAGTTTCAGGTAAACTCATCTGCTGATATGGAAAAGTAATTCTAGTACAGAGGTGAAAGTATTTTAAAATCTCATAAAAACAATCAGAACAAAATGCACTCAAGACTTTACATGGAATCTAGCATCTCTGTCGTCCTTGCTTTTAGGGCCAGACTTGTACAGCTCAATAGGTCAGACCAAAGGTCACACAGGAGCACTCTGGGCTCCCAAAATACCATTCCTTCTGCAGGCTGATGGAACATTATTTCTGTGGTCATGCCAAGGACCAGGGAGATGTCACCCACGCTGGCAGCAGCACAGACCTGCAGAGGGATGGCTGAGCTGCCACCAGGGATGCAGCACAAAGGTGGCTCTGACACGCCGGGTACAGCCTGTGGGTTCAGCGGCTCCCACGTACACAAGCCCTGGGGTTCATCCTTGTTTGTCTCCTCCCATCCTCTTTTCCCTTGCTGGGACCAGAAGGTCTGGGTGTGCCGAGCTCTGGAAACCAGGCTGTGGGCTTGGAGACACAGTGCCTGCCTTCACTGCACGGTTCAGCCAAGGAGAAGCTCACCCTGGGCAGGCTGCGGCACCGTGAGCTGACCTGGCTCTGTGGTTGCTCCTTTCCCAATAGATAAAAAATAACAGTAACTTTCCTAAAGGTTTTAAAACATTTTTATCACAAGCTGCAAATGTTGAGACAAAAATCACCAAAAAAGCCCAAATCCTCAGCTGTCATGAACTAGCCCTTGGTGAAACTGTTATAAATGGGTCGTTTATTTACCAAGTGTGACTTGGTTCATGGGGAAGTTTTGACTGAGTACTTAATTTAGGCTGGAGGAAACAGCCTCTGTGCTAACCCTCTGCTCTCATATTTCACACCACTTTGACAATCTCAAATGTTTTTCACTCATGCTGATGCTTTTCTTCTTGGTGTCAAAAAATTTCAGGACAACTTTAACATGAACCTTCAAATCATCTTCAAGTTGAAACAAATCCGAAAGGTGTGCACTTCCCCACAAAACACCCCCAAAATATCTGCTATTACTTCTACAGCTGAAATGAAGTTAGAAACTTTAGGGAACATCTTTGTTAAGCTTGGTAGGAAAAAAAAAAAAAAGCAGGATGAACTGTAGTGAAAATCATCTGCCTCAGCAACCCCGGGACACAGCAGAGGACGAGAGCAGCAAACCCCACTGAGGGGTCAGACTCTCCCTCTCTGGCTCTGCTGTGGAGCTGCAAAGAACTTTGCAAACATCTCTTTTCAGAAATTCTGCCACTAAACTTGACTCCCAGTGGTGTTGCACTGGAAAGGAGAACTCTCACTCAAAATGAACAACTCATTTTCAGGTAAAGTAATGAATTCATTACTAGAAAGTCAGAGAAAGGATTTGCAAGGTTGTTTTTTTTGGTTTTTTTGGTGGGAGAAAATTATGCAATTGTCTTCTTGTCACAGACTGCTATAAAAAATGGTTTAAAATTTCCTGTGCAAAACTGTATTCCAGTCCAGAAGGTAAAAGATACCCATGTGCACAGGGAGGAAATACACAGTTTTGAAGAAAATTTACTTCCTCTGAGGGAAATTATTGCATGTTTTAAGATTATGAAGAAAGAAGACAGAAAATGTAGCCCAACTAAATCCTCATTAATAATGTCTGTATTCACCTGGCTCATCCATGCACAACTGTGTGTCAGAGGGCTCAACCTCCAGCACAGGTACCTTCCCCTCCACTGATTAATTCTTCCCTAACACTCCTCTTTCCGAGTTATTTTCTCCATGAAAAAAAATTTAAATTAATACTTTGCCCATATGTACTTAGTTAAGAATAATCCATAATCCACTCAGATGTGATGGGTGGATGGCTAATCTGTAATATATTTGCTATACCATAATTTATATTATTCCACTTGCTTTCTTTCTCTATTTCTGCTCTTTATTAATTAATTCTCTCTCTCTGACTTTCCCCTTCAGTAATTCTCTGCTTGGTTTCCAGCCTTATTTTTATCAGTGGATTTTTCCATGACTCCTTTTTTGGGTGCCTCGAAGAGAATAACAAAACCTAAGTGTCCAACCCCAGTCAGACTCTCAGACCCTGCACACCCTTGCTAGCAAGCAGCACACTTTCTGCCCTTTTTCACATATTTTTTAACAAGCTCGGTTTCAAATAAAAACAACAGTGCTAAAATGATACAGCTTCTTTTTGGCAGAGATGATCACATTCCTAAGCAGTTCATCCAAAGGCTTTGCAAAGGCAATTCAAGCACATCCTTTTACCTGGGAGAACGGGACTGTTATTTCCCAGAGGCAAACACACTGATGCTAAATTAAACAGAGCTCATGTAACCATGTGCTCTGCTGTGAATGGCTAAGGATCACTAGGGCTTACACTACATAGACTTCCTACTTATGGAAATTTTAAATTACCCAAAATGTGTATGAACTGAGTTGATTATGTATGCCCACCACCCCCACTTCAAATTGAAAATTGCTTTATTTATAACAAATGCCTATTTCGAGCAGAGTGTTTGGAAAAGAAAAGCCCTTCCAAGCCAGGGTGTCCTCTGAAGCAAGTGGGAGAAGAAACAGATTTTAAACCCACTCCTTTTGTTCCAAAGTGTGGAATTTATTTTGCTGGTTTTATAGTCACACACTTGCCATTGGCTTCAGCAGGCTTGGAAGGAGGCTTGTAGGGATGCTGGGAACAGGAGGGAGGGGTTGGTGGGAAGTAAATCTGTCCTCTCTACTGGAAATGAGAGGGATGTAATAAATTCTAGAGGAGGAGGGAAAGGAGAAATGTAATAAATAAAATATTGAGGAAAGTGGATGTTAAAAGAGGGGAAGTGACAAGAAGAAAGGAAATGAGAAGTCACTTGTAAAAACCAACAAGCTGTTTATAAAATAGAGACAATGAGGGAGCCAGGAAAGGTAGGGAACACCAAGTCCAGTCTCTGGTGCCTCCCTGGCAGAGGAGGCAGCCTGTTGGAAGGCAGTAATGCCCCCTCTGCTCCCCCTGCAAAGGGAGGACCATGCCAGAGAAGGGGTTTGGGTGGAAGCAGAGGTCACACCAGCCCCAGCCCCACTGCTGAGGCTGCAGGGTGATACAGGGCAGGGTGTACCCAAAAATCCCCCTTGTGTCCATGGAAACTGGCAGGCAAAAGCCAAGAACAGCACCTGTGATCTGAAACTTGCCTGGAGTCCCTCTGGAGCCAGCCCAGTGTCCCATGGGCAGGAGCAGAGCCCAGCTCACCTTTAATGGCACTACAGGACATCCCTCTCTCTCCCCAGGCTTAACAAGCCCTAGACAACTTCACACGTTCAGTCTCTCCTTTAAACTGGCTTTAGGCTTCCTCCTGAACTAATGAGAAACAATTCCTGAGCTCCTCATTTAGAAAAGGGCCCTTCTTCAAAGCCCTTTCCAAGTGCCATGTGCAAACAGTAGCAGATCCAGGTTCCCTCTTCAGATCTCACCTGTCTGCACTGGAGGACTGCTCCTGGGAACTGTTTCAAAGGCTGAAGTGTCAGCATCAGAAAGAAAAGAGGTGCGTGGGTGTGAAGTTACTAAATGCAAATCTGTCAACCTCCTTTCATTTACAACCCTGAATATGCATGCATGCAAAAATGTAGAGCTTATATTAAAGTTTTTACTCTTGGAGCAGAAAATATCAAGGAAAAAAGAGACTAAAAGGTGAGATAAGACTGTGCAGGTCAGAATTCTGTCTTAGCTAATCACTTCTTTTTCACCAATAATGATTTCTGTTAATAAACCCTGCCCTACCTTAAATGAGATTGTCTTTTATCATCTCAGGGAAGAGCACTGTCAGCAGACAGACATCTTCTGTGGGTGACTGGTCAATGCAGCAACGGACAGCAGATGGATTTTTTAGTCTCCTACCCAAATAAAAGCTGTGTGGACAATTGATGCCCATCCCAGAAGAGCATTAGCTTAAAAAGCACCTCAGGGTAGGAGTGAGGATTCTGAGGTGTCTGGGGTTCCCTCCTGAGGAGGTTGCCTGGGCTCTGCCTCGAGGGCTGGCAGCTCCCTGGGCTGGGACAGGGCACCTGAAGAGCTCCCAGTGACAGCCAGGAGAGCTGTGCTCACCCAGTGACTGAACTCAGGCCCCGGTGGGAGCCCTGTGCAGCAGGAACAAGGACACACACAGGGGTCTGGGACACTGTCTGCACCAGCCTTCCAGAATGCAAAAATGTTGGGAATATGCACTGCTACTCTTAAGCAAATGCATTCCTTACTGAGCTTGCTGCAGCCAAGAAGAATTAAAACTTACCCCACCTAATGGGAAGGCTGAATTCTGCCCCTTGGTCACCCTCAGTCTGTGTTTCTGCTGCCTGGTGGTGGCCTAGATGTCACCTGCTCAGGGGGACACCTGCCTGCCAGCTCAGCAGGACTTTGGCAATGTCCCCAGGACAGCCCAGGTGTCAGACACCACCAGGATGTTGCCACAATGCCCTGGGATGGCTGAGGCTCACAGAGCTGCTGAAACACTCCTGTGCTCAGATCCATCTGGAAACAGCAGTGGGACAGAGGTAAAGCATGAAGGGCTGAAGGGGGAATATGTCTTTAACAGACACCCTCACCATTTACATGGAAACGACAATTTTGTTATTGATTTTGGTAAGTAACTTTTACTTTAAAAAAATTCCAGACTCTCAGCTGAGCATATAAACTTGCAGGCATTATCCAAATGAGGAAGGTGTTGAGCTCACCAGCAAGGGTGCTGGCAGGTGCAGATGAAGATCCTGAATTTCCACGGGAGGGTTTTGAGAGCAGACATGTGCTCCCAGCACCCACAGCCAGCACTAAACAAATGGTGTTTGTGCACTTGATGAATTACACCAGGTACATCAGTGCACCTGGGTTAGCAAAGAAACACTTACTGCAACCAACAGACTGATGGTATCATCCAAAACCCTGAAAGATAAAATATACATGGGGTAAATGGTTCTACTTTTTATTCTGCAACAAATTACATTATGAAAGGATTTCTCAGATGAGATTTTTCAGTATAATGCAATAGGCTACATGTGGAGGATGAAAATTAATGAGAATGTCTTTCCTTTTGCAAAGAACTATGGTACTTTGACTGATCTACCAGGTTTAAAGAAAAAGCAGTGAAAATACACACATAAATACATGCTTTCCCCATTTTCCCCCCGGCAGCAGAAATGCTGCAGGTTGATGCTGTTCTATCAGCTTCCTGCTTGTAGGATCAGGGCCACAGCTGGGAAGATAAAGCATGCAAAGTGACTTGGGAATGCTTTTAACATTAAAATTCTTGTCCGTTTAACAAAAGATCTTTGCTTGTGGCTGCAATTTAACCTTGGTAGTAATGGTGAGTACTACTAACAGTTTTTGATTACAGACACAGCCCTAAGTGTGATTTTCTGCCACCTTTACCCCTTACCAGTGCAGATGAGGAGAGCTCTGACATGGCACACAGCCCCAGCAGCGAGGAGCCCCCAGCAAGCTCAGCTCACGGGAGGCAGATTGCAGATGAGACCCTGCTGTACCAAAGGTGCCACAGCCACCAGCACTGCCCTGCTGAGCTCCTGGCACAAACCCAGCACCTCAGCGAGACCTCTCTGACTCTCCTCCCCATGAGAAACTGCAACGCTGGGGCTGCACTACAGACACTGCCCCTGGTTATGCCCTCAGCAGATGCCACACACTGCACAGAGCCAGCAGCCCCAGCTACAGGGCTGATGGACTTCCCTTGGACAGAGCCCTAAAGAAGTATTTTGTTTTTTTTCCAGGCTTAGATGACTGGAACCGTAATCTCAGATGACTTGAACTGTCCACACATTTGCATGTCAAGGTGTTTGCAAGATGGCATACCTGGTGCACACTAAGGCCAGAGGGATCATAATATTGTCCAGGAAAAGTCATCTTGTTTGGGACTGGAATGTCCCAGTGCAGCCCCTTGTGCACCAGCTCTGAGGCAGTGACCAAGGACCTGAGGAGCTGCTGGGATCAGCACAGGGCTGCAGGCACTGCTGAGTGTCTGACCAACACTATTCCAGCTGCAACCCCTGATCTTTTACTCCTGGAACACAAAAACAAACCATTGATGGGACGTGGCAGCCAAGGTTACAGCTTTGGAACGTGGCTGATGGATTCTGAAGGTGGGTGTGAATGTAAACCTCCAGAAAAAGGTTTACAAAGAAATACAATTCTTTACTCTTACCATCCCAATTAACAAATGCAGCCTGACCACAAGCCCAGCTGTCTCATAAGAACATCTACTGACCAGGCATGAAGCTTCTCATATGTGAGGGACTGGAAGAAGCTTCCAAGGAGGTTCAGGTATTTTCTGGTGACTGCTGGTCTGCCCACTGCTTTTCAAGTGGAACACTTCACTTCTAACCAGCCATAGCAAAGCATTATTCACGTTATTCTTTCAGAGGAGATGCAATTAGCCTTAGGGGCATGATTGGCTCCTTCTAAATCTTACACACCAATGTGAGCAACAGACAAATATCTCCACACCAGCAGAAACTGTTGAGGAAGGGTTGAGTGAGGCAGTAAGAACAAATAAATCATGAATTGAAATTTAAATTCATGATACAAAGTTAAAACACAGAGCTACCCTTGTGGTGATTTCCACTTGAAAAAGGGAAAGAAAAAACCAAATATGCTGTCTTAAATCCAGATTGAGCCCAAGCCAAAAGTTTTAAATCCAAAGTTTTAAAGCTCTGAGTTTTGGCAGGTGTCTATTTGTTGTTTGTCTGTTGGAAGCTTCCCTGACCCCTGCTCCAAATCTCCAGTGAAGTTTTTTCCAGGTTCCACTATATAACTACGTGCAGTCCACAACTGCCTAAAGGCTTGGATGTTGTTTCTCTCTGTCTGTTCTCTGTATATGGATCTTTATCCGTAACTTCTTTATAGCACATCTGTTCCTTATCATGACATTAAGAAACGAAATGACTGTAGCATCAGGTTGATAGTGATACAAAAATAGTATTTCAGAAGACTTCTGTCAAGGAAATAAAATTTTATCAGGCTTTCAGGACCTTTAAGATTAGAGAGAAATTAATTGTAGCCTTGTGAGCCCACATTACAGGAAGGCAGAAGGAAAATATATTTATCCATTTTTGAAGTAATCAATATACACTCACAAAACTCTATTTATAGGAGTACTTTGGGCTATTTACATATTCCCTGTATTTACTGCTGTCCTACAGGAACAGGAACTTCTACCTCCAGCTTCAAGTGCTTAGATTTTGGTTTAAGAACTACATGACCTGTAAAACCTCCCAAGACTCTCTACCAGCAGAGCTTTAAAGATGCCAAAACATCAGTCACAGGATCAAACTCCTCCTAATGAGTGTGACCTGCTGCAGGTGTCACAGGGATGAGGTAATGCGGGAGGGACAACCTGAGTATGCCCAAGGCACAGGGAACTCCCAGTTCCAGGTCACTGAGTCTGAGTAGAGATGTCTGGGTTTGGCCTTACAAGCAGCAAACTGGCTCCAGAGTATCAGCCTAATAACAACCTAATTTTACCAACACTGCTTCACTCAGTAAAAAACCTACAGGTTGAATAATTGCTATATCAAAAAGGAAAGGCCATAACTATCACAATTACCCACATTGACTCCAATTGTTTCTTTAGAGAAACAACTGTTGTTTAGAAGACTGTCAGAGCCAGAGGGAAACAAAACAGCTGAACAACAGAAAGCCTGGTTTTAAATGAGAGGGAAAAAATAACTTGTCTTCTTTTACTGTCAGTGCTGTGATAATAAAATAAAGGGCTGCAAGTGCAGAGGGTTTGCTTTGGGTAGCAATGAAGCTTCATCAGATGATTCATGGCCAAGCCAGGATGACTGTACTCATCTTCTTTCCTAACAGCACAAAAGGAGGTTGATTTCCTTAGTACAGATATTCCCAAGCCACTTGTAGACCAAGACTGCCTCCTTCTCAGCTGGAAATTCAAGATCTTCAGGGATTCATCACGGGAAATCACAGTGAGGCCTCCAAGGAGAGCCCTGCCTGCAGGTGGTGATAGGGCTGTGCACAAACAGGGCCTTGCACTGCTCCAGATCAGCGCTGCTCAGGAAGATAAGTCATCAGTAAAATGGCCATTGGCTCATGGGTAAGGAATATTCTCACCCTGCCATGGCTGCTGGACATAAATGTGAAGAAAAGATTTTGTTTATTTGTAAGAGCTTCAAGTTATTTATAAGAAATGCTTGCCCTTCTGGTACTGTTCCTGCAAGTATAATTAAAGGAAATATAAACTGTTAGTGCATCACTTAGAGAGTACAGGTGTTTTCTGGCATCTCACAGTTTAGAAATGCAAATTTGGAAAACAATTACCTAATGCAGTAGAAATCAACAACTTGCATAAAGCTCCTTCAGGTCTCTCCTACCACAGCTGCAATAATTTCCCCAAGAAACAGCCCAAGGAAGACTGTGCTGAACTCTGCTGCCCATGGTGCAAGTTCCAAGTCTCTCTGTCTACAACACACATTAAATCTTTGTTTCACGCAGAAGCAGCTAAAGCATAAATTAAAGTCAAGATTTTTAAGAATAGGTGAGTGATGCTGGCTGCTGTTCCATGGCTCCAAAGGCTGGTAACACAAAGGTGATCCCTGCTCGTCCGTGACACCAGGCATGCAGTGCCTTCCCGCAGAGGGGTCAGCAGAAAGCAGGCTGTGCTGGCAGCTGAACCCATCAGCACTCCTGGAGACAGCACCAGGAGGAGCCTCTGCCCGTGCTCCCCCGCACCTGCAGAACCACAGACTGTCAGAGAGGGATGCCAGAACACTTCAAGTCCTAAAAGTAAATGTCCAACAGTATAAGGCATTTGAAGAGAGGGATTATTTGTGAACAAAACAACACCTGGCTCTGCACCTGCTGGGCTGTTCTGTAGGGAAGCATTAGCCCAGCTCCTGCGTGTCTCGAAATGAAACCCTGGGCATTCAGTGCCAGAGAAGGCTCCGAGCCACGGGCTCAAGTCTTGCCCACGACACCAAACAAACCCTCTGGGTAGCCAGAGGTCTGCTGCTCTCCCTGTTCCTCATGACTGTTCCAGGCCTTGGAGCATCTCTCCAGGCAAGCAGGCACTTTTTTTAGTCATTCAGTTCCACGGGCCTCCCAAATGTTCTGTTCATTTTTTAATGACACAGAAATTTCATACTGTAAATCAATGACTGTCTTGTCCGGATCCTGACAATTTTACTCAGATAAATTAATTCTCCCTCTGGCTGGCAGTCAAAGAAACTGCTTGAGTAAGTATTACTTATATGAGAAAGGGTTTGCAATATCAAGCCCATTAAACTCTTAGTTTGTCAGGTGAAGGGAACAGATCTGCACTTCAAACTGTGTCTATTTCACTTATAAGAATTTTTTATGTTTTTTTTCTGTTTCAGATCATTCACTTATTTACTCTGAGCTTATTGTGCCTTCTGTCAGTGTCAATATGGCTCAGCTGGCAGCAGATGCTCTGCTAGGTCTGAGCACTCTGGTGTGAAATAACGAGAGCCGAATGAGAATTGATGTGAACTTTTGCCTGAAACCCGAGCTGAAACCTTCATATTTATGAAACTCTGCTTCTAATTTATGTACCAGCTCCACCAGATATACTCATTTTAAAAATACTGTCTTCCAGTTTAGTTGGAGGACACGAGTACTGGCAGGGTGAGGAGCAGCCCACTCTTTGCAGTTCCCTAAACCCATTTTGTTAAAACAGTAAGTTCTGGAGCTGTCATTTGAGGAAGCGTGCTCACAAATCTTTTGAGGTTTGCCCACTCACAGTCAGCTCAAATGCAACGTCCCACCAATAGTTGGGTTCAAAAAGAACACCGCTATCTCATAAGAGGATTTTTTAACATCTGAAAATGCTCCGGGGATGAGGATGGAGGGTCTAAATTGATCCCTTATTTATGTGCATTCAAAGTAATCAGAGCAAGAAAAGGAGAAAACTGCTTGATAAAGCAGACAGCATCTTGTGCTGTGATTCTGAAACGAGCTCTCTGATTTTTAGATACCTCCTGAGGCTTTAAATAAACAGAACTGTACTTCACCAATTATCATGCATGTTTTGCTTGTCTCCCCAGTGGATTTCATTTCAGAAGAACCACACTGCTCAATATTCAGAGCTGTTTGGGAAAAATTACAAAAATGAAAAACAATGTAATGGCACCTGCAGCATCAGCAGAACGTAAAATTTGAAAGGCCTTATCGGCTCAATTATTTAGACCATCCCATTTGCTGGTAAAAGCTAATATATAGCCATTCTATCCAAAGACTCCCTAATCCATCCTAAATTTTGGATTCCTTTGTTAATCCCAGATTGCCTAAGGAATGCAGTTCAGTATGGAAATGCAAGTTTTTTGATACAATTTCTATTCAACAGACTTTTTCCTTTCCCAAACCCTTTTTATATTTTCCGTCCAGGAACTCAGCAGGTGTAACTCCAAGAACTACCTTATCTATGGAGAAGTTAGTTTCTGAAACCAAGGCTTCAAGGGCATTATCTAAATATGACAATTTTCCATTTCCTTTGTTCCTGAGTAGCTTCTGTGCCACACAAGAGGTTTATCCTGCTTTCTAGGATTCATACAGGGGTCTCTGGCTCCAGCACTCAGGAGTTATGCCAAGAGGATGGCATTCAGACTGTGACTGAAATGAGAGTTTCCTTTGGAAACCTCCTTCAGTTGTGCTGCAGTTCCCAAAAGCAACCATAAAACTCTGAATCTTGAGCATAATGACTCCTTTTTCTTCCCCACTGGCTCCCCATCAGTTTTTCTCAGTACTCTTTTCAAAAGAAGCCTTTTGACTGACAATGTGAACTTTTATAGTCAAGCTGGATTCTCAGTTTTTGCACCTCATCCCTTGCAGTAAAAGTTCTGCATGGAAAAGATGCTTTTAGTAGGCTTGCAAGGATGTAAATGGCCAGGAGCAGTAAACATTTCTCTGGAGGCTGCCAAGTAGAACAGAACTGAATTCAGCTCCTCTTAGCACTCTTGTAACTGCAGGGCTACACGAAGGTAAAAAGACACAAAGAAGTGTTTAATAAACTCACTCCCAATACCCCCACATGGCAGACAGTTGATGGTGACAATCTGGATTGATGGCAGCAGTTCTGGGGAACTGGGCTGCCCTTACTTTCTTTTAGCTCAAGATCTGCTGAATTTTGTTTGTCCTGGCCCTGCTGCAACAGCCGGGGCTCCGAGGGCTGTCCTGCACAACGGCACACACAGGAGCAGACACACTTCCACCTTCTCACTCAGCTTGTCCTACAGCCCATTCTCACCCCTGCTCCATACTCTCATCACCACCACTTTTTCCCATGAACCTGTAACCAGGCTGACCACTTTGGGGGATTTCTCATCGGAGCAGCAACAGCCTTCTGAGAAGTAACCCACGAACAAAACATCAACAGGATGCAGCAACAGCACTGCCCACTCAGGGCACATCTTTCTCTTCTTCTTAGTTAACTGTAGGTGCCTATGGCAGGGTATAGGAAAAAGGAAATCTTATTTTCCTATCCACACTTCCCTTGTCTCTGATGAGTGGCAATTTCCAGGTGCTTTTAAGCCAAACATAATGCCATTGTATTTAGCAGCATTCTTCTTTCAAGAATTGACCTAAATGATACTGGAACCCACACAAATGTTTGGATCCTTGGGCTCCCACAGCAGTGAGTCCCCAGCTGAACAACGAGCTGCGTGGAAAACACTTTCTGTAAATTTAATAAACATGATGAGTCCTTGCATTTCAATGTCAGCCTGGATTAGCTCCTGCTCTAGTTCTGAGTTTGTTTTCCAGTGCCAGCCCACTCCTGTTGGTTTGGGGAGCCCTGGGAGACTGTCTCTGACTGCTCCAGCATCCTGGTTCAGATGTTCACCCTCAGACAGGCTGTGAGCCCGTCGGGCTGAGCCATCTTGCCAGCAGCTCGAGGCAGGAGCTGTGCTGAGTCACTGTGACAGGAGCTGCTCATTAGCTCAACATGCAGCACGAGAGGGAGGGGAAGCCCTCCTGGGCTTCCCAGAGGAGGCAGACAGCTCTCAGAAGGAAAGGCAGGTGCAGGAAAGATGCCAGTGTTTCATAGTGGCATTTTCTTTTAATTAAGCCACATTCTAAAGAAACAGAGCCAGTGTGGAATGCAATCTTGCTTCTGAACTTGAAGATGCATATCAGGAAAAATAATCAACACCTCAAAAATCCACATAAATACTAACATACATATTTTCCTAGTGAACTGAACCCAGCTCTACAAGAAGCAGGCACACATGCCTGGTGTGCGTGGACCTCTGCACCCCACAGGCATCTATGCTGCTGGTCCCAAGGTGTAGCACCCACACCACTTTTAGGAGAGAAAAGCAGCACATTTCTCCTTGGCTCTGCTGGATCATAGCAAGGTAACCCATAATTTGGTGATCTGAGCACACAGACCCCTGGGCCCCGCCCAGAACCTGGCAATGCTCTTCTCACACTGCCATTCACGGCCGTCTGCTCCAGTTCTTATCTGCTCACCACTCTCACTTGCCAGACATGCTTTGCAATTTGACAGGGAGGAGCTGTGAGTAGCCTGGAAGCCCTGGAATTCAGTATTCCTCGTTTTCTGGTCCAGGGCCAAAACCCGTTGCTCAAAGTAATCTGTGTGATCCAAGGTGTGAAGCTCTCAGACTCAAGTCCAACTCCAAATTCTGCCAAGGCTTTTGTCTTCATGGCAGTTTTGTGTCACGGTGACCCCTGTGAGCAATGGACTGAAAACTGGGTGTTAAGAGCTACGCTGCCATTTCAGCCAAATTTCTGAGCTTGCTGAGTCCCAAACTTTGGCTCTGAGCAATTTGTGAAATTTGAGCTTATAAAAACTTTCTGCCTTTTCACCCAAGGACTTTGGTATTGATTAGCAAGGACCAACAAAGGAAGAGGATGCACTTTTAGTCTTTTATCTACTTTGCATGTGTATTATTTATCTCACAGGACATTTAAACTCCTCTTGCACAAACAGCAGCTTCACTGTTGGTTTTTATCAGCAGCTCTGTTGGGAAAGCTTTGCCCAGGTGTCCAGCTGCAGGTCTGTCAGATCAGTGCACAGCCCTGGAGCTTCACTCTGCCACGCCTGGGCTCCTCTTAGGGAGCCTCAGCCGAGGAGGTGCTGAGTATGCTCAGCTCCCAGCACCTGCTGTGAGGGATGGATGCACAGCAGCATCTCTGGATTTTGGATGCCTGGGGGATGACTTGCAGAGAAAAGCACCATAATAGTTTCAAGACCTTCAGCTTGCTGAATCTCCTAATAGTTCTCCCATGGGAGGACTCTGCCGTCTGCATTTCCCTGCTGGAGACAGCAGGCAGTCTGTCCCTAGAAATCTGGAATCACACTGGTCCCACCTGAGACAAGCACCCGAGGGGAACAGCACCATCCCTCCACCCTGCCACGCAGCAGCAGCACATCATTTGGACCAGCACAGACCTCTCTCCCCGCTGCAGGGAGCCACTGTTTGCTCAGGGACTGACCCCAGGAGTGTCCCACCCCACAGAGCAGGGCTGGGCAGGCACAGCGAGCTCAGCCAAAGGCTGCAGGTCCCTTCAGCAGATGGGGGGCCAGCCTGCGAGCAGAGGCTCTGCAGCTGCACCGCCACACAGTTCAGCTCACAGCTAACCCCAAACATCCCAGTCAGACGCCCTGGCTGGAGGCTGAGCCCACGAGTCTGTGCTGGAGTATCAGGAGCCTGTGCTGCTACACTGAGACCCACCAAGCCCCCTCTGTGCCAGGCACCAGCCAGCACCCACCTCTGTGCTGCAGCACTGCTGTAGGACCGAGCCAGAGCACACGGTGTGCAGCTGAGCTGCAGGCAACACACAGAGCAGTGTCCACGGCTGAAGGTGTCACAAAACATTTGTCAGTTCAGTGCCAGGGAACCTCCCCAGGACACACTCCTGTCCCCACGCTGACCCCACACCTGGCCTGCCCCACTGCAAGGGGCAGCAGCAGCAGTCAGGGCTGTCAGCACACAGCAGGTCAGAGCATCCTCCTCACTGTGCGGATGCTGAACCCAGCACAGAGCAAGGTGCAGTTATGGAAAGAAAATATGGATCTGCACCTCAGACCCTGCCAGTGAAGAGAATCCACTGTATTAAGGTACAGCCTGCATTCATGGTAAAAAATGATTTATACTGACATGCAAATTTAACCAGATGGAGCTTTTGATTATTTCTCCTATCTCTTGGTTTATGCTATTTCCCTGAGGTGGAAAAATGCTCTTTGCCAGTAATTCATTATAAATGCCCCAGCCATTCCCATTAGCTACAGCAGGTCTCCACTGCACTGCTCAGTATTAAAATATGCACAAACTTCTCTTCTCTCCAACTCACCAAAACCAATTTTTGAATCACTCTGAGAATTTATTCACATTTCAGTTCTCTTGGCTACAATCAACGTGCATGCTTCACACAATATTTACTTTCAGTTCAGGTACCAAACTTATATTTGACAGTTTAATTTACATAGAGGGGACAATGTTAGCTGAATGCTCTCTTAGGGTAAATTATATGTACAACTCTGCACAGGGTATTACATCAAAGTGCTCCTTAAATCCCTGCTAACTCTGCACCAAGTGACAACAGACCAGAAATGGCAAAATTAAGCCACGAATACAGCAGCAATATTAATTAAAAAATTTTGGACATCTTGGAATAGTTAACTAAGCCAGCATAAACACCTGTTCCTAAGAGCCATCCTACAGAAGGCTGAGTGCCCTGAACTGCCAGTACATAAGCTGGAAGGCTGTGTGGGGGATGGACAGACACACACGGTCAGGGCAGAGGGCCACTCTTCAGTAGAGGCTCCCTCAGCCTGGGAGAAGCTGCAATCAACTGCCTATGACACTGGTAAATTAAATGCGTTGGTAAAACACAGGAACCCAGCACAAGACAAAATTGGAAACAAACCCTCTTTCCAAGCTGAGCTGCACTGCTCCTGAAACTGGCCAGAACTATGCAATGAGCAGCATATATTCAATTTTACTGTTTCTGACAAGTATCCAGGATAAACAAGCACAAAATCACCTGCACTGAAATGTTCTATAGCAAAAACATGCATTTCACTGACAATCACCACACAATTTGAAAAACTCTAACATGATGGTTCATGGAAAGTACATGGCTAGAGGTTCACAGGCTGTTTTTCAAATGGGCTGTATTTTGGGTTGTTCCAGCCCATGCAGAATCCAAGCAGAACACCCAATTCCCTTCACCTCCATACGCCTTCCCCTTAAGGAACTTCACTCAGCTGATGCTCTGAATTGCTGAGAGCCTCCTCTGTCACATCACCATCACTTTAATGAGAAAGCAATAGCTCCAGGACTGTGTGCCTGACAAACAGATCCTTAAAATGGTTTTCATTTTTTTTTGTTCAAGACAACAAAACAACACACAGAATTCATGGAATATGAAGCCTGAAAAACTCAGGTGAGGTATATATGGTGGTCAGCTGAAAGATATGGTCGTTCATAGAAAGAAAAATAAGATAAAATAAAAGCCACCCTAAAATACAAAATGATTCATGGTGTGGTTACGTAAGACAGCAGTGCCTTAACACCGTTTAAGTCATCTTGCAGCAGCATGACGCTGGTGTGAGAGGGATGAATCAAACCTGTGTTTTCATTTGGAAAGGATGCTCAAGCACCAAGGGCTGTGGCTTCAAATAGCTCCTAACAAGATCCCTCCAAAATAAAATTTTGAGGGTGGGTTCAGCTTGGGAGGTGCAGTCACACAACACCCATGGACTTTGGGAGGAAACTGGCAGCAGGAAAGAACGCATTTCCAACACGGTGTTCTGTGATATGGAGGTGTGATATGGCTTCCCTTCCCTGCAGGCCAGGGCTTTGGACGTGCTCCTATAACACATGTTGACAATTACATATTTAGTTTAATAGTTGATCTTCCTTTTGCTTAGCTGAATTGCTGCCTTGTCCCCGAGGAGCTTTTATCATTACATTAAAGATCTTACTTTTGCCTTAACTGACAGACGCCACAAACTATCTATAAACTCTGGCAGCCAACTACAGGTATCTGTTCTCTGCAGATTTGTTATACATCACTGATCCCCCCACAGAGAAAATTCACCTCATCCTTGGGTACAGTCACTGGGTTGAAGCAAACTACGCTGCAGGCTACCTCTGAGGTGGGATACCTGGGTCCTCTCTGCACAGACACAAGAACCACAACAGAACCAAAACCAAGTGATCATGATACAGGCCACAGTATTCTCTCTCCTTATTAAATTGCATCATCAGTACTAATTTCATTTCTCTCTGGAAAGGGTGCAACTATCAGCTATAATCATCTACAATTTAGGTGCCTTTCTATTTCCCCTGTTCTCTTGCTTCAGGAACTAGAGAGTGTTTTGTGGGGCTTTTGCACTTGATCAATCCCATGTTGCCATCTGTCTGCTCCTGACAAATCCCACTCAGGGACACATCCCTGTACGGGCTTTGAAACCCTCAGCATGTGTAGATGGATGTCACTTACTTGAGCTGATCTGTTCCCCAGACTCCCTGGTGGCTTTCCTTGAACAGGTGAGTGTTCAGCTGGTATAAATCAGCTGAGCTCTCCTGGGACTCATTTATATCAACCAAGAACACAGCCCAAAACAGAGTTCACTTCCCATGCATCAGACTGTCAGACTAAAGGACCATTATCAGCAAAAATGCAAGAAACACTTAAAAAGTAGTGCTGGAACTGGATTTCTGGCAACCTTTTTGCATAGGAGGTGAAGCAGGGGCAGATGCTCCTCACCAGCCCTTGTCCATTCCCTGGGCTCACTGACAGGGACAGGAGTTGGTTCTTCCCTCCACGAGTTTCTTGTGATTATTGCAAAGAACAAAACAACCAAACCAGAAGGTAGCAGGGCAAAAACAAGATTATTGAGAACTTGAGTGACAACTTCGTTTAGAAAAGTAGATCAAAATGAAATGGACACCTGTCTTTGTGAAGTGTATTTAAGAGTATGAAGCTGGGAAACCATAAAACAAAAGTCTGCTTAAGGCCTTGCCAAGCCCATCAAGTTCAAGAAGAATAAAAAAATAAATGTAAGAAAATATAGCTATCTAATAAAGAAACAAAAATGACCACTGTTACTACGGGGAAAATAGAGAGATGTCACTGGATAATTTTGCAATGACATAAACTATGAAATTCAAAGATATTAAAAGACTCCAGAAAGACACTATTCATAGGAACATAAGCATATGAAGAACTACCCTTAATCAATGCAAAGAATAAAAATTACACCCAAAATTAATCTCGGTGCCTAAGATGCCTAGATGTCCATCAAGCTAAAAGCTGGACTTAATCTAAATCAGGGTTAAATTGTGCCCTTTCTCCTCACATCACGGGGTACCAGAAGTGATGTTCCATCCTCTCAGTGGCCCCTGTGACTGCAGGCTGTGTCTCCCAAAGAGAAGCGACTGCTCCATTGCAGGTAAATCCCCCCCGTCCTTCACCCCTGAAAAGACACAGGAGATTCCTCCAGCACTGAAAGCACCGACCCCCTGCAGCCGAGCCCACCGAGGCCCTGCGGCTCTGGGCACCACCCGCTGCAGCCCGCCCTGAGCCACGGCTCCAGGCATGTCCTGAGCAGGGACGGAGCCACGGCAGCTGGCACGGCATGGCACGGCACATGGCACAGCATGGCATGGCACATGGCACGGCACAGCACGGCACATGGCAGACGGCATGGCACATGGCACAGCACGGCGTGGCACATGGCACAGCATGGCATGGCACACAGCAGATGGCGTGGCACATGGCACAGCACGGCGTGGCACATGGCAGATGGCGTGGCACATGGCACAGCACGGCATGGCACATGGCATAGCACATGGCGCAGCACATGGCACAGCATGGCACAGCACATGGCATACAGCACACTGCACATGGCACACAGAACATGGCACACGGCATATGGAACATGGTACATGGCACACGGCACATGGCACACAGTACACAGAACATGGCGCATGGCACACGACATGGCATGGAACATGGCACAGCATGGCACATGGCACAGCCTAGCACATGGCACAGCACAGCATGGCACATGGCACAGCACATGACATAGCACATGGCATGGCACGGCACATGGCATGGCACAGCACAGGGTGGCACATGGCACATGGCAAGGGTGGCACAGCACAGCATGGTGCATGGCACAGGGTGGCACATGCAAAGAGTGACACAGGGTGGTACAGAGTGGCACAGGGTGGCACAGAGTGGCACAGGGTGGCACAGGGTGGCACAGAGCACAGTGCAGGATGGCACAGGGTGGCCCAGAGTGGCACAGGGTGGCACAGAGCACAGTGCAGGGTGGCACAGGGTGGCACAGAGTGGCACAGGGTGGCACAGGGTGGCACAGGGTGGCACAGAGCACAGTGCAGGGTGGCACAGGGTGGCACAGGGTGGCACAGAGTGGCACAGGGTGGCACAGGGTGGTACAGGGTGGCACAGGGTGGCACAGAGCACAGTGCAGGGTGGCACAGGGTGGCACAGGGTGGTACAGAGTGGCACAGGATGGCACAGGGTGGCACAGTGCAGGGTGGCGCAGGGTGGCACAGGGTGGCAGAGGGTGGCACAGAGCACAGTGCAGGATGGCACAGGGTGGCACAGGGTGGCACAGGGTGGCACAGGGTGGCACAGAGTGGCACAGAGCACAGTGCAGGGTGGCACAGGGTGGCACAGGGTGGCACAGGGTGGCACAGGGTGGCACAGAGCACAGTGCAGGATGGCACAGGGTGGCACAGGGTGGCGCTCTCTGGCAGCCAGGATGGACGGTGGGCGCTGATGGGAACGACCCCACGGCACAGCACAGGCTCTCTGCAGTGGCCGTGTGAGGGACCCTGGGGGTCACCACGCGCCATCAGGGCCTGGGCCCGAGCTGGCCGTGCGGCCACAGCCTGGCAGAGCCGGGCACTGACCCCGCTGAGCAAAGAGCCCGGGCAGCACAGGCTCGACGCCGCTCCCCGAAATGTTCCTTTGTCCCCTGGCACTGCCAGCTCTGATCTGGTCTCGCTCTGGCAGATACAAGAACAAAAAGTTGGCAGCTTCTCCCAGCTGTCAGGATTGCAAAATAAATGAGAGATTTGAGTACGTTCGCTTAATTTTTATCAGGATTAAGGGAATAATTTATAGAAGAGAAAAATTTGTAGTAGATCACAGAATACATTTTCCTCTATTTTTCTCCTTGGGAAAAATCTTTTAGGACTGTAAAGTTAAAACTCCTGAACACAGTTCAACTAAATGTTTTTAATTGGAAAATAGTCTATTTTTTTAAATTTACTTTTTTTAAATAAAAACACTGTTTGCTCTTGTGAGAAATGTCACTGAAAAGTATTAACTAACATAATTTATCAAAACTCCTAATAAAACTGTTCTTCACTCACTCACCTACCTACATGAAATTTCTATTTGAAAACCCTGGCCAAACAAAAAAAAATTACTTTCTCTAATTCCCTTAATTATACTAATACAGATTAAATAGGAAGACACAAACCATGTTCAGGCATGTGTGTGATACACAAAGTTGTCCCTACCCCTCAGGACCTCACTCTGATCAGCCCAGTCAGTCCACAGTGACCAAGAGAGAGGATCCTTTCTGTTTGGGGTTTTGGTTGGGTTTTTTTTTAGTATTTCACACTTCAGGATTATTCAAAGCCACCACCTTTTGATTCCATGCATTCATATGTGTTCCTAACGGAAAAGATTAATAAACTAGAACCAGACCATCACTACTGCACCGACTTTGCTGTCAAACCTCACCTTTACAGGTTATAAGCAGATCTGTTGCAACAGTAAATTATTCATTTACTAAATTCTTACCACAATTCTACTGAGAACAGAATTAGAAATGTTTACTTACTGATGTATATAGGTATCCTTCACTGTTCATTGCCAGATATAATTTTGTTTGAACCCCCTGAATCGCCACCACTCGTAAACCCACAGGTATGAGGTTAAACAAAGCTAGGAGAGAAAGAAGATGGAGAGCACAATTAATCCTTTAGAGTATGCAGATTAGACAGAAAATTAAACTATAATTACCAGAACCAAATAAAAAATGTCTATTTGTGCATATATTAATTTCTGTGGGTGCTGCAGAGCAGTCCTTCTACCATCATGTCCTTTTACAGCAATTTCTACCAACAGCTGAAATTATCTGAGGGTATCAGAGCATCTCCCTTGTTCTGGAGATGGTGAATTGCTGACAGCTAAAAGGACTTACCTGCCTCATGAGCAGAATCCAGGCTCTGCTGAGTAGAATTAAACACAGTTTGGTTTTTGTTAAGTGCAAAAAGGAAATAAAAAGGGAATCCAGAAGCAAGCAAACAAAAAAAATTTCAAGACAATCAAAACTTTTTTTCAAAGTCAGTAAACATTTTGACGAGAAGGAAGAAAATGAAATTCAGAAAAGTTAAAAACCATCATTAGCATCTAAAAATGTTTCCACTCATAACTCACTGGGGTTTAATTTTTTCACTGTTTTAGAGGAGAATGGGTTTGAAAAAAAGAGAGTTAAATAACTTCAAAATGAAATGAAATGGAAGCATATTCTTTAGATCAACCCCTGAACCTGTGCTTTCAAAACTGAGCTTTGAATGTTCTGCTCGAGTTTCTGCTTGAACACACGCAAACAGTGTCAGTATTTATAAGCACAGAAATATCTCTTCAAAAAATGAAGATTCCGGTTTGCAAAGTGGCAAATTAGAAAAAAAAAGGAAAAAAAGCAAAGCTCTGCCATAGCTTAGATTCATGGATATGTTAAAATTCAACACAAGAAATAATGAGTTGAATACAGTACTCTGTGTTCAGTATGTAGAATTAATAATAAAGAGGAGTTAAGAAAATGATCATAACCCAAAGCATCTCCTTCCAATCTGAAGTAGAAATTCAGAGATAGGATAAAGTAATGCCAAACTACCTCTCATTTCCAGTGATTTATTACTTGGCTGGAAAACTCTGGTCTGCTTCAGGCTGAAGTTTGATATTTATGGTCACTGTCTAAAGCCAATTTAAAACTGAATTATGAATTTGAAATATTTTTATTATTTTCAAAATTACGAGCTAAGAGTTATGACTCATTATAAATTCCTTTTTCAGCCTGAAAACCCCCAAATGGTCATACTTTAGTAAAAAAAAAAAATAAATTACAGCTTGACAGCATTTAACACAGATCCTAAATTCTGGGTATGAGGCTGTCAAGAGCACATCGAATGCCCTGAGGTCAGGGCACCTCTGAGCACTGCATTTCCCACAATGGTCGAACACAGCAGAAAAGGTGGAACTGTCCACAACTAACAAATAAATGTAGGGCATCATAAAATCTGTGCTTTTCTTTACCTTCCACACCCATGAGTGTACATGCAGACACAAACACATGCAGACCCTCCTCACACTCTCCTCCAGCACAAAATCAACACCCGTTACTTTCTCTTCACTGAAACAAAATTCTCTAGTTCTGTGCAGCTTTTGGCAAAACAAACTTAGATTTTCAGTCTGGGAAATGATTTTTAATTCATTCTATCAAATGCTTGAGTTTATCTGGGAGAGAAAATATTCCTTCTCAGTAAATATTCCCTTGGACAGGGGTCCATTGCAGTTCCACCCCAAAAAGCAGCATCTGATCTCCCTGTAGGCTGGAGAGGATGATCTAAAGCTCAGCATCCAGGCAGAATCTGCAGGTCTCTTTTGAAAGGGGATTTCTTAATGGCACATTTAATAGGAGGGCAGGTGTTTGGGTATTTTCAGCACAAGGGTCTGAGTATGGGTCCCACTGTAAATTGTGCTACAGACCTGTGAGTAACCAGCTGAAGAGAGAGGGCAGCGCCCAGGACCGCAGGGACACGGCTGCCAGGGGCCACTGAGATGGGCTTTAGTGAGGAATTCCTGGCTGTGCTTTGCTGGGCAAGGGAGCAGATCTGGGGCTGAGCCCCTCCTGCCCAAGGTGGGCTGGGAACCCGCTGCAATGGGTGCTCGGCTGCTGCCCTGGGCAGCACGACACAATTCCCTGCCATGAATGTCCAGGCTCTATTTCGAGGCAAGACGAGGGTGAGGCACACTCAGGAGCTGGTTTAAACTGGGATGGGCAGCTGCTGTGGCACAGACCAGTGGAATTTGGGAAAGGGCTGTGGGAAAAATGCTGGCTGTGCCCAAGTGGAGAGGGGCTGGCGGTGGGAGCGGCGCTCCCTCTGCACACAGACCCCCTGCACAGACAGACCCCTGCCCCAGCTGCCAGCCCCAAGCACAGGGTCACTGCACTGCACCCAAAATGCGACTGTCCCTTTCAGCAGCAGCTCTTGCTCCCTGTGCAGCAGCAAGTCCAGGTCTGGCTTCTGGAACACTGAGTGACCTGTCCACAACCACGGCCACTGACAGGACCCACAGCAGAGCCACAGAGAGCACCTCTGCAAGTCCCCAGAGGGACAACGGGATGGAGGTGTCACCACATTTATGGGGGATGACCCTCATGTGGACAGGTATGACAGAAGGGGTGGCAAAAAAGCTACAGCAAAACAAATTGCTTGCTGCTGTGATCAGCTGGCGCCAGCATAAAATAATCCAAAGCAATTTCCATCCTAGTCTTCCCTATTACATTTGCATTGTTTACAATAAGGATATAACACCCATCCTAATGCACAACTAAGCAATGCCAGAGGAGAGATGACCTTTGCCATGGTCCTTGTGCAGTATGAGCTGACAGAGAAATACAGCTGTGCAGTAAGAGGCAGCAGCCACAGCTGGATTTATGAACATAAACATTCCCGTGAGGTCTGCCAGTCTCGGCTCGGCCACCTGGACCTTCGTATGCTTCCTCCAGGGCACTGCTGCCTACACTTCCTTATTTTACCAGTCTTGAAATCTCTTTGTCTTGCCAGAACTGGGAAATAAATTCTGCCTTGATTTAAACCCTTGACTTATTCAACATATTTAATGAGCAAAAATCTGTCTCTCAGCCAGGAGATCCTTTCCAAGAAGAACTTCCTCAAATCACATGGACTCTTGGCTAAAAGTGAGACCTGGTGTCTGCTGTAGCTCCTTAAATCCATGTTTCCCTTTCTGCCTAAATTTTGCTCTGAATTTTCAGCTTTCTTTTAAGCTCCCTGCAGTTGTGGATGCCACTTTGTTTTTGTGAGCTCTGTGTGCAGCAGTGGGTCTGCAGAGCTTGAAATGACTGTCAGGAGCCAAAGGGGAATTTCAGGCAACCTTCCTACCCAGCTCTAGAGAGGAAACCATGGAGAAGGTGGATCCTGGCCCCGGGCTGGGATCAGAACAGAGCACAGCTGGCTCTTGGGGGCTGCAAGCTCTCCCCATCTCTGCCACACACGGGGAAAAAATAATCTCTTTAGGAGGGAGCTGTCAGTCCTGGGGCTTGCCCACAGTGCACACACATGGACTAAATGAAAGGTGTCTCTGCAGGTACTGGAAGGAAGGATTTTAGAGGGCCTGATCCTCTAAATAGGCATGTGAGCAAGGCTTTGAGGGTAGCTCCTAATGTGGCCTCTGATCCACAAGCACTTTTACCAGCTCCATTAAAATGCTGCAATCAAAATAAATCCATGGCTGCAGGACACCCAGAGCCATACACTTACAGTACATAAAAGAGGAATACACACTGTTGCATTTGTGTCTTTTTATGATAAAACCCTCTTCTGTTCTCAACATTTAGATGCTGCAGCCCAGCTGCAGTAATTTCTGGGATATTTCCATTATATTTAAGTAGTCAATATTTTGGAAGGCTGGTATCCAGAAAAAAGCAGCTCTTACGATTTGCTTAATAACCTTTCTTACAATTTGCTAAATAATCTATCACGTTATGGCCAATTTAAGGACACAGTGAAAACAAAGATATCTTAGATACATCTGTATTTCCATAAATTTTATCTTGTTTGAAATCTCAGAATCCCTATTAGAGGGATTCCAAGCAAAGTATTTGGATAAAACAATCAAAATAATATTCAGTATTTGCAATTTCAGATACTTGCTCTGGCAATTTCCAGTATATAGCAATGTCACACTTTGATTGGAAGAGGAAGGTTTGCCTATTTCCTCAACCTTTTCTTGGAGATAATTAAAAGAATTACCTCAAAATCCTGAATAAGCTGTACTGACTTTTGAAATCGTAACTTTCGGGTCATTTGCCTGAAGGAAAAGCACTGTTTAATTCCCACTTCTAGGGCGAATTTTGTGGCCACTCTGAAGTCTGGCAGATGGCAGCAGCCACCAGCACTGCACCGAGCTGGTCCCTGTGCCACCTCCTCTGCAGGTGATGATGGCACCTGGAGCGAGACCCCACTGTCCCCACAGATCCTCCCTGACCCCTCTGGGGCCGTGGGGACCTCCTCCCACAGCAAACCCAGCTCCCTCCTCCCACTCAGAGGGGAACACAGGGCTGCAACACAGGGATTAAAGAGGGTGTGGGAAAAGGGTGGGAACAAGTGATGGGCAGGTTAAGATGCAACACTTCCTACTGCACCCGCTGCTGCCTCTGCCATATTTGAGTGCCCTGTAAATGAAACGTTTCACCTGCAAATGCTTTTAAATAAAAATTGTGGGACTTAAATCAGTGCTTTTTAATAATTAAAAAAGAAGAGCCTGTAGATTTTATGGTTTTTTTGTTAAAGTGGCCTGAGATATCTTCTCAAAACTCCTTGCACTCTTTACAGAAACAGTCTCAGCTAGCTAGTATAGCTATGTGAGACCCTTAAGTACTTTTCACACACCAAATCAATGCTCTAGTCATCTTTTCCTGTTTTCTATTAATCCTCAAAGTTGAAAAAAAACCCAATCAAAAACAACAACTAAAAATGCCCAGAGCTTTTTCACAGAAAACCTGAGGGAAAGCTGGTTGAAAGCTGATGGTACAATTAAGTTTATAAAGAGTAAAAAATAATAATAATAGGGAAATGTGAACTTTAAAATGATGCTGAAGTCCCAGTTTGTGAAATAACACGGTGCTGTTTGAATGAGCCCGTTTGAGAGTAGAGAGAGCGTTATTCTATTTCAGGCTCTGAGTAGGCGAGCAAATTTTCCCTGCCGAAAAAAAATCTAATAAAATCCAAAGGACAGCAATGAACTTCTCTGGATTACCATGGAGATAACATTTGCTTTGTTTGTCACATGTGTCATCGTTACCTCCTCTAGTTCATTATTCCTATGAGTGATTTTTAGCTGTATTTCTCTCAGACCCAGTAGGTCTGAAGGACTCCTGTGCTGCCAGCAGAGCGTCAGTGTCGCTGCCACTCGCTCAGCCACCCCAGGACAGCAATTCCGAGGGGACCTGTATGGGATGGACGAGACACCACAATTCACAAACACACCATTTATTCTCGTGCCACTTACTGTAACTACTGTCTTCCTCTTTTGTTCCATCAATTGTTCCATCTGCTTGCAACTGCAAGTGGTATCCTTGCCTGCTGTACAGCTTTGTTACTATACCTTTAAGCTGAGGCTCTGTAAGAAAACAATAGTGAGATTAATGTGGGAAATCCTGATGTGCTGTTCCAAGCGAGCAGGACGCTAAAAACAAATCTTCAGGTTTCTTCTCAAGGCTGAGATAAGAAAAAGACCCAAAACAAAAGCAGGGCTACCAGCTTTGCAACACTCTTCATGTAGTCTGAAACCAAATTTATGTCTATGAAATCAATTGCCAAAATGATTAAATGCCACTTTTGATTACAATGTGAGTAGCACAGTAAAAGCTACTTGCAGTGAATACGGTTTCCAACGGCGCTGCTTGGCCTCAGGAGCCCAGCCCTATCTCATTTAAGATTAAAAGTGAGCTGGCAAAGAGCACATTCTGTCTTTTAAAAAGGTGTGAGTTCTTAGATGGAGAGGAACAAGAAGACTATTATGACAGCATTAGTAAGAGCCACAGTGGCAGTTGAGAGCCTAAATATACAGCAGCAAACGCTTAGCACAGGAACTGCTGCAGCTCTAATAAACAAACCCCCATTCCTCGCTGCTCCAAAGAGTACAGAGCATCCGAAGAGATAAACTGCTCAATGAACATATGGAAAATGGAGAGGGAAACCCTGCAATCCAGCAATGTGCGGAAGTGCAAAATAAATATTACCATAAGGGCTGAGGTAATTACCTCATCAGCTAGAAGAAGTAAGATCAAAACAACACATAGTTTGGATAGATTTCTTTTTTTCATTACCATCCTCAGATTCACAGCTAGAAAGGGAGGCATCTCACACAGTTTCATATCATTCCAGCCCAAAGAGTACAGAGCAGCAGGATATGCTGTCAAGTGTGTAATTTACGGTATCTGGCTAAAGCATCAGGAGTAATTGCAAAAAAAGGTCTACATCCACTGAATCCCAATGACATCTGCATTGTAGTCATTTCACACAATTACA
>JACBWW010000082.1:869768-1047456 GCA_020086605.1 Lanius collurio | reverse complement strand
CGGGGCGGGCGGCGGAGCGGCCCCGGGGCGGGGGCACCAGGGGCGGGGGTCCCTGCGCCGGACGGAGCCGCCTCCCGGCAGGCGCAGACACCCGAACAGACGTGACTGCGGTGAGCAAACAGCCCCGCCGGCACCGGAGCGGGGACACCGGGCTGGCAGCGGCCCGGGGCCGGGGCAGGCGGGGAGCCCCAGCCACAGCTCTCCCTTGGCTTTCTCTCGTCCTTACAGGATCTCCCTTCTCTGCCTCACGGGTTTATTGGAGGCTTTTTGCCTCTCTTGCCGTTGCTTTCCACTACCTGCTCTCAGCTCCAGTTTTGTAGCAGACTAGAAAATCCTCAGAAAGAGCAATTTCCTCGTCGCTGCCATGTTGTCCCCTTTGCCCCCACGGTGCCTGTGTCCCCGAGGCCAGGCGCTCACGGCAGCCGGGTTTGCTCAGTCCCCGCTGCCGCGCTACCGAGGCGGGGAGACGCAGCAGTGCCACGAGGCTGGGTCAGCGCCTGGCACTGCGCTGTGGTCAGTGCCCTGCAGTGGACACCAAACCCCGCACACATCCATGCCCCAGGACATAGGACGCAGGAGATCATGGAGATCCCTTTGCAACCCACTCCCTGCTCTTTAGCATGCGCTCAACAGCTGGAGCCTAAATCAAAGCCACTTCAGGCTAGAAATAAAACAGAGCTCTGCAGCCCTGAAGGCAAACAACTATTGACAGAATTTGTCCCGAGGCAGAGGGGATGCACAGGCACTCGCAGGCACTGAGGCGGGGTGGGATGTCCCTGTGAGCTGGTTCCATGCGGGAGCTGAGCCCCGTGGGGCCTGCGGTGCCAACAGGCTCCTGTCACCCGAGCCTGGCAGCTGCATCCTGTGCGCCCTGGGCCAGCTCTCCTGGGGCTACCGAGACACCAGTGACGTGGGTGGCTTGGTGCGACAGCGCCAGGTTCCTGATGTGTTCCTGGACTTGGCCAGGTGTCTCAGGATATTTGCCCCTTCTTCCTCTCCTCCACGTGCCCTCAGCAAGACGAGGTGCTCTCCTCCCTCTCTGGGGTCACACACAGACGATCCCCGGCACCGGCAGCAGAAACCAGGCTGCCCAGCACCTTCAGACGACTCAGTTCAAAAGAGGTTTGCTGTACCTCTGCAAATACTACAGTCCTTCCCTCATCCAGAAACAGCTCGCAACAGCTCCAACCCCCCTTCCTCCGACGGGGGTCCCTGCCCCAGTGACACCTGTGCAGTGGCCAGGCCTTAGTGACGCTGCCCACCCTGTGCAAGTTCTCTCACGGTGCCTGACTGCCAGGACAGGGTGTGTGCTCACAGCCTGAGCTGTGCTCAGCTTGGCAGCCCCACTCACACACCCACAGCAAGAGCTGTGTGTGTACACGCACACCTACATGGACACGTTTGTTTATGAGGCAGTCCGTGCACACATACATATTAAATAAATACTCCTATTTTCTTATTTAAGTTCAACAGTAGGGTAAAAATAGCTGCAATTCACAAGTTCCACCACTACCATCATCTGCCAGTCCACATAAGACATGTGAAATCCAACACAGGAGCCAGCCAAACGGATATTATTAGCAATAACTCATCCTACTCAACTCACCGGTAACATACTATGAATTTTGCCATCTTTCCGCTTCCAACACAGTCATGAGTGAGACTTGGTTTTTTTCTGAGACTCACCCATTACTTTATAAATATTCCCAATTTGGAAAACAGTGTTTGATCTTCAGATCAAAGTGAAGCTGCCTCATTGTGAGCTGTCCTACAAGGTCACAAAACATTGCATTTTCACAGAGACTAACCAGAACTCAGAATTCAGCTAACCTTGAAAATCCTGGGGAAAAGCAGTATATAAAAGCACTATTTAGGATATCTTTCTGCCAGCATTCCAGCCTGCATGCTTAAAATCCATAATGAAAATTCATTTGCACAAATGTTCCTTGACAGATAACTAAAGAGAGGAACAAAAATAGCATATATGCATAATCAGATTTAAGTTTCAAAAAACAGTCCTCCATTTTTTTTTGCATGATCAACCTCTTCATCTATCGGTACTCCTACAAACATGTCTTCATTTACTATAAATGGCATATGAAAATGAAGATCTTGTTGGGAAAACGTCTTTGGTACAGGACCAGCCTTTGGACTACTTCAGTGTTACAGATATAAAAATCTCAAGGAACAGCTTTATTTTCTTTGAAAAGCAAGAGCTGTATACTCCCAAGCTAAAAAGGTAAAGTAAAATAAATTTACATTCAAAGTGACTTTTTGAACATAGAAGACAACCAGACACTTCTTGAACACACATTCTTTCTCCTTGTTTATGATTATTGCAGTGGAGCACATTTAAAGCTAAGGGGTAAATTGCCAGTGCCATTTCAATCAAAAAGAAATCAGCATGGGACACACTTGTTCAGTTACTGTCAGAGACCGTACCATGATCTCCCTGGAGCTGTGATCTGACCCAGAAGCAATTTCACTCTTTCGAAGTAGACAAAGATCTCACCCACTTTTGATTTATAATTTTTTCCTCACAGTCACCTGTTGAGTCTTTGCTGATGATTATTTCCATGATTCTGATCACTAAAATACACTTGAACCTTCAGAAGTTGCCTGGATTGGGCAGAGGTAAAGCCTGCAATTTGATACCCAAGCCAGGACCAAGAGCCCTTGCTGTCTGTCTGCACAGAAAGGCATCAAACCCCCATCACGGCCCCAGCTGCAAACAGTGCTGACTCTTTCACCAAAGCAGAGCAAAGTGCAGAAGTTCTATTTTTCCTTTCATCCTCCCTGAATCATTTGTGCTGTGGCAGGTCCCAGACCACTGCTGTTTGCTCTGAGTTTCAATCTGTCCCAAGCACAGAAGATTTATGGTCAGTCCTGTGACAAAAGAAACGCTGCACAAAAGTTGAGACCAGGTGAAAAATCCCAAGCCAGCTGCAGAGCTGACTGCCATGAAAGCCCCTGCAGGTCCTGACAGGCCCCATGGTGCAGCACATCTGTGCTCACTGCAGCCTGTGGGCAGAGAAACTCCTTCCCCCAGCGCTCCTCACTGAGCACCAGCCCAGCGTGGGACTCTGCAGGGGACCCTCGCTCCTCTGTGCCCCGTGGAAGCATCAGCAATTCTCATGACATTCTGCCATATAGTAGGAACTTACTTCCAGCACCTTGGGTCAAAATATCCCATCTTCAGACAAAACAGCATTTTCTGTTATTTCCTCTTCCCCTATACAAAACTCAGGAAAGATTTATAGTATGTCCTACATAAACTAACAGTGGTTGAGCAAAACAAATATTGCATCAAAATCAGACCAGAAGAAAAAAATCCCAAGCCAGCTCCAAGGCTCACTCAGTCCATCTTAAACCCCAAACCACTCCTCTACAGTTACAAGCTTGAAGCTGCTTTGGTGTGACAAAAAACCAGCCTTGCATTGGGCGTTCAGGAGTCTCTCCTGAGGCTCTTTTGTTCTTGCTGTTACAGAAAAAGCAGGAAAAAAGCTTAAAACTTCAAACCTACAGACTATTTCCACTACCTATATTCTCCAAAAGAAGAGCATTATTTTCTGAAAAGCACCACCAGAATCTCTTCTTTCTCTTTTCAGAATGAGATAAACAAGATTTTCTCCAGTCAGGGATGACACAGCAGCACTGAGGCTCCCAGTGATTTTTTGCTCTTCTGAGTAAACAGAATTACTATTCACCAGGAAGCAGAGCTGCTCAGACCCAAGTCCTGCATCACTTAACTCCTCTGTGAAATATCCCATGGAAATGACTCAGCCTTTCCTCTGCAGCCAGCTCCAGGCTGGACACACTGCAGAACAGGAGGGGGGGCTGCTCTCTGTCTGGGGGATGAGCATGCTTTGCTGGCCACCTCACCATCCCAGAGAGCTTTGTTTTACCCTAGATATGGGTCAAGTAAGAGTCCACCTGGGGTTTATTTCTGAGTGCAAGATGAAAAAAGGTGTTACTGGAAGCTGAGCTTTCAAGCAGCTCCAGACCAAGAGCTCAAATTTGAGGATATTTTAGTGACAGACTAACTGGGCTACTTGGAAATTAACCTTAATGGTAAAGAATGGCTACAATAAGCAGCTGCAAACAGAAGTGTTTCTGTTGAGAGCATAAGGGCACTTGCAAATAGTGATGTGGATGTTCCTGTGGGTGTCTGTGCCATGTTTTTTTTGTAGAAGTGCACTGGCAGCTTTGCTCAGAAACAGGAAAAAAATCAGAACAGATTTGTGTGACACCAGTGTAGACATGTCACCTGGACCCACTTTATCTAAAAGCTTAATTCTTCCTGAAAGGATTAGGTGGTTGGTTCATTTTTGCCATTTTCTCAGGGTACAGAATCATGAATCCCAACACCAGGAGAGACTCCAGTACAACTGCTGTACAGGACTGGATATGCCAGAACTGGCACCCATCCAGCAAAGCAGAGAAGCACACCCCTGCCTTCCACACGTGAGGCATTTACTAGGCCTACCAAGATATTTAAAAATAATTGTGTAGCTGATGCACCACAAAAGGTTCTCATAGTTTAAGCCAATTCTCATACCTACACAAGTTTGGTAGGACAAGGTCCTCTGACAAGAACTTGGGTCTCTTCTTCATGACTTGCATGACCTGCTAAATGCTCAGGATGGCCACGACACCTCATACAAAGAACACCAGTTTCCTCTCAGATTCTCAGAGAAAACACTAACGACAGAAAACCCAGTTCTGCCTTTTCCCAGCTGTGAATTCCAATTCCTTTACAGCAGTATCTCTGTGAAAATGGGATTTGATCTGACCTGGTAGTGCAGCCATTTCTGGAAAAGGAGGGCATTGTTTGAAGATGGAAAAATAGAAATATTTTTATCTAGTTTAATTCATATTCAGTCATCCCAAAATGTCAACCACAAAAGATCTTCTATCCAGTGCATAAAAGATCAGTGCCAATCAGCTGGGAAAGGTCACAGAACAAACAGAAGAGATCAACTCCCACAGCTCTGCGGGCTCCCAAAATGGGAATGTGTTATTCTGGTGTCTTGGGGGGCCTGAGCTGAGCCAGGAACTTGAAGCAGTGACCAACTGACTTCTCTGCCCACCACACAGCCATAGCAAGCAACACTCCCACATCAGGATGCACAGAAGGATCTGTTCACTCACCTCTCAGCATGATGATTCTTGGAAACATCAATGTAAATGACAGCTTCTCGTCCCTGAAATATTTACATCTCAGCATGGGACACATGAGAAGTGTGGGCTATATGGCACTGTCAAACTTAACATAAGGCCACTTTACACATGACAAAACACTGTAAATAGTCCTTCACAGAGCCAAGGCAAGTTGCCTGGAAATTGCCACATTACTCAAATAAGATCTTTTCCCACTTTTTCATAGATCTGATGGTTCATCCTTTGTCAACAGCTTGATAAAAACAGACTCAGTGGGTCTCCAGTGCATCAGAGCCTCTGAGAGTTCTCCTCCTTCCACCTGCACCCAAGCATTTCACCACTTCTCACAGTCATGCTCCCTGCTTTGCACAGAACGAGCTTCTGCCCCACTGCTTGGCTTCACACAACCACAGAGCCCAACCCACTGTGACCCTGTGATGCATGCCAAGCTTGGCAATTCCCATTGCTATGTTAACGACCTAGGACTCATCTGTTTCCCAGTAATGACAACAAATTACCCGGACAGGGATCAGAAGAGCCTGGCACTGGTTTTCTGTGACTTTACGTGACTGCCAAGATCGTGGCACCACATTCGCACAGACAAATGAGAAGGTGAGCACAGCTGGCCACAAATGAAGGGGACTTTGAGGAAGAAGTGTTGTGTCTTGGATGGAAGCAGACCTCTCCAGGAACTGGAGTTAGACCCTGCACTGGTCAATGATGCTGCTGTAAATGTGGAAGTAGAGCCTTACTCACTCACTGGCATGGAACCAAAACCAGTTTACCCACACAAAATGCTGGCCTCAGTTCCTGTAGGCAGAAGGAAGGCATATCCTTGAGGATTAGGAAAACAGCCAGGAGCCTGAGCTTCCATTCTTTCTCAGTTCACCATGTAACAATCATGGTATGAACAGAGATATAACAAGATGTATCTGATTTAAGTTCAGTGATGTAAAAATTAGGTTTATCTAAGCTCAGTTTACCAGCTATCTGGGCTGAATATTCAAGACAGAAGAGAGAAAGGCAAATCCAGATGGCAATTCATTCCCACAGAAAGAACACCATTATTTTCACAGCTATATGAAGGAAAACATTACCTCTGCTTTACTGAACTTGCTGCAGAGTGATTCAGACTATAATCTACCCCATGCATCTTTATCATAAATAATATTCACCACCACTAAAACTAAATAATCAATGAAGGTCAGCGTAGCTCAGGGTCTTGTTGTGGCAGTGCTCCCTCACACATGGGAACAGAAAACCAGCCCGAGCAGTGGCTCAGTCACACTTCCCACCCTCCACTGGCCTTGCAGAAATCGGCCTCACGACAACTGCGGGCCTAGCAGGAGCTGCTGCTGGCAAGAGCAGAACAAAGGTGACATCTAGAAATCACACTGGGATTTTGAGATGAAAAATACAATGCATCATAAGTAAACAGGAGAGAATTCATTACCATAGGTTAGATGCACTGTTTTCGCAAGCAACCCCATGAAAAAATATTGGCCAGCAAACAGGAACATGAACCACAAGCCAGCATCTGCTCTGTGGGATTTGAAAAGGTTTGGAGACTAGAAAAAATGTGTATGCAAATTTCACAGAAGCAAATTAGAAGAAATTCAGAGAAGGAAGCTAATAGCAGAACATCTGCTGCTGCTCCCAATATTCGCATTAGTGGCTGGGTACATTTCTGGGGACTCACACCTCATCAGAAAGCTCAAAAAGGTTCTGTTGCTATGCAGAGAAACACTGCTCAGAAAGCAGAGAAATGGAGCTGGCCGAGCTCAGCACTGTTCCTCCTTGCTTAAGTCCCACTGAGCTCCAGTAGGGCCACCTCTGCCTGTGCAAAGACTGGACAGCTCATGGCACATTTCTACCGAAACCCACCACAAAAGGAACAGACTAAGCTGCACAAGTAGACACAAAGATAATACCATGATTTTAAATTCCCAGTCCATATGTATGGCCTTAGCAACACCCCAGTCATACAGCTAAATCATGCTGAGCTGAATCCACAGCAGACAGACACATTGTTAAGCAGGTGATGGTATATCACCAGGATTTCTGTCCTCTCCCTTCAGCCCCCATCCCCTTGGTTGTTACTCTAATTTCCCACCTCTTCCTACCAGATCTTCTTTCCTTGTTTCATTAAAAATTACAACATGCTTCTGATGAAAAGTAGCCACAAAATCCATCAGTATCTCAATGTCCTTATCCTTCAGCTGAGGTCAACTTAACCTTGTTTACAAACAAATAAACTTAGTTTAGCTTTATCTAAACACAACATTCCAAGGCTTGGGAGGTTTTTTTAGGAAAGGACAAGGAGCAGACTTAGATTGTCAGGCACAGAAATAAGCCTGCTGGATTGCAAGAAGTTATCTGGGCTTATCTTTAATGTCATTATTTGAGCCACTCCCCTCTGCCCATTCCATGTAACTGCAATGAAGGAAGCCCCCCTTGCCTTGTCTGCTTCCTATATGGGCCAGGAATGGCATGAAAGACTTTAACTGTACAAGGGCACCTGCGTGTCCAGCTGCAGAGGTGACCAAAGCAGCCTCATGGAATTAATTAAACCCTGCAGCAAGGGCTGTGGGATGCCAAGGCAGTCCCTCATACAACTGGAGCAAGATATGGCTCCCTGTAGTTGTTGGTATCTTTATTTCCTCTGGATTCAGCCCTCTACAAATACGGGTTCTGCATCTATACAGACACAAATACAGGCATTTTTTTCTGCTTTTCTTCTTCCTGACTCACAAATATGAGCAAACCCAAAATGTTATAAAAAGGCTGAGATGCACAAACATTCAAAGGAATCAAAGGGGAGCTGTTAATGATGGAATAAACGTTCCCTCAGTCCTTTCTTTTTTTCCCAGCTCTGCAATATATGAAACATCTTACTCAGTGACTATATTTTTAAACCATTATTGCCATAAATTTTAGCCTACTTAAAATTTTTTTATGTAAAGTCTTTTCAGGAAGCTTTCAGCAAAATATAGAGTTTCCTGTACAGGAAGTATGCAGTAAAACATGAATTTGTAAATAGTTACAACCAAACAAATGAATAAAACGACGAAAACCAGAAACACGAGGGACACCTGCAGTTAGTGCGGGTAAGTGCCCCGGCAAGGCTGCACTTTCTCGTGCACTCGGGCTTCTGTCAGCGCTGATCTTCAGCTGCGGCCAACAGCAGGGCGGCCTCCGGCCGAAGGGCAGGGCTGGGGGAGCCGCCGGGAGCTGCCCGGGCCGGGTTTGGCTTCGCGGGGCTCGGAGCCGGCCCTCGCCCTCCTGCAGGCCGTGCCTGGCACGGGGGGATGGCCGCGGCCGGCAGTGCGGGGCTGGGGACCCACGGGCTGCGAGGGACACCGCGGGCAGCGGGCACCACTGCCTGTGCGGGCACCGGGCACGGGGCATCCTGGACACCGGGCATCCCGGGCATCCAGGGCAGCCAGGGCAGCCAGGGCACCAGGAACACCGGGCACCGGGCATCCCGGGCACCGGACACCGGGCATCCCGGGCACCGGACACAGGGCATCCCGGGCATCCTGGACACCGGGCACCGGGCATCCCGGGCACCGGGCATCCTGGACACCGGGCATCCCGGGCAGCCGGGGCATCTGGGGCATCCCGGGCATCCTGGACACTGGACACCGGGCATCCTGGACACAGGGCATCCCGGGCACCGGACATGGGGCATCCCGGGCACCGGACATGGGGCATCCCGGGCATCGGACACGGGGCATCCCGGGCACCGGACACCAGGAACACCGGGCACCGGGCACCGGGCATCCCGGGCAGCCGGGGCATCCCGGGCATCGGACACGGGGCATCCCGGGCACCGGACACCAGGAACACCGGGCACCGGGCACCGGGCATCCCGGGCACCGGGCACAGGGCATCCTGGACACAGGGCATTCCGGGCAGCCGGGGCATCCCGGGCAGCCAGGGCACCAGGAACACCGGACACGGGGCATCTCGGGCACCAGGAACACCGGGCACCGGACACAGGGCATCCCGGGCACAAGACACAGGGCTGAGTCCAGACCGCTCCTGAAGAGCTCCGCTGACCGGAATCCGGCGCTGTCCGCGGTGCTGCCCGGCCGAGGCGGCCGCTCGGTGCCCAGCCCGCATCCCTCATCCCGCACCCCGCATCCATCACCATCCCTCACCCTTCATCCCCCGTCCCGCACCCCGCCCAGCTCCGGGCAGGGCACCCTGGCCCTCCACAGCACGGTCACAGCCCAGCACCACGGCCCGTACCAGCTCCATACTGGGGCTATGCAATGTATGCCCCAACCCCCAACCTGCAGCAAAAGCTCCTGACTGCTTCAGACCCACTTCATCTTTACCACCACCAGCCAGACAACTCACTGCTTCTGCAGAAGAGAAAGCATTTAGCAGCTAATAATACAGCTGATATTCGTAGTGATAGTATTTTGGAAATGCCCAAACCATTGCAGACTGCTTACTTGGCATTGCACACTTTACTACACTTAGTTTACTATATTCATTTTAAAGAGAAAAAGAAACATGGATGCCACATGCAGTGTCATAGAAGTTGATTATTTACCTTGTTATTTCTCATGCAGAATGACACCCAGCCCAGCTAATATTTAAGCCTCACAGTTAATGCTGAGCGCTCTGTACACGCTGCCTGTCAGATTATTGTTTGATATTGGGGTATTTTCCAAAAGTCCCTGGATTTGCTCTTCTCTTCTAGCCGTAGGGTGTTGGTTCTCACAGTAATCTGATTATTTCACATACCCCTTGCAGAGAACGCACTTTTTCATTATTGAAGAACACTAAAATACACCATCATAAGCCTTCAGCTAAAACATGGACAAAATAATAGAGAAATTAAGATCGTTTTGTATTAAAATGGTTTTAAGTTATCAACACCATAACAAGATTGTCTTCAGTTAAAGTTAAGCACAGTACTCTGATGAAAGGCAATTAGAAAAATAGAATCATTTGTTTTTTCTCTAAAGCAATCTTTATACCTGACAAAAGCTTGGGTACAAAATTAACTAAATGCACGGCACAGATGTTTAAAAGGCCGTAAAATCAACCTGTTTGACACGTGAAACACATATTCAATCAGGACAAAATTGCCACTTCAGCAGCATATTCAGTATATTTACAGTCCCAATCAGTAGGAATGAACAGTAACACCTGCCTTTTGCTTCTAAAGTAAAATTTGTTTAGAGTTACCAAAGAAAATTCATTAAGTCAAAGAACAGCCATATTCTTAGTATTAAAAAATTATTAACCTCTGATTTCTTTATATAGTTTATAATCTCTACAGAGGATTAGTTGCCAGGAAATAACTTTTCATTTTTTCCTGTAAAAAATATTGCTTAAATACATCTTACCTGAATAAGACTTTCTTATCCCCAAAGCCATGCTGCCTTACAAGCTGCTCCTGCCCAGGCAAGTGCAGTCTACATTTGGAGCAGACACACAGGGAGTGGATCAGAGAAAGTTTAAGGCACATTTAAAGTATTCTCTAAGGTACTGGCCAGAAACATCAAGCCCATACTCGTGGTATAGAGAGAGATCATTAATGGGCATTAGTGACAGACCATTATGACTTTCAGAATCATTAAAGATTCATAACGTAGCTGCATTGTTCTGGCAACATCTCATCATTTCTTGGACATAAATGTACATTTCTCCTACATGATTTACTTAAACTTATTATTTTTCAGTGTCAAATTTTGTTTTCTGCCTCCTAGAATTACAAAGAGCCGCTGTAACAGGATCCTGGAGTACATTACACCAGCCATAGGAGCCTGGTGCTTGGTTTATTTGATGCCCTTTTTGTAAGGCAATTTGCAATAGGAATAGCTCAACAACATTCATGAGGCTGAATATGTACCATAATTTGTTTCTACTCTAAATAAGCTGAATTATTGATGTACCACACATGTTACAAGTATAAAAACACTTCAAGAATTAAATTTGCCAACAATTCTGAAATAATTACCTTTTGAAATTGTTAAGCTTTGTCACTGCCTTTCAGAAGAGCTCATAATTTGGTATTTGGATATAGTGAAAAATATTGCACATATACTAGTTAGGGTCAACCAAACCTGCTACTCCCAATGCATTTTTGACAAGCAAAGAAAACACTGAGATTGGCTTTTAAAGATGTACAATACTGCAGTGTGGTCCAAAATGTGGCTACAGTTATTCTTCAATTGTGTTCATTAAGGACTGGGTTTAAATTTTCTCCTCGTGAACGAGACTTGTTTAACCCATCTTTCCTCAGTACAGGAAGATAAACCCATGCTCACACATTATGTAAATAATGAGATTTAGGCACTTTTGAAGCAGAGTCAGATTTCAAAGTCAAATATTGTCCCCAAGTGTGATTTGTTCGAAGAGAAGAGCTATTTGCAAAGGCTCTGACTCTTCCCCAGGGCCACCTCTCCCTCCAGACACGTTTACCAGGGAGCCTGAGCTTGGTTTATTCTGCGGTCCATCTGCTCACTCACAGTGAGCACAGATCCACTTGTCTGTCAGGGCTGAACCATCAAACTCCATCTGAGGAGCAGCACCTTGTGAATTCCTCCAACACAATCATTGTAAATGCGTGAGATTTGCTGGGGATCCCACCCTTCAAGTCACAAACAAGCAAACACCTGCCAGATGCTGGGCCTTAGGCATTAAAACAAGATCTGGCAACCAAAGCCACCCAAGCATTTTAACATGTCTTGGCATTTATGCTGTGCTGAGTCCAGGCCTGAAAGATGAAGCTCACTGGTCTGCTACTAATGAACAATTTCCCAAACCCAGTATTTCAGTGTTCACTAATACACACTGCTGCTTATATACTGGGAATTCACAGTGTGAAGTATGCACAAACATACCACACTGTGAATTGCACAATTTTAGAATACTCCCTGTTTACTATGCTACAATTGTTTATAATCAAGCTGTGAGTATTCCTGATATCCAACTACAACTACTGTACAATTAAACATCCTTAATTATTGTTGCCAGACGTGAACAGTACCACACAAGGAAAATTGCACTGGAGCAAAAAAAAAAAGGAGTTGATTTCAGGACCTCTCCACTTGGCAATGGCACTGTTTTCACCAAAAGTAAAAAAGCCACATGGAAGAACGTAGAAAACTCCACTTCTAATGGCCTGCTGAGTTCTATTGATTTCAGAACTGACCTTGAGTCAATTGGTTTTCTGTCACCCTTGTCAACTATTGACACGCAGTCAAAAGCCCAAAGTGGCTTTGCTTACTGCCTTGCAATTATAAACAAGGTTGATCTGCTTGTAAATGTAGTTCTTCTTCTACAAGCAACAGTAGATTCCCAAAGCCTACATTAACTTGTGACAGCTCCCTTAAACTTACATGGATCTTATTAAAATGTCATTATTCTGTACTCTTCAGCCTACCTCAAAAATGGTTTAAGCATTTCAGGATCATTCTTACAATTTCACCATATAATCAGAGTTGTATATTGAAAACATGACGTGGTTCAGCCAATCCTTATCACCATCTTCTTACTCACTGCATATTAACTTGGTTTGTTGTTTCCATTAGTAAGAGGAAAATAGAGCTCATGTCTAATCTCCAGTTTGTTTTGATCCCTTTATGTCCATTTGGTGCCCTCAGCACACGGCTGGAGCCACCTGGCACAAAGGAACACAGCTCCTCTGAGATGCCTGGGTTCAGACCAGCCCAGACCTTACCTCTGCTGGAGTATCAGCTACCTCTGGGGGGTGTCAGCTTAAAAAAACAACTTTGTAGTGTAGCAATGGGAGTGCAAGTGGAATTTGCAATAAAACCAGCCATTTTTTATTCCTCTCCAACGTATGAATAAAAATCAAGCTGCTGTTTGCTATGAACTGCTCCCTGGAGATGGCCACATTATAAAAGCTGGTGAGGACGAGTTGTGCTGCCTTTGGCTGGGATGGAGTTAATTTTCTTCACAGTGGCTGGTAAGGGCTGTGCTTTGGATTTGTGCTGGGAGCAGGGTTGGTAATTCAGGGAGGTTTCCTTACACAGAGCCAAGGCCTCCTGTGCTCCTCGGGAGTGGGCTGGGGGGCAAAGGAGCTGGGAGGGGACACAGCCAGGACAGCTGACCACGAGTGACCCAAGGGATGTCCCAGCCCGTACAGCCTCATGGTCATCATATAAAGCAGGGGGAGAAGAAGGAAGGAGTGCACATTCAAAGTCGTGGTGCTCGTCTTTCCCAGCAGCAATTACATGTGATGGAGCCCCAGCCAAAACCAACACGTGAGCAAGGGAGAGGACAGCTAAGAGGAAGGGGAAAAGATGGTTTGGAAAGGGCATTTATGTTTCTAACCATCTAAAGAGAAAAGCTCAAATTAGCTTTCCAAAAGCATCCCTTTAAGGCAAAAATTAATCAGTTTTCCCATAGCATTATGTGCCAGAACAGATAATTTGGCAGGTCCCAGTATGATTTCTGGCCCCATGCTGCCTTGCTGGCTGTTTTGGGAACAGTGCAGCCAGTCCATTATCAAGCACTCTCCTCCCAGAGAACACAGCACACATCAGCAGGGCTCCACCTTCTGTGTGTTCCCCACAGCAGAGAATCTCTTTTGCATCTGAGCAATGATGCAGGCTGAAATAAGGGCTCAAGCACTGCCAAAGAAGCCAGCACAGGCAATCCTATTTCACAGAATCCTGCTTTGCACTTTTGAATAGATCTTGTCCAGAAAAAAACAACAATCAGGCTTGACCTTATTCCCTGGAATCCAACAACAGAATCCCCAACAAGCTTGTCTGGCAGGAAGAGACCGACTGCCCAGGCCCCACTTCTGCTGCTGCTGCTGCTATGACCAAAAAATCTCAAATGCAGAATACTGCTGAGCAAGCACAGCACGGCTGTCCCAGCAGTCCTGCTGCAACGTCGAGCAGCACTGAACAGCAGCTGCAACAGGAGCCTGCCAGGAAACACAGACAAGAGGGCTCCTGCCTCCTTGCAGGAGAAGGCATAAGGAAAATAGCGAGCTCTGAACTGCTGCCCAGACAAATACAACCCCCATTTGGAGCCTGCTGCCCTGCATTTTCTACTGCTGTGTTAGTCATCATTATATTTTCATAGAGTGATTTGCAGGTATAAATTTTAGTTCCAAAGAATAGTGACTCAGTCCAATTGTATAATTTTCTGTTTCAGATTAGCAAAAATATCATATGTTTGTATGGAAGAATATATTTTTCCCGCTCTCTTTGACCTGATTGCACTACCCTGTCATGCAATCTAAAATAAGGAAGAAACTCATTAATGGGTGAGACTATTTAATATTCTGATGCAGGAAACGTTTCAGTTTCTACTTTCTAACGGGAACCTGAGTGAAGTCTGAATTCTGTTCCTTGGCTTCATCTGCCACCTGGTGGCACAGCCCGAGCTGGCAGAAAGCAGCATTTAATGGAAGGACCCAGCGTGTTCCAACAGGCACCTGGAGCTAAGTGCTGCTGTAAGGCTGCAGGAAGCAATGAGCAGCTGCCAACATCTGTGCAGTTCATGTCTGCACACAATGCAGTACGTCTGAAAAGTGTTCTGCAACGGAACCAGTGTTTTTACAGGAAGGGCAAACTCTGAATTCAGTTTTTTTAGCCTATGAAATTAAACAGCTGCAAATTCCCAAACGTCAGAAAATGTCCCAACAGTTTACAGCATTTATGACAACCTCCTTAGCCCAAGAGAAACTCAGATTCAAAATCAAGACTTGCAGTCAGACACAGGATTCAAAACAAAGAAGTGAAAGAGACACTTTGATACCTGCCTGCAAATAGCTGGAAATGCCCTGCTGTTATGCCATAAAAACAAAGCAGGAAAGACAGAATCGGTACAAGCCTAAGCTTCTGAAGCTACTGTACCCTATTTGGAACACGACGTTTACTTCATATTATATTCAGAGCATTTTAGCAAAGTTGCGAAACAAAGTATAACCAAAAGTGACTCCTATTTCCTCATTCTGCAATCAGCAGCCCTGGTTGGTGCTGTCCCATGTGCAAGGACAGGATGGAGCTGGTGCTGCCCTGCGGGGTGACCTGGACCCTGCCCTGTCACCTGAGTGGGAAAGTCAGCATTTACTGCCAGGGGCTGAGTCTGCTTGCCCTGGTGTGGTGCTGTGCAGGGCTATTCAGGCTACTCTGATCCAGCAGCATTACCATGAGGAGCAGACAGAAGGCTTTGACAGGCATTCCCAAGATACCCCAGGGAGCCCTGAAACACCCCAGGACAGGCATCTTCAATCACTTCCACCCCTAACGTATGGGGGAAATGAGGCAAATCTACCCCAGGCTACCCCAGGCCTCACAGCTGTGCCACACACCCAGGGGAGCATTTGCAGAGGTTTTTGGCAGGGTAACTGTGCAGCAGCTCAGAGTAAAGCCCCTGCTCCTTGCTTGGCCTTTCCCATGCCCCAAGGAGAAACACGTGCAGAATGTGGGCAATGCTGATGAACACAGAGCAAACACTGAAAAAAACCCCAAGTCAGCCACAAGTATTGTCAGAGTCCCCTGTGTGCTTCCAGGAGCCCTGTGGGATGACATCCTTCTCATACCTGGAAAGCAAATTTCAATCACACTGGAAAACGTCTAACTCAAACAGTTTTCATTTACTCGCCAAAGATGGAAAAGGAAACACAGCAACTGCCTCACCCAAGCCCTCATGAAAGCATGATCCTACCCATACGTGGCACACCAGGTGCTGGAGGTCATCCAAAAGGAACATTTTCTCTATTTACCACTACAGACCAAAACTGCAACCACCCCTTTCCAAGTCTGCCTGTTGATAGAAAAGAGCTGGATGTTGTGCATATGTTTGTGATGGGATTTGCAAAAACACTTAAGAGAATTGGGAGCAGCAAACCTATTACACTTCCCTGACATGCATTTATTGAGCTCCCTGAAGTGCTTTTGAAACCCCCCCCGAAAATCACACCGAGGCGGCTCAAGGCGGCGCTGGGCGGACGCCAGGGATGGGTGGTCAGCAGAGCCTCCCCCTCCATCCCTGGCAGGAGGCTCCAGCAGCCCAGCCCAGAGCCTGGTGGTCAGTGGTCACTGCCTCCCCGCTGAGCAGAGCCCACAGCCCCTGGCCCAGGTTTGGGATGGCAGCTCCCACTGCCCCCAGCCTCGGCCCTTCGCACTCTGTGCAAACACAGCGCTCAAGGAAAGCTCCCAGCAGTCTGCAAGCATTTGCAGCCAAAATCAATACACACATCAGTGCTCCTAAAAGTAATTTCATTTATGATAATTAAATAAATTATCTCTAATAAAGTAATGATTTCTCTATTTACCAAAGGAAAGTAATGGGTGGAAAGTAATTTAATTTGACACAAATCTGGGGTTGGGTTTAATCCTTCAGATTTTATTCCTAAATTCTCCTGATATTTCGTAACACTGTGAATCATTGTTATTTTATTTCCCTGTGATAACACATTAAAATAAACTACTGAAAATAGTGACCTAAGCCCTGGACAGAAAAGGAGGAGCAGACATCCTTTGTGAGTTTGATGAAGAAGACCCTGCACTACTTGGAAAGTCAGCCTCAAGTTCCCTGTATACATTCCAGCAAAAGCAGAACACTTTGCAGGTGGATTCAGACTACATTTATACCTGGGAGTTCCTGATGCAGACACCCAGAAGTGGTACCGTATTTGTAGAGGTATAAATGAAATGGATTTCATCCTTGCCCCACTATCCACACTCTGCATTGCTGGGTACAGATGTTAATGCCTTGAACAGGTTTCATCTAAGCCCAGAAATTTTGTCCCAAATTGCACTGACGAGATGCTGCACGAAACACTACTAGGGAAGTGTGAGTGACAATCATGAGCAAACGGGTTCTGGGTGCCCACCAGGCTTCCATCCTCGCTATTAAATGCACCATCCCAGCACTGTGCTCACATCCTGATCCATGCTGCTCATGGGGAACTGAGCACACAAGGAAATGCTTGTTGGTGTGTATGTTGCCAGAAGTAGAAGCATAAACCTCTAGCAGACAAAATTACTCTTACCACAGAGTTTGCAGACATTAGTTTGGCCTACTTTCCTCATTAGGTGAAACACTCACATGATTCAAGCACACAAAAAAAATCTCAAAAAAGCATTTGCCACTAGAGGAGGCTATTCCACAATTTTTTTTCACTGACACACCTGTACCACTGAAATCTCAGTGGAGACTTTCTGCAAAATCACCACTACTCTTTTCCAGCTATTCCTTCTGTGAATTCCTTTGAAATCAGAAAATTCCTCAATAACTGTACTTGTACTTATTCTTGGACCAAAGAAAAAATAAATTCATAAAACCCAGAATTCATAACTTGGATAATTTCTGTCTGTTTTAGCATGATGATGCTTTTGCAGCTCTACAGGCAGTGAAAGGGAAGATGCTGGTGAATAAATTTGGGGCTTTCAGGGAATCTGCTAACCAGTAAATACAATAATCCTAGGCAGAGAAATTGAAGATGGATGAATTATCAGTGTGGCCCTATCAACAGCAAGTGCACCACTTTTCTTCACTATTTCCTATCTTTTTTTTTTTTTTTTTTTTTTTTTTAAGTCTTTTGAGCACCTGAACCTCATCTTCAGACCATCAGACTCCAGGTGACTAAATTCTGGATTCATTCTCTTGAAGTACTGTGTAGTCTTGCATTTTGCTCCATATCTGAATAGGACCAAATTTTAGGACATCTCAATTTCCTAAGAAGCAGGTTTACCTTTTCCAGTCTGGCCTAAGTATAAACTGTTTTTAAGGGGAACAGGCTGGGCAATTCTATTGGACAAATCTTGAGCTCATAAAACATCTGTGGTTGATGGTCCCAGAAATAGCTGCCCTTTCTCCATCCACAGAACATGCACATCCCAGAGGAGATCAGGGAGACAGGTTTGTCCAGCAATCCCATTTTTTGATGCATCCATCCCAGGCTCCTGTAGAAGCTTTAGAGACTCCTTCTTGCCTTAATTTGAGGAAGAGAGACTTGGTTCTTTAGACTGTGTTCAGCCTTATATTCAGACAAAGCTCATGGTCAGAGGGGCCTTTGACAGAGGGTGACAACTGCAAGTTTCAGCCACGCTTCCAGAGCTCATCTCCAGCTTTGCCAGCTCCCACAGGAACTCCAAGGTGAAAATTCCCAGAGAGCAGACAGGGCACAAAAAAATCCACCTGGTACCCTCTGCCAGCAGCCAGGCTGGGAGGGGCCTCATACTCTGGGCTGGATTCTTGAGGGACTGCAGTAACATTGCCCAGGGTTTAGACGTGGGCACACAGCACACAGGCTGCATCTGTGGCTCTGAGACATGAAAATGCTGCCCTCCCACTGTAGCACCACAGAGCCCCAGCAAGGGAAGCAGCCAGGTCCGTTTTCAGGCACAAAACCTGGACATGGCTACTCAGTGGAATCTTCTGTGCTGTTCCTCTGGCTCCCAACTCATAAACTCCAAATCTGACTCTGCATCATTAAACATTCCTACCTTCATTTCCTGTGCAAAGAAGCAGTGGTAAAAAAGTAATTTAATTAATTACAATTTTTTAATTAAGGAGCTGTGTAACTATGTTCTCAGTTATAGTGGAGAGAGCTCTAACTCCACATCTCAGCATTAGAGGGAGTCCTACTCCTGTTTAATTCTCTTTGCAAAGCCAAGGAGGAAAGTTGGAAGCACAGCTTTAGTGAACAGCATCCCAGTATTCAGTCAGCAGCACTAGAAAAAGGAGCAAGAAAAAACCCCAAGAATGTATTTCATGCTCTGCAGTGAACCCATAGCACACAGCAGCATAAAAATCTGGTCCCTCCCTCATGTCAGGCATTCACATTCCTGCTCTAAGCAACCCTGCTCTGAGCTGCAGCACTTGAAAGAAATTCACAGAGATACTCAGGTTCAGTGACCTTAGAGATCCAAAAGTATTTATCAGTCTTTAAAGCAGTTATCTTTTATACTGATGGGCTTGGAGAAACCCACCAGCCATGGGCAGAAGACAGGAGACACAAAGCTCTGGTTCCTGGGTGTTGTGGCAATGACTGATGCACACAGGCACCCATAAATACATGGCAGGTGACTCCAGGGACATCCTGTTCCTACAGCAGTGGGGCAAGCAAGGAGCCAGGCAGGCAGGGGACAGTCCAGTCTCTGCATCATGGCTTGAGTCAGGTCACCCTGTTCTACACAGAGGGGCTGGGCTGTGCCTGGAGAGCTGCTGGACGTGTGGGCAGATTCAAGCAAGGGGTGTCTTTTGTCAGCAGCACATAAATGTTACTCTGCTGTCATTTCAACACTTTAGTAAGAGGAGGATTCATCTCATTGGCAGTTATTAGAGGAGAGGTGTTAATTCAGGTGACATTTTTAAGTTTTCTCTGTACCTGGAAGCAAGAAGTGAACGAGGTAAATGTTAACTGGCTATTGATAGGCATTCAGTACTATCACATATGCCCACTGCATTTCTAAACTAGTTTTTCTGCAGCTCCTTAAGCTTTTACATCAATCACTTTCCTTGGAATAAAAGGTCCACCCTCTCCAGATGGTGTCTGATGGAGTAGGGTATTCAACTTATTTTGGAACCAGACTCTTATTTCCAGTTTGGTCAGTGGCAATTCCTTTCCTTCACCTTCTGATGGGACATGTCTGGGGCACAAACCCTCGGGTGTGGCCATCAGGGTTTCATTTCTGGCAGGAGCACACAGAGCAATGCTGCTGATCTGCCTCTTCACACAATTCTGGACCCAGGCCTCACGATCATTCAAGGACCCTGACTAGTGCCACCATAAGTACCAGTCAGCTTCCTGGTGCGTACAACATGAAACTCCTCCTCCATAAACCAGTATTCTAAGGAAAAATTAAAGGATATGTTTGATTTCAAAGAGTTCTTTCTGGTTTGAGCACTGGATGACTCTGAAATGGGTGGAAACCAACTCTCTATTACCAAGTAGCCTGGGCCAGGCTAAGCATCCCTGTCTGATGGGAGATGCAGAATGAGGCCCCAGATTTGGCCCTCGTTCAGCACTCGGCCTGTTGAGCTCCAGGCAGCCATGTCCTGCAGAATTTACTGGGGAATTCGCTGCCTTCCATGGTTGAAGAGTTTTTGTCAACTCAAATTTTAACTGCCCTAAACAGAGGGCAGGGGATAGATGGTGCAGTCCTGCTCTCCTGTGCCTGTTCTCTCGCTGCTGCACCACTTAGACTGATGGGGGTGTGCACTTTCTGCTATTTTTAGGCTCCTGAAACTCAAAGATGGGATAAACAACACTACAGTGCTGGATAAAACAAGGTAACACTGAACAGAACAGGTCATGTGAGGAAACTGTGGGGACTGCTGATTTTTATAATCTGCTTCTTTAATTTAAAATACACAAGAGCATATTCTGTGCATCAGAGCATCTGTCACTCACAAGGTGACCACTTGAACCAGCACTGGACTGGTGTTCAGTCACAGTAACTCCTCTTTTGGAAATCCAGCCAAAGGAGGCAATGGCTATTTGATTGCCTACAAAAAGCAGTAAAAATGGCTAAATGTCACAGGAGACGGGCACAAATATTTCACCCCACTGTGAGGAAATAAAAGCAGCTGGTATAGGGAAACCAGGCCGGGATGATACCGTGTCTAGTTCTCTTTTACCCAAAGATACCTATATGTTTTTGACTCAACACACAGTGCTGACACGTTTTCCCAACTCTTTTCAACTTTAAGCCAGAGAACTGATGAAAATAGAGGTGAAAGGCAGATTACTATTTAGCTCTTGTTATGTCAGTCTTAACAGTCTTGTAATAAATGAATGTCAAGAAAATACTTATTTCCAACTTTTTAAGCAGTAGGCTGTGCCTACAAGAAAGCCAGGCTTCGTTTAACTTGACAGAGGAAGCAATCTTCTGGATTAGAGGAGGAAGAGCTGGTTCACTCTGGACTGTCCAGGGTGGCCAGACAAGGCTGTGTGAGCTGCACAGAGCCCCAGTGCCTGCAGCCCACGGGGACAGGGACACCCACGCCACGGAGGACCCCTCTGCACCCCCTTCATCAGCTGGGGGTGACTCTGCAGCTCTGTACCAGGGTGATCAACATCCCAGCACTGCTCCAAGACAGAACCTCTGTTTTCCTACCTCTGCCACCGCTAAGATGGTATTTTAACAACAAGACTACAGCTATCCAATATAATTTGAGAGAAAGGATAAAGCAACAGTCCTTTTTATACTCCACTCCATGTTTTGCTGTGCTCTTCCAATCAATCTATGAAGCACCCAGTGTTTGTTTTTATCTGGCTGCAATTAAACCTACAGAAAACATGTGATAAACACAATCTTCCCACAGGGATTGTTACTCTGCAAACCACTGACTAACCACCAGATAAAACACCTAAATGACACCAGCATCAATTTTTCACAAAGGCCAAGACGAACGTTTTACAGTAATAATGTTAATTACACTGGGTGGATAAAACGAGAAAAACACACAGAGAATTCAGTGAGGGCTGCTAAGATCTGTAATGCTTAAATAGCCAAATGCAATTAAAAGACTCACTCTTTAGTCATCAGCAATTTTGCAGCTCCACTGTAGTATGTAAACACCGGAGCCAGTGCACTGTGACAAGGGAACAGATTTCTGCTTTGCTGTACAGCTGACAAGCCTTTATCTGGGGGATGTTTGACATTTAATGTGGTTTTTTTAAACAGACTTGGAAAGCTGGACAGATGACTGTAACAATTAGTAGCCATTTCCTAAAGCAATTATTTATCCCAGCAGATCTTCTGTGGTTTTTAGATGTGACCAAGAGAATTTAAATGTCAGAAGATATTAGGGATGTACCTGTGAGAGGAGAACGTACCTGACCAGCCAACACGTGTTTGTGTGAGTGGCACGGAGCTCGCCCAGCAGCAACGCTGCCCCTCAGGGCTGTGGGCAGAGGGTCACAGCATCAGGGGCTCAGGGCACATCTCTGTCTCAGCTGCACCAGAAACACAAAGCCTAAGCACAGATCCTCTTCCTCATGAAAATTTTAGGTACCTCAAAAAAGTCAGCATTTTAAGACTGATTTGCAAGGACCCTCCTGGTTATCAGAGCAGACCAGGTTCTGCACAGAGAGAAGGACACCGAGCCCTCTGTCCAAGGGACAAAGCCAGCAGGGACCTCCCAGAGTGCTGGGGTGCAGTTCACACAGTCTGACTGCAGGACATGCTCTCCTGCTGCACTGCTGCTTCTCCAGTACTGCAGCTCCTCCTGAGCAGCCACGAGCAAGGGCCCACGACAAACACACACACACACCTTCCACGGCTGGGAAAGCCACTCACAGAGAGGCAATGCCTGCCACAGGCAGGACCAGTCACCTCCAGCTTGGTACACTCAAAAGAAAAATGCTTTCAGCCAGAAAACGGAGCCTGTTGAACAATGTGATCTGTGTGGCCCCAGAGATGAGCCAGAGGAGAGAACAGCTTCATCATCTCCAGTGTCATCTGCTCATCTCACTGAACAAGTGGTGGCATGGAAGGGAAGCAGTGGAAGTTATACAAAATAAATACTCCTACAGCTGTCACCAGCTTCTAGGCATCCAGCTAAAAGGAGGCATTTGTTTTCAATTGCACATTAAGGCTTGGAAGGGATGAAATTATCATTCTCATCATCACATACTTCAATATTTGCAATATGGTAACATCAGGAGCCACAATCAGGTCCACAAACTGAATCTGCAAAGGGATGGAGACAGAGATCCTGCTCTGAGCAGATAATCAGCATTCAAACTGACAAATTATTGTTTCTGCCATCAATAACCTGATTTAAATTGTGGATGGAAACACAAATAACAAGAGACAAAGCCCTGGATCATTCTGCACTGCACTGCCTTTGCCTGCTGGAGTCTTACAACTAATGAATTCACTCCACTGGAAGAAATGCATGTTTGCTCTCAGCTGAAGGAAGGAAGGAAGGATTTTCTAGTTTTGCTGAGTTTCCCTGTATCTTGCCTCTTTTTAGCCCCTTTGGAGCACACAGAGCGGCAGAGGTGTGATGGGCCTGTTCATAAGACATTTCAAAACAGGCAAAAGAATTTAGTGCAAAAGAACTTTTCTTTTTTGGCAAATTGAAGTATCTGCTAACTTAATTCTGTGTGAATTTGGCTCTGTAAAAGTTGATATTTAAATTTTTTTTTTTAGCAGCTGGAAATGGTGTTCAAGGGGTATACTGGAATGGAAGGCTTCAATTTACAGGCATTTTTCCCCAAGATTCCTCTCAAATGAATGTTTTACCAAAATCAGGAAGAAGTCATTAAATGTTTCAGTTTCACGAAGCCTTCTCCTTAGGTCCCCAAAGATGATATAATAAAAACAAATGAGGAGTTTTAGTACCATTAATGTTTGTCCACAGTAAGTGATGGGCTGAGGCAGGACTGACTGTCAAGTACCTGCAAGTAGGAAAAGCTTGTAAATACAATAGCCCAGAATGACCACTCTGCCCTTTCCACGGGGTGGTAGCAGTGAGAACTAAAGGAAAACCCACCTGAGGTGGAAAAACGTGTCTTTTTTCTGTTGTTGTCAACAAGGCCTGCATGGCAGTGGAATTTAAGCTGTCACAGAAGTTGCTGATACAGATGTGCAGGCTATAAACAACTGTCCCTTTCAGAAACAAGGAAGGACACTTTTTATTAAGCAGGAAAAATCAATAAAACATGAGAAGAGACACTGAGAAAACTTACGTTCCAGCTACTATAGCAACACCTTTTTAATCAATAGGGAGAATGCAAAAATATACAAAGGAAGGGACAACACAGCTGCAATTACTGCTCCATGTGAGACCATGCTTCATTTGCATCGTGACATCCAATCAGTCAGAATTAAATTTAGTGTGCTACCCTATGTCCCCAGATCTCTCCCTCAGCCAATCTGTCACATCCTTTACAGAAGTGTTACAAATAAGGTTTATCAAGATGACAAATGGAGCTCTCGTTCTGTGCCCGTGCCCGCCGTGCTCCCTGCACAAGCAGCAGCTCAGCTGCTAAGCAACAAAAAGCAGCAGAGGAAGAAAAAGCTCCCCCTTTGCTCCCCATCAGAAATGCCCATCCCTTGGCACACCCAGCCATGTGAGAAGGGGACTCAGGGCCATCACAGATGGGATCATTTTCCTGCAGATTCTCAGGGATGGGGGAGAAAGTTGTGTGCATTTGCCAGGTCTCTGATTAACAACGACCCTTGATTTTCTGGGTCCTACAGCAAGTTCCTATTTTCAAAAACATGTTCTGTTTCCTTCTCCCATTTTTTCTGAAGCTCACTCATCCAACAGCTGCTGCCTGGGGCAACACAACGTCAGCTGTGGCCCTCCCAGCACAGCGACTGCCCTGACACCCCACACTGCCAGCGACTGCCTCGGTGCTCGTGTTCTCTCAGTCAGACACAGAGCTGAGTGACTTCATATTCAAATCATTTTCCAGAGTAATCCACTTCTGAATGGTTTTTGAACTACTGTTACATTTATTCCAGATTTCCTCCTCTCCAATTCTTGTCAGAATTTACCAGGCATACTAAACATTGCACTGGATATTCTGCTTAGCACTATTTTATTTTCACTAACCCCAAGCACTGAATTTAATTGCCAGCCTTGCCATATATCTTTACACCAAAACCAAATGATGTTTTGCTTTACAGCCAACAAAACTCCTGCCACAAGGGAACTGCAGGGCAAAGGTCTGAAGTCTGCCATGGTTTGTATCTTCAAGTCTGAAAGTGCCCACAGTAACAGCCTTTGACATAACAGATGTAGGTTTATAGTCAAAGTAACTTGATCTCCATCCCAGTGTCCATGACAGCCAAGTGAAAAACTCAGAGCTGAGTTTACAAACAAGTCATGGCACAGTAACAACTTTCCATAGCCTGACAGATCCAAGGTTCCTCGCTGCTCTTGTTCTTTGTTCCTAGAAAATAAGGAGCAATGCAGTGAATTAATTCTGTTTCCTTTGAATTTAAACAAATTGGATGCCATCCTTTAAAATTCCTCTACTTCAATACCATTTATACAAGAACATATGATGCATATTTACTATTACTTTCTTGGTTTAGCTTTTCTTAATGCTATATTATAGGGTAGACTTTCCACAGCACTTACCACAGGTCACAGATGTAACTCCAGTAGAACAAAGGAGATGTCTCTGTCTACAGACCTTGTAATGGATGGGAAAATTCAGCAAAAAATTGGCTTAGAGATGTGCAAGAACTTGAATATTACCTAAAGGGCTCTACCTGCATTTGATGTGATGGCTCTTAGCTGGCTGCTAACAACAGAAGTACAGATTTATTCCTTATTTCAAACACTGAACAGCACAACTGATCTGAGCTCCTCCCTTAGCTCTGATCTGCACTGCACCCAGCACCTCCCAGGTTTTGATGCACTTATCTTTGCAAGAGTCCTTTAAACCCGTGTTGCCCGTGTTCCTGGAAGTGGGGGATCTGATATCCCTGAGCACAGCCAGGCTGCAGAGCCCAGGGTGAGTGCTGGTAGAGCTACACCACGATGAAGAACCTTTGGAAGCTGTGCACACAGAGAAGGGTGAGGAACCAGGACAGAAATACGAAGTTCAGAGCACAGGCCACAGCCCCTTGAAGTCAGTGATACAACACCGTAACCAAGCACAACCTTTTATACCTACATGGGACAACATGTATAACATCTAACAGCCAAGTACCAGAGAATCTTCTGCAAGGTTTATTTCTGTCAAGAGTAACACCAAATAAAGGAATTACTATACCAGGTGTAGAAGTGGAAGCCCACTTACCCTAAATACTAAAAAGGAGAGTATATGCATTTTTCAGTAGATACCTCCTCTTCTTTTCACTGCCAACTCTATCTGATACTACGAGAGTGGTTTAAATACTACAACATTTGAATGTGAATCCCTGCCAAAAGCTAGCTGCAATTAATCTACAACTAGATATTTTGATCACTGGTACTTCCATGGAGACACAGATACCAGAAGCCCAACTACAGCATCTCCAGCTATCCCCATGTGAACTCCGGTTTCTACACGACCCAGTCCACATTCACTATATTTAACTGTGCGTTTACAGAAAAAAATGAACTTTGCATAAGAAGTTTAGAAAACCAACACCCAGCCTCAGACTGAACAGTCTTAAAATAAAGTGTCAGAGCTGGAGTCTGAGAGAAACTGAATTAACAACTCAAATCATCATTTTTAATCACAGACCCATTCATTTGTCAGCAGCCAGAAGCCCAATGAGAGAACCTCAGGCAGCCCCCCAGATTAACCCTCCTGCACCTCCAGTGCCAGGCAGCAGCCCCACGCCAGGGTCGCCTGCAGCTGAGCAGCTGCAAGGGAACATCTGTGCTCCAAGTGCAGGGGGATGTCTGTGCTCAGGCTCACAGCCACCCTCAGAGCAGACCTGCACCAGGCACACTCCTGGCACCTCTGCCTGCACCCTGGGACACCATGGCAGAGACCCACGGTGCCACCTCTGCAGGCTGGGCTGGGGACACGGCTGGAGCTGAGCAGGACAAGCCCAGCCACTGCTGCAGGCAGAAGGGAACCTTGGGGCCCAAGGTATTACCCTTAGGATGTTCTCCTCCGCTCAGCTGAGACCCAGCTCTGTTCTTTCAAGAGATGTGGAATCAAAACCCTCCTAAGGACATCTGGCTTGACTTTGCTGCATGGTCTGCATCAGCAAGTAGCTAGAGAGTTTCTGTATTGAAAATTCTACATATTAAAAGTGCCAGAAAGGTACCTTTGAGTCATGTTGATAAATCCTTGTTTAAGAGCTGTCAAGGGAAGCTGACAGATTAGCCAGAGGGGGATCTCTGGGCATCCAGCACTCACAGGCGGATCATGTACACTAAAATGCAGATGTAAGGAATGATCACATCACAGTGCCAGGCAGCATCACATCTGCCCATAACATATGGACATCAGCCTGCATAAGGAAAACCTTTATGGTGTAATCACAGGCAGAGTGGAACCCTGGAGCTGCTGTGGCTGGAGGAGTCAATAGCACCAAAACCACGCACTGCCTCACCAGGAATGCACTCACAGCCTGGCTCCTGGAGAAGAGGCACCTCCACATAACCCCAGGCATAAGGGGATGTGCTATTCCTTTATCCACAGCTGCTGCCACAAGGGCTTTCACTTACTTTTGTCAATTATCCACTACACCCAAGCAGATTAATTCAAAATACAAATGACTTCGGCTCTTAGACCAAACATGCAGCTAACCCCCAGTTTTTCCTATTCTGCTGCTATTATCCTCTTGCCTCTCCAAGCTCAGATTAGTGGATCTCCAAGAATGGCTTTCAAGCAAGTATCTATGTACAACACCTGGAAACTTTTCCTCCTGTGCTGTGTCTTTGTCACATAAAGCTCATGGTCTTGCATACAAAAGGACTGAGGCCAGATGTAAATGCTGCAGATAAAATCTTTACAAACAGTACACAGAGTGGGTCATGCCCAAAACCTCTGATGTATAGCAAGCTTCATCTTCCTGAATAATTGTTTTCCTTCCCATCCCACACTGCTGTATTTTTCTCTAGTTTAATTTATTTTAATAAAACATACGTTTGTTTGGAAACAACATATATTATTGAGCTGTTCTGGTTTAGAAAACAGAATCATTAGCATGATATAGCACACAAGTGCATCCCTAGTTCGTGTTATTTTCTGCTTTGTCAGTTTGACTCAGTCTGTTTTAAATTGCACAAGCTATTTTAACACCCTTTTTGCAATTCAAATCTGCATTCTCTAAGTATAACTGGAAAGATAACAGTTCATTTTCAGTCTTGCACTCAAATCTGTTGAAGGAGGCTTTAGATGAATATTCTGTTATTTAAAATTTGGTTTTGATTGTATTAATTTTAAAACAGATTTGTTAAAAAAGCTAGTCAGTGAAAAAAAGGTGAGGCTTGAAGTCTTTTAATGGGCCTGAAGGGAGGCAGGTTCCAAGAAGATCAGAGAGAGGGATGGCTCATAACAGTGAATCTGAACTGGAGCTGGATGAGTGGAACTGTCCCAAGCCTGTTGATTTACAGTAACAATGGCACCAAGACTCCATGAGAGTAGACTGTGAAAAACCACCTGTGGCAAGTCTCTTCCAACTCTTCTTCCTCCCTTATCCCCATCAGACACTGGAGAAGAATCTCCCTATGCTTTGGAAAAATGTCTGTTTTCACTTACGTGCCTTGGACAAACCACAGAGCTGCATGAAGGTGAAAGCGCAGAGCAGAATAAAACCAGATCCCTCCTTGCACACATTTTGGTGTCTTTGGCTGAAGCCTTGGATCAACTCATGAATCACAGTGCATTTTGTCCTAATTTAAAGTGATAACTGTGGAAGAAATTTGTAATTTATATAAAATTGCCTTGGGAAATAATAATTTTCCTGACTCTGCATAACACAGCGTTAGAAAAATTACTCCATGTTTGGTGCTGCAGGGCCGAGGAAGGGCTGGTGTCAGGGAATGCTGCTGAAGAGGCTCAGGGAAGAGCCTGCAGCCAGGGGAGCTGCCTGGCAGTGCATGTGGCACTGGCTGGGTCTGACACAGCGGTGCCACTGAGCAGGGACAGCCCCACGGTGCCATCCCTGACTGTGGAACCAGGGGTGCCCTCAGCTCTGTGCCCTCGGCAGCAGCTCCATCACTGGCCCTTGGCTTCCTGCCACACGCCTGCAGTGGGTGCCAGAGTTTGATTTATGAGACTGTCAGTAATTACAATTACTGGATCTCATTAAGGGCGCCCAGCTCAGCACCTCTGTGTGGGTCCTGCTGGAGCGGCAGAAACCAGTGAGGTTACAGAGAGCAGCAGGACAAATCTGCAGGGCCTGGGCAGCTCTGGATCCTGAGCACAGGAGGGAACAGGTGCCCCTGAGCCACCCTGTCTCATCCCCAGAGCCACTGCCAGGCGTTCAGCCCCCCCAGCTGCCTCACACCCCCTCTGCCCCCGTGGTGTCCCTTAGCTGCAGCAAAAGGTCTGAACAGAAAAAGCCAAACCTGGTAGCCTAAAGTCTTCTATTAAAATGCCTTCATAGGCATAGATTCAAGAGGCAAAAAGGCAGGACAAGGTTTAGTAATTATAGGACCATGTTGAAGTTATTCTGGGTTACTCTGATTTAGAAGATCATGACGAAAACATCTATAATTGAAAAGTGCCCTCGTACAGCAGCAGGGCTCCCACATGCCCTGGATTCCCAAGGTACCTGAGCATGGAGAAAGCTTTCATGTCAGGACTAAGATGAGACATGCACAAGGCTTTAGAAAAATAAAGTTTGCTTTTGAATTTTGAAGCCATAAATATATAATTAGCAGAAAAAGAGGGTATAAGCAAACCTGCTTGGCCATTCATGAATTCAAACTGATGTGTGGTTTGAGAGCCACACGGAGCAGTGATGACCTGTGCTCGGCCTGAGAGCTGTCACAGACACCCAGGCGTTGCGTGGCAGCTCACTGGCACTGCCAGCAGCCCCACTTCACACCTGCCTTCAGCCCCCTGTGCTGGCACGGGCCGTGGGAAGCCAGCCTGGCAGCAGTGGCACTCCCAGCCCCAAGGGTCACAGGAGGAACAGGTCCAGCCGTGGGTTTGGGCACCCTCAGCAAGGAGCAAGCGGGGCCAAGGCCACCCTGTGTCTGTGGGCTGTCCCTGCCTGCACAAGGGCCACCAGCCCACCCTGCTCCCACTGAGATGTGCCACTGCACCCCAGCTCGTGCACTGTTCAGTGTCCACTCAGTGTCCATTTGTCAGAGACAGGAGACTACTGTTCTACAGAGTTTGACCATAAAAAAATGTATGTTAACAGCAGAGGAAGAGAACAGTTGCTAAAACTATTGATATTTAATTAATGTTCAGTCTCTAATTACTTCTCTTTTAAATTAAATTGCTAAGTTGGAATGCTGGAGCATCCCTAGAGGTTAGTACACTGTTCCTCTGTGCCTCCTACCTGTAATGTTTTATTCTTAAAGGTAAATTGCACATCTTTAGAACACCTGTAGGACTTCAGAAGGTAACCCAGATTTTGGTGGGTATATATTGCAGGAAAATGCAGAGGATCATTACAGGGCCAAGGGCATTCACAGCTTGGAAGTCTCTTTCTAACACTGTAACAAAGACTGCTGATCTTCTACCAGCAGCCTGAGAACAGAAAATCACAGGTTTTAACTGACCTTCATGTGAGTTTGTCACCTGACAGAGAAATAACACCTGTGGTTATCTACTGAGATTGTTGTATTTTTGGGTGGGAATGGAACAGCTTTTATTATATGAGACAACACTATTGCATGGACAGATATCACCATAATCCAATTACAGCAAAACCAGACACCATCAGCCTTTTGCTTTACTGTCTAGCTTAGCACATACTCAGTTTCAAGTAGGAGCACCCACTCTTCACTGATCTCAGTCATGGAGCAGGCTCTGCCCCCTGAGCTCACCTGGCCAGAGCCTTTCCCTGTTACACACAGACTGTAAGCCCAAGATCTGCCCTCTTTCTTTCTGCCACAAGTGAAAACAGAACGATCCTCAGCTGAGTCTGCAAACAGAACCAAATGATGTCAGGAAAGGAGACAGAAGTCTTGCCAGGTGGGAGGAAATACTGAAAAAAAGGGGCATTTATGGCATTCTGTAGGTATGAAATGGGCAGTGACTTTTAGGAGAAGCAGCATCTTTTAGTGTGAGTTAAAAATGCTTTTTTCCTGCAAACCACACCTGGCCTCTTATCCATTAGCATTCTAACAGCATTAATATTATGCTACAAATGTATTGGAAAACCTAAATATGATAAAGTCCTTAAAGTAAGACATTTGAAAAGAAGAGTAAAAATAAAACCACTGAAGATTTAAGGAGAGGAGGCAGGAGAGCTTTTTCCTAAAGCAAGAATCCCACAAGTTCTCTGCAGCATAACTACACGTCCCTCTCTTCTGAGCCTCCCCCCTGGTTCCCTGCAGCACACTTCACTTCGGCCCAGACAGAGACTGCTGTAAAGAGGATTCACTCTACTGAAGAGGCTCTCCCAGGAGAGCTCTGCTCCAAAATGTGGGTTTCCCCCCTGGACCTCCCCAGGGATCTCTCTGGAGATCCTCTGGCAGCTTCCTCAGTTCTGCTCTGAGTTATATCAATTAAAATTTCCACCTGGTATCAGTGGAAAAAAACCCTCTACTTGTCTTGTGCCAGTGGGCTACAAAACCATAAATTCCTGCTTCTCTCCAATAGGAGATTTTGGTTTTCTTTAGAGATTTCTGAACCTTCAGGACCACTTCTGTCCATGAGAGGCACATTTCCCTCTGGAGCCTGCACTTTGCCTCTCCATCCCCAGTGTTACAGTGCACGGGTGAGCCCCAACCACAGGGCTCTGAGCCCTCTGCTCTCCCCTTCAGCAGCAGCTCAATAACCCATTTCCTCTCGTTGCCTTTGCTGCTGAATAGGAAATTTTTCTCCAGTAACTTCTCATCCTGTTCCCCTGACTCAGCCTGCTGCAGCATCTGAGCACTCATTTACTATGGAGTTCTTTACTTGTAAGCTTATTATCTTCCATTTATCTGCATTGAGCTGTGCTGCCCTATTACAGCCCAGGTACTCAAAATTAATCCCCATCATATATCAGATTAAATTGTTTCTCATTATCTGCTTGACTCTCAATTCAGTACCATTTGTAAAACAAAAACCTACTTTTCCATATTATTAATCAAGACTTTTTTTGTGACAAAAAGAACCAGCGTCACAATCTGAATAATCTAAACCAGTTTAAGTAATATTTCTCCTGCCAGCCAAACTTGAATGCTTCTGTATTTTTCTTTTCCCTTCCTTTTGAAATCCCTCTCTGTAATCAGCCAGTTGAAACATGAATTTAAAGCATTTCATGCACATTTCTCTAATTTGTATTGTCTCCTTATAGCTAAAGGTTCCCAGTGATCAGTATTTTACATGATCAGATCAATCATAGCATATACAGCTGTTTTAAGAGACCTGATAAAACACTGCTTTTTAAAAATGGATTATCAAGGCAATTTCCTCACTGCTCATTAGCAGTACCAACTTTCCTCTAGCTTTACAGATATCAGGTCATTTGTGCCAATTTCTTGAGGTTTATTTTGTTGCAGATTGGGGGCTATAGAGCTTCAAACTGTGTAATTTTAAAGTAAGCTGTAAATCACCTGAAAAACTGTCAGTGTTTGAATTCTTCCTGAGGACAAACACAGCAATAACCCTTTAGGGTTTAGGAAATATGCATATTTCCCTACTCTGTTTAATTGCCTTTAATCACACCACCCAGTCAGTTACTCATAGTTCATCGCACCACTAAATCTGAAACGTGCCCTGTTCCCCTGACCCTCCCCACCTTCTCCCCCTACAGACCCTGATCTAAAGGCAATTTTGGGAGATCTCTCTTGGGGCAGTAGGAGCAAAGCTGAATCTTCTTCACACTGCAGAGGTGCCCAGAGGAGTGCACCAGGACAGCTGGCTGGGAGGAGATAAGAAATGCCCCCCTTGTGGGCAAACCTACAGGAAACTTCAAGGGTCACAGTATTCTGAAAATATTCCCTGGACAAATGGCCCACGATTAAATGGACCACAATCATAGAGAGCACAGTTATGACCTTGGAGAGAGGACAATTCTCAAGTTATAGGTTAGACAAACCCAAGTTTGAGAGGACATTAGGGGAAAGCCTGATGGTACTTTTACTCTCTGACTTCAGAACTTACAGGAACATTCTCAGAGGATTAATTTTATACTCATGATTGCAACTCCCTTCACTGTATTTATCCACTTGTAAAATGGAGAAGGGGAGAAATAAAAAAAAGACACATACTTGAAATTGAATTTTAAAATGGCTTTGTTCCAGAACAGAACAGCCTTGGTTTATTCAGTGTCTCAGTTATCAAAAGCTCTTCAGCCTGGACTGAAGGGCAGGTCTGTCTCTACATCCTTCAGCATGGGAGGACTCTCACTGACACCCCACCCTCACACAGCTCCCAGTGCATCACCTCTGCCAACAGAACTCTGCAGACAAACAAATGGGTCTGAAATCCACTGACAACAGTTTTCTGAATTTAGAGTCATTAATTAACTGGAAATAACTCTCCACTGGGTCCCAAATGCTTTTTGGAGTAAAGTTCAAACCTACACTAGTACTCAGGGGAGCTCTCCAAGGGCAGTGCCAGAGCTGGCCCAAAGGCTGCATTCCTTTCCAGAGGGTGGGGAAGGCAGAGATGTTCCTCCTCTTGTTCCACTCTTTCCCACATAAAGGCTGGTGCACACACTGGCCTTGGACAGATGCTCTACACAGCTGTAGCAAACTTGGTTGGGGAACTTCCTTCTTACAAAACTCCAAAGAAATCAATATTCCATTAACACACCTCGCTATTCTATATGCACTTCAAAGAAAATCTGCTTTTGTTTAAAAATACCAAAACCTCATCTGCCTAAAAATCCCAGTTAAAACATGGATAAAACAAAGGAAATTTTAAGGTACGTGAAAATTACTGCTTCAACCATTTTTTCAAAGAAATTTTGTCTTTTGAGAGGAAAGCAGACCACCAACAACATGGTGCCTCTTGAAGAAGAAATTACTTTCAAAGAGATGTATTTGGGTCAAGACACTGATCTCTTCAGCCTTTGGACAATACTCTCAGGCCTGGGGTGTGATGGGATGGTCCTGTGCAAGGCAAGGAGTAGGACTCGATGGTCTTTGTGGGTCCCTTCACCTCGACATTTTCTGTGGTTCTGTGAGTCACACAAGGCTCTGAGCTTGACACCACAGGCTGGAGGAGATGCTGTGGCCTCCAGGACTCAGAGATCTGACGTCACTTCTGCCTTCAGTCATGCAGCACACTGGCAACTGAGAAAAAACAAATCCTCTCAGGCTTGAAAGCCATGTAGGAAACTTCCTCCTGTGCCTTGTGGGTGGCATTAGTGCCACCCTTCCTGCTGTACTGCTCTTGTACACAGAATGCTGCTCAGTGCTTACACAGTTCATGCACAGAACGATCTTTTCTCCGTGTGGAATTCCTGCCTCCCACTGCTTAATAGGAAACATGAACTTACAGCACTTATTACCAAGCTGACACTACTCAGCTCTCTTTACACCCAGTCACACCACCTCTGCATTAATTGTCCTAATCGAGTGATTTTGCCATGAAGAACAATTTGATATACTGTGCAGAGTATCTAATCTGGTCTCTGCATTGAGATTTTCCTTCATTCACTATGAGAAAGACCATACCCCAAGCCTTCCCATTATTCTCCACTAACAGACTTCATTACAGTGTGGAGCCTTCAGGAAAAAATCTCAAGACTCTCTTAAGCCATTTCATGTATTTGTTATTATTAAGGAAGCACAAAACTCCAATATGCCTGACTTTTATTTGCCCTTAGTGCAGAGGGAACTAAAAGGGGATGTAACATTCTTAAAAGAATAACTCAAGGTCACAGCAAGGTTCCTTCTAACCATCAGAACCTATGAATGACCTGACACAAGTAAGAACAAGTGTATCACCTCAAGGAAATCACATCCTTGAGTGGAAATGCCCTGTCCTGGGACAACAGCAATTAATGCTGCAGGGTAGCTCACCCAGTCAATAAACTGCAAATCTTTTAAAGCTGAAACTATGCCAGTGAGAGTCAGCAAGAACAAGCTCCTTTTGCTGTGGGGATGACATTTCCTACTGTTTCTCTATGCTCTTTAATCTTGCAACTTCCAGTTCACAAACACAACAACCAAGAGGGAAAGAAGATGACTACAAACCACAGGAATTCCTCTGACTTTTGAATTTTTCCACACACTTTAATTTCCTAGCTATTTCTTTGCTTATATTTTGCACTGTTTCTCATTGCTCCCCTTTTCTCTGTCAAACACTGTCAGAGTGAACACACCCTGCAGAGGTGGGAGCAGCAGAGACTTCAGACAACACTCTTCCATGAATTTTCTTATTTGCCATAGAACTTGAGCTTCTGGATGGGATATTCATATGGAAACATAAAACTTGGCCATCCTTTACTTTTACCTGTGATGATTGATACTTAGCAGTGAAGGAAACAAAGAGATTTCATTGGTATTCATAATTTTGGTCTTCAACTGGAAGATATTTTTTTAGAGAAACTGAATTTTAGTCCAGGAGAAATAATTTTTAGTCCAAAGGAAGATACATCTTTGGGTTGAGGACCATGAAAAGAGTAGAATTCTGCATCAACTATTAACATAATAAATGGCTTTTAAAAATAGCACAGATGGAATCCTCCTACACAGAAGCAGCACAAAAACCAGACTGATCACTTCAGCCTACACTGAGTGTAGTACATGTATCACCCTTCACTTCCTTGCCTGAAACCAAATCTCCAAGTGAAAGAGCATCCCAGGGCTGCCCTGAGAGCCCACGCCAAGGGATTGGGATGCTTCATCTGTTAGCTCCCTTGTTGAGGCTAATCCAAATTCCTGAATATCTGAAAAGTTACCAAAAGCCCTGACCCATCCCAAACTACACCTTTCTCTAACGTTGTGAGAGAGCTCAGGAAGCACAATTATTAACAGTGATTAAGAGACTTGCACATCCCAGAGTCAGCCAGACACCATGTAGGAGCACAGAATTTTAAAGACAATCTAGTTTAGGGTTGTCTCAAGTTCCTAACTATTTCTGGATCTCCCAGCAGCAAGGACAGAAAGAAGAGTGATAAATTCATAAAATTATACTATTAAGAAAAAACAAAACAAGAAGAACAAAGAAAAAAATTTGAGAATAAAAAGTTGAAAGTCTTTTCTTGACTTAATTTAGACCCCAAATGGCAGCAATCAATCTATGAAATGCAAATTTGATAACTAGATTTGACCCCTGCAATTACAGGGCACATTTGCAGAGGCACATTCTGGTTTTGATGAAGCACATTTCTTCTTTTACAAGCAAACATTTTTGAAAACAATCCTCCCCTGAGTCTTCAGGGTTCATGTTGCAGACACTATTAAAAGCTGCAGAAGACATTTCAGATAAGATCTCTCAGTTCTGCACATTTTGATTCCTTCCACTTCTCTCTCACTTGTTTTGGAATGGGCTGTTGGGAAGAAGGGCTGGGAGCAGGAGCTGAACAGGCAAAGTCATCAACACTGGTTCTTTAGGAGACCTTCACTGCACCTGGGTGTAACGGGGTGGCAGAGAATTCCTACAGCACATGGCAGCAAGGTAAAACCAACCTGGAGCATTTATTCTCCCAAGGGGCCAGGAGAAAGCATCAGGAGCCAGTTCCCAGCCAACACTCACTCCACTCCTGCAATTCCTCTGCTTCACAGCTTCGAGATTCAGCGGCCTCCAACAGGGCAATGCCAAACTGAGCAAGTTGTGCCACACAAAAAATAACATGTCCTGTTATAACATTGATGGAGAAATCAGATGTCCTCTCTCCCAGATTCTTAAAGACTATAAATAATCCCAAAACTGTTTTGTAAATTTGCCCTGCAAATCAACTGCAAGAAGTGATCTGTTTTGATCCTTCCCTGGAGTCCCATCCTAAATCAAAGTACTACAATGTAATCTTTTAACGAGCTTCCTTTCTAATGAACCTGCAGCCCTACAAGTCTCCTGAGAACTCTCATGTATGAGTCTAGGTTTCCATGTTTTTCCTTATAAACCTTGATTTATAGATTGTAAAAAAAAGAAAAAAAGAAAAAAAAAAGTCCTAGGACTTGTGCCATTAAAAGTAAGTGTTCATCAGCTCCAGGAAACTGGAAAGGTGACAGTATTTAACTGGGCTCTCCTCCCCCTTGCTGCCCCTGCCTCCCAGCCAGAATGTTTCTCTAGAGCTAAACAGAGATGGATTTCTTAGAGCAACAAGAGATTGAGCTCAGACACTGACTCAGAGGGAGAACGACTCGTGAAACAGAGGTTACACAGGAGGATTGCTAGAAATAAACCCGGGAATGCAGGTACAGAGTTTGGCACCTGCATAAGAAACAGCTCCTGTAGGAGAGGAGAGCTAAATATAGAACTCCTCTGCAACACCAGCTGAAGTCACTGGTGCCTTTCAAAGGGATGTGATGAAATCTTTGGGGATGCATTACAGAGCTCAGATGGAAAACTGGCCTGAAGCTGAATACCCCTCAGTACATACAGCTCAGGAGGAGTGGATTCCAATAAATAAAAGTCTGGCCAAGGACTTAAAAAGAAAAATGTCGGCAAGTGCCCATCTCAACATCATTCTGTTAGAAACAAGCTGACTTTAAAAGATGGCAATAAAACTACTAAAATAAACCCAACTCCAAACCACACCACTAAAAAAAAAAACTGGCAGGAGTGTTGGGTTTGGGGTTTTTTTATGATGTCCTTTTGAGAAATCAGTTTTTAAAAGGCACCTTTTCAATTCTGTTGAGACAGTACAAATTCTGCTGTAGGAGAGATTACATCAATAACAAATTGTCATAGTGCTGCCCTGTGATTTTCCTCAGTCTCCTGGATGAACAATTGCACTCATGTTTTCATTTGCATGTGCAAATTAAAGAATCTGCCATGAATACACCTGATCAGACATCAACTGGCAGCATTCTACAGGTGTTGTTGTACCTCATTAAATATACATAAGGGTTTGAAAAACTAACTGTGTGAGTGGGATCCACTGCTTAGAGCATTAAACAATCTTAGGCATGCATTGGTTTGTATAGAGCTGTGAATGTGGAGGTAGAGAAGCAGCTGGGTGCTCAGCTCAGGGGGTCTGAGCCTCACAGGGCGAGGCAGAACCACTCACCACAGTCCTCTGGCAGTGTTGGCATAAAGATAATGTTACTCAAAGCTTAGCTGAGCAACTTGCCTGTGTTTCTTTGGAGATCTCTTGTCCTCCTCAGGTAACTTCTCCCACTGTGAGGTGTCCATCCAGGCTTCCAGCTCCTCTCCACTGTATGCTGCTAACCCTGGAGCTCAGGGATCTCTCTCTGCTTCAGTTTCAGATCTCACTTGCAGCCAAGTTCATCCAAAAGCAGTCTGCTCTCCTGTCCACACCATCACCTTCTCAATCTTTCTCCTTGTGGACTTTTCTGCCCCATCATCAGACCCTCCCACCTGAACCTCTCCTTCTTCGTACCACGATGCTTTAGAGTTTGAACACTGCCCTCTCCCCTCCTTGGTGTTCTTCATACTCATTCTCCTATCATTTTCTGTCCCTCTGTTAAACTCATCTTCCCTCTTGATGATTAGTCCTCACTTATTTCCAACTTGCTTTCAAATGAAAATTAATAGGAATGGTAACAGAAGTGTTCTTCATCAAAGAAAAAGCACATTTATCCTCAAAAGTGTCTTCACCAGACATGACTTACCAACACATCAGAGTTATCAGGGCTCCCCGTGGTACCTGCACAAGCTGAGCACCTGCAGTACTTCACCCATCTCCTGTGTTCTCAGCACAACAACAACACAGACCTGTTGGAGTGAGTCCAGAGGAAGCCACAAAGATGCTCAGAGGGCTGCAGCACCTCTCCAGTGAGGAAAGGCTGAGAGAGCTGGCCTTGTTCAGGCTGGGGGAGAGAAGGCTCTGTGGAAATCTTACTGTGGCCTTCAGTTACTTAAAGGAGCTACAAGAGAAGTGGAGAAGGATTTTTTACAGGGACATGCAGTGATAGAACAAGGGGGAATGCCTTCCAAGCAGAAGAGGTTCAGATTAGGTATTAGGAAAAAATCTTCACTGTGAGGATGGTGAGAAACTGGACAAGTTGTCTTGGAGCAGCCTGGGACAGTGGAAGGTGTCCCTGCCCATGGATGAGCTTTAAAGTCCCTTCCAACCCAAACCATTCTGGGATTCCACAGTCTGCTGCCATTGTGTGCTGATATTCTAAATTTGGAAGAAATACAATTTACACTCAGAACAGGCGACCTTAGGAAAGCACAGACCTCTGCTGCCAGAGAACAATCACCATCGAGAAACTTCCACAGGAGAAATTTCCATGCTTTAAAACAGCCTGCTGATTTTTGGTTAGAAGCTCATCATTCTAGAAGAGTCCACATTAATTCAGGAACCTTCTGGCAAACTGCTCAGCTTTCCTCAAGGTTTTGCAGGCATCTGGCTCAGCGACCTCACAGACAAGTGATTTAAAATCACTTGTCTTCTATTAAGACAGAAACTATCAAGAGGCAAAGGAATTTTTGAAGTAGAACATCTGAATTTTAGAGAATATGTAACTTCCACTTGAGTAGCAATTGTGTATCACAAAGAATATGTTCTTCAGCACCAGCAGGAAAGCTTGTTTTCCTCAGAGCTTCCCCCAACGCAGAAATAACTAGGACTGCATTTTTTTAATATATCAAGAACTGTATCATACTGACTGCGCATTTCACTGCACATATTATGAAATGCACATCATCAAATTCTTTTCAGTTAAAAGAGTAATTTCCTAAACATGCTCCTTTGTTATTAGTACAAAGACCAGCAAAATTTCTCACCATTTTTACATTTATCTAATTTAATATCCAAGTGATTAAAAAAACCACTTACTTGGCAGCTCAAGTCCCATTACAAATTTTTGCTTACTACTGGTTTTACAGTATATTTAATCTAAATTTATCATTAAAAGGCCATCCCCATGAACTCCACTGGATTAATGCTGACAGCTCATCATTAGAAGGGAAGATCTTATGTGAAGCTTAAACATTTTCTACTAACAACATCTGAGAATCACTAGCAATATTCGAGGTCAGTTTTGCCACTTGTCTGAAATGAGAGAATGATTATACTTACCAGAGATAAGAGCAACTAGAAAGCAAAACTTGGTCTTTAATTACTGACTCTACCAAGCTGGAGCTGTAGAGGAAAAGAAACAGGGGCAGGCACCAATTAAGCAAAGGTGCACAACTGAAATTAACTCTGCATTTTTAACAACTCCTGCAATTAAGTGTTAATTTGATGTCACCTGTTGCAGAAATGAAAAATCGTAGGGTTGTTCAGAGAAAAGGCACATTTAGAGAACAGACTGACACCACAAATGTGGTTTATGCTGTTAAAAGTCTTTTTCAAAAGATGGAAAAGCCAGCACCTCATCCCCTGCAGCCTCAGATTCTTGTCCTGCAGAGGGTCCTCGTGGCTGACTCTTCTGCAGCCCTACCTGTCTCTGCAGCATTGAAGGGAAATTTGGTAAAGCCTCCAAACCAGTGATGAGGACAGGCAGAGGACAGGAGGGCAAACACCTTCATTCCTGATGTCCCCAGCCCACAACTTCCTGGCTTTGGAGCCCTCCATGGCCTGGGAAGTTTAATGACAGACCATGATGCATCTTCAACAGATGGCGAAGTGCCAGGCAGCTGTATGGGGAAAGTTCTGCTGCTTTGGGGGTACAGAGGTTTCACTCTCTACAGAAAAGCTCTTAGTTCCATCCCTTAATGATGGCAGGCTCCAGGTCTAGCTCAGCCTCCAAGTTTCTCAGAAAGGTCGCAAGAAACACAGCTGAGGAACGAAGGGCACCTCTCCCACAAGAGCCAAGGACAAAAAACCTGAGACAAGAATATTGTAACAAGAAGAAAAAACAAGGATAAGGAGCAAGATTTAGCTGTTATTCAGAAAATATTTGTTAAGAAACCCAAACCTCCATCAGAGCAATGAAGACAAAGCCATGTTGGGCCACTTCCTTTGTCTTCTGTGTGAGGCTCAAAACAATCAAGATGCTGGGATATTCGTGCAACATTATCCACTCTACACTGGTGTTCTGACCTCTCTATGCCACAGGCCACACAAACCAGATTAAAATCTGACTTAGTGATGCTGGCACAGACTTGAAGAGTGGCTACTAGGATTTTATTCTGTTGTGAGAACTAAATTTGACCAGATAGAGTAGAATAGTGAGAACTAGGACAGCTGCACCAGTAAGGATGCTGTGTCATGTGGAAACGTCAAATGTGAGAGACAGCTGGTAACTAAAGACTTCTTGTGCACTAAGTTGTGTATATTCCTAATTTTTTCCTTCCTAAATCAACATGCAAGAATTATTTAGCACGCTTGAAAAATGTGGCAGACAGCTTCAGATCAGGAATGTCCAAGATGCTTGGAAAGGATTTCTCCTTGTTTCCTTGTTTACTTTACAGGAGTTCAACATTGTGTCACCAGAGAGGAAGCACAGCCATGTGCTGGACACACTCTGCAGTTCAGAACCTTTGCAGGTTTATATGCCCTGTAATCTTTAGGGTTCAACATAAACGTTTGTAATCTTTCAGAGAAAAAAGATAAATCTGTCTGTCTCTGTTTGTAAACACACAGCAGAAAGAATGAAACACATACCAGGAACAATACCCAGCAAACCCCTGTTAATTCTTCCTGAACAGCCCTGCCTGGCAGCACAACCTTCCTGTTCTGCAGGAAAGGGCTGCCTTAAAAGAAGATGTGCAAATATTTTGCACTGTCCTACAAATGCTGGAGTTTTTTCAGCATATAAGCAAAATCAAAGAACTTGTACACAGCAGGAAAATTCTGACAATAGGTACCAGTGGGCAAAACACCTGAATATGAAACAGTCTGAGCACTGACTTTTCCCCAAACACTCAGACACTACTGAAAAGGCATTCTATAACTTCACGTAAGTGTTCCATGAAAAGTCTGGTCTCTTGCAGTCTTGGTGCTCACTGAGGTCTGGGTAAAGCTTCTTCAGTTTCTGTAGCTTTCAGGTCAGAACATTTGAAAGAGAACAAGGAGTAGAGACAAATGTATGACCACTGAAAGTTAACTGCTTGTGCAATCACGAAATAACATTAATGCCCATTACTGCACAGTGAGCTCACCACATACTTGAAGTAAAATGCACTGTTGTGAAAATTCTTCAGCTTTGTTCAGAAAGCATCCCTAGCTCTGACAGAGCAGGATCCAGAACAAGGAGAGAGAGAAAAACACGTGTTGAGGGAGCACAGGGAGAGCAGACCGAGTTCCAAGTTAGACTGAGCTCCTCTTCTTTCCCAGGTAACCCAGGACAGGAGGAGCCTGCCAAACTCTCTGATCAACTTTGCTGTTTCGTTTTTGTGCACTCAGAGGCATCAGCTGCTGAAGGCCAAGACTGCTGCTGGGATGGAGAGCAGAAACCCCTGAGCCAGTGTGGGCTGAGCTAACCCTGGAACTGGAAACCACAGACAATTACCTGCCTGAGCTAATTATCCCTGAGGGGACCAATTCCACTGCCCAGGCATGGGGCACAGATCTCTGCAATGTGCTCTGCTGCTCCATGCAACCTCCCCTTGGTGCTTTGGTGCCCGATTACCTTGGGCAGGGAACAACTCTGCAGTGACAGCTGGGAAGTTTAACTCCTCCTCGTTCACAGACTTGTCCTAACCTAGAACATCATGAAAGATTTGTCACGATCTCAACCCAAAGGCACTCAGTCTTTAATTACTACTGATAAAGGTTTGTGCAGTAATTATGATGGGCTGTGTAGCTGAGTAAGATACAAAGAAAAACCTTCATTATTAATAAAGAACTGTGTCTCCTTATTTAAAACAAGGACAGACTGAAGAATGAAGTCTGATGCTTTCTCAGGAGAGTCATGGGATGGAAAAGCAGCAAGACAAAGGCCTCCCTCCATACAAGGAACACTCTTTGAAGATCTCAGAGTCCTTTAAAGATGAGATGAGAAAAGAAGATCAGGGTGACTCATTTGGTCTAAATGTCCTACTTCAGCTATGCTAAGTGCCAGATACTGTCTCCATACTGAATATTTACTTTGAGATTAGAACAAAATAACAAAAGGCACAGATAAAAGATTTCTCTCATAGTACATAGGTAAGGTAAGAGACAGCATTTCTTTTTGGGTTGCCATGACCTGTTCAGGGGTAAGGCCAGTCCATTTTGAGAATCACAAATCATTATCTTGAAATAAAAGTTCTACAGCTGCTCCTAATGCCATTACTTACTTAAACTTTTCTGATGCTACAGAGAACAAATTTGGCTAACAATTGCACAGCTCACATTTACAGCTGCACCTCTGAATTTTACCACCATGAAAACCCAGTTCAACAAACCACTTTATTATCAGCTAGTTTTGTTATTGATATTTGATCTTCATTCCCTCCAGCCACATTATTCTAGATGTCAGTCTGACAGACTAAGGTCTGCACGGTTTCCTGGACTGAGATGCTGTGTGCATACACAGCGAGAAGGATCTTCCAGCTGTACTCCTTATTTCAGGTCACACTCAGCTGACTGCAAGAGCCAAAGACATTTGAAAAAGTGTATTTTTCAGGTAGGTAGCAACAATCTGGTAGGTGTATTAGTTAAAAAGCATTAGCAGAACAACACAACAGGATGCAGGAATCATGGCTGTGTGTAAGACACTGATGTCCAAGCCTCTCAGGAGCTAAATGAAGCTCTAAGGAAAGCTCTTGCACTGTGTCCTGTGAGGGGGCAGGTACATGTGAATTCATGAACAAAAGAGGTTTGTAAGCCATTTGAAATGTTACATTCAGTGACTTTCCCTTCAAAGCCTCAAATTCTACCCTCAATAATCATTCCCCTGTAATCACTGCAGTACCTCACGATAGACTCATTACAGCAACAACTGCATTCTTCCTCCTCAAGAGTATAAACAGGGAACCTTATTCTTTAAAACACATCCAGCCACCTTAGAAAGAGGTGGTTTTTATATAGCAGCACAGAGCTGGATGTGCAAGCACCACACACAGAGCCAAGTACCTGGTGAAAAGTGACAAAGGTACAGAAAACAGAAGCAGTAGAGGGTAACAGTCTGGGGAAAACTGGAGTAGGAGCCCATGCCCTGTTGCTATTCATGCATCACCTGCCAACACTGGCTGCTCCTGTCCACCTGGCCATGGCTGGCACTGCATTCACCAGGGCTGAGCCTCTCCCCAGCTCAGATGCTGAGCAAAGAGGGTGCTTGTGGTGGAGTCTGCTGAACCACAGGTCAACACACCAGCACATGGTGAGAGCTGTGAGGAAGGGAGGGCTGCAGGCACCTGGCAGCTCAGCTGGCACAGGCTGCTGCAGAGCCACTGCTGAAGAAAAAGATGAAAAAAAATCAGATTCTGTGTTTAAGAACATGGAAAAATGTTGAATTCCCAACTCTGCTGTATCTCTGCATGGACAGAAGCATCATCTCCCCAGACCCTTCCAAAGAGAATAGTTAAATACCCAGTGCTCAGGTGATTGAGTAGGCAGTGTTATTGCTACTCTTTCTGATGAGATGTCCAAGTAGTTTTGAGAATCAAATCATTCACTTCCCTCTTTATAATGGGAAACACCAAATTTCTCTACTGCTCGGGACTGCTGTGAAGATTTGCATGTTCAGTCATGGATCACTGTGGCAATAAGGACCACATTAACTGCTGAGAGAGTAAGAAAAGAAGAAATCAAACTAAACTCTATGAAAGGGTTCTGATCTCATTTGCAGACAAGTAAATATTGAGTAAATCTTGGATTTTGGTGGAATTACTCTGGACTTGCACTGCCTGAGCCGGAGCCAAGCCCAGACTGTGTTCAGGTAAGCTTATGAAATACATCCCAACCCCTCTGACTCTGCTGGGAGCACTCATGTCTGAAGTTAATCGGGCGCTTAAAGGCTTTGGAGGATCAGGGCGAGAGGGCTCAGCCACGCCAGGACTGGGCTATCTGCTCTGTGTACTGAGCTGCTGAAGCAGGAGTGCAGTTGTCACCACTGCCTCCCAGTGCCCTGAAACAGAAGGTTATCAGTTAATCACGCAAATCAAAGATAGTTTCTCTTTGGGGGAAAAAGCCATGAGACTGGTGGCAGTTTCAGACCTTTGACTTTTGGTCTCTGACTCTCCCTTTAGAACATCCTTCACTGCAGATATGGTCCCACAGCTGCAGCATCTCCATGTGTACCTAGACAGGCAGGATTTAAGAGTTTACTTTCATTTAGTACTGGAGAAGGCTTAGGCATTGCTCAGCTGCTTCTTGCCAGTGCTGGAATTTGGAAACAAGGCAAGGTGAAAGCTTCACATTCCCCACAGGAGGGCCCAAGAGGTGCAGGAAAAAGCAGAATCAAGAACAGGGTTTTGCTGAGGGAAAGGGCAATGAGGAAGGCACAGAGGGCTGCAGGGCCCAGCATCAGTCAGTAGCAGGCTGCCTGCTTTCCCTGGGATGAACAGCTCCAGGACAGACAGCTCAGCTGCAGCAGGAAAGGGTTAAAGACTCCTGCTGGCAAGAGCAAATGGGACACCAAGACTTCTCTTTTCACCTCCACTGAAATGAGAAGACATGAGGAAAAACACGAAGCTCATGAAATGTGATTAGTTTGGTATCAAAGGGCCACAACCTGGATAAAGTTTCAAGAGGGCCATGTGAGGGAGTAGGGCCCCCATCCCAGGAACCAGGGGGTTCCTCCCCAGCAGCTGCTGGTCCAGATTAAACCTGAGGCTGAAGGAAGCACAGCAGAGATGCTGAACCTCCTCAGTGGTGTCCCACTGCCAAGTGTGCCTGCTCTGAATGTCTTGGACACAGGCAGTTGTGCCTATTTCATGTGGCTCATCTTTATTAGTCCTCACTGGAACACAAAGTCATTTTTAGTAATGAACAATATGGAAAGTTTAAAAACCTCTCACAATTCTCTGATTTCAAACACAGTTCTCCTCCCCCTTCTTCTTTCCTTTTCTCCTCTAAAATGCAGAAATACACATGCATTAACACAATTAAATGAGCGAGCAGGGCTAACAGGACTGATTTAGTCTAAAATAAAAGGATATAATTAGAGTGCCAAGTAGCAGCACTATCAGTGGTGACATGGTGCTTGGAGCACCAAAGGGACATTCTGTATTGCAACAAAAAGGCTCCAAATTTCTTTTGGTGACAAAAATGCCAGTGCACATGGAGTAGGTGGAAGATGCAGCCTCCCACACAATGTGCTTGAACATCCTACCTCTGCCTCACCCCCACGACTGGCTCTGCCACACACTCCTCTGCAAGGGATGAAGATAACAAGCCATATTCAAGGGCAACCATAAAGCTTTTTGTTTCACATTAGCATCCTCAACATTTTCTATCTAATCAGATTTCCTGTTGGTTGAGGAAAGCTGCCTTTCCTCATTACCAGCTGCTATCCCAAATTTCCCTCTCCCCATCCCCAATACGTACTTGGCCATGCTTGTCTGCTTTTCTGTGTGAAAAGGTTACGTATGCCTGGAGGGAGACTAAATGTAACCAGAAAAAAAAAAAAAAAGGAAAAAAAAAGAAAAAGGCAAAAAAAAATCCACATGAAAACAGAACTATGGGCAAGTGTCCAAGACTCTCAATTGTGTGACTGTGACTAACCAATGGGCGTTTTTTAAAAACATTTCTCTCATTTTATTCTGTCCCCTGGATGTAATAATACAACTCAAATTAGTTTTCCAGGAGCTGACTTCTTTTTATGTAACCATGTTTTATACAGATAGCAGCAGCAGCTTATGTTTAAACTATTTAAGAGAACAAATAGCTGCAAAATGTACTTCAGATGGCCTTTCTCCTGCTCGCAGTGTATTCCTGGCTTGAGGGAAGCTACAACAGCACTCTGTGTTTTGCTGCTGCTTGGATGCAATTGTAAACAATGCCCAGTGCCCACAGGACCCAGCATCCAGGTAAGGATGTCAGCTCTGCTTGTTTTATTGCATTTGAGAGACCCACGACATTGTGAACTGTACAGAGACTCTGACAAAACAAAGCTGGAATGATGCAGAACAAAGCAGCAGTTCAGCTTTTAACACAATCCCAAATGTCCCAGAGCATCAGGAGGGCAGCAGCCCATCTGAAGTGCAGTCCAGACTGGCAGCACCACGCTGCTGGCACGGAGCTCCAGTGGAAATTTCCACATTTGGGGAAGATGGCATCGGTGTGGTTTCCTGTTGTTCTCCTTCCTTCCACTCCTACCACTTGCTGCAGTTCCTGGGCCAAGGACCTTCTATGTGTCCTCCAGGCTGAGATCAGAGGAACTGGCCCTGGCCCTGTTTCCCTGAGGGGCACTTGAGGCATATGTGTGTTGAGAATAAAGGGGATGTTGCAAGCAGGCAAGTAGGTGTGGGGAAAAGGACAAGAAACCAAGGCAGATTAATTTAGGAAACACGGACCTAATTTTCTCATTCCCACTTTTTCTTTTAGAAATAGGCCAAAGCTATGAGAAATGAAATGATATGAGAAATGATGGACCACTGGCTCAGATACCAGCATGAGGTGGTATTTAAGTCTTTCAGCAAACAGCAGAACATTCCCCAAACACTGCTACAAAAAGCCTGGAAAATCTTTTACCTGGTGTCTTCCTACATGCCTAGGGAGTCCAAATCCTGAAGTGATAAATGAGGCTCCCTGAGCACTAACCCTGTATGAAAGTGGTTAAAAGGTGCAGAGAGATCCATCATCTAAACAAAAGAGTTGCAAAGTTAGAAACATGCAGGCTTTACTATGTGGTTCCCATGCCATTATTCAGCAGATTTAAAAGCTGCATTTTTACACTCTCTGCAGAGTCTTTCAAGTCTGCAATTTTCCATAAAACTTCCCTTATGACATTTCACTTGGAGAACTTTGCTAACAGCTTCCTAGTTGTCATACTTTCCAGTACCTTCAAAAATGTGTAATTTATGTCTCAGTAACAAGCTTAAACATTTCTTTTCCTTTATCCGAACACTGCAATTGAGCTGTTAACTGCTGGGCTCACATTGGAAGGTGCTCTGCTAGGATTTGTTTCAGTCACTCCATTAACTCCAATGGACTGTTGCAGGGTTTGCACAGAGTTTGCACAGAAAGCACAGCTCAGATCACTTCATGATCAAAATTTTTCAAGCTTCATGCCAACAAACCCCTGAGGATGACACACATCAGTCTTTCATTGGCTCTAATACCCCTGGCAAGCAGTTCACAGATTTTGAAGAAAAAGATAAATGCAGCCCAGGCAATTTGAGCTACAACAGAGGCTAAAAGGATTCCTGATCAGGTATTTTCCCTCCCGTGCTAGAGAGAACATATTTCAGAGAAACACACATGGAAATCATGCACCAACCCAAACTGATACCCCTCTGAATTGCCATCCCCTCAGGTGGTCACAGCACAAGCCAACCTGGCCATGGCCTCTTGTGCCTGTCTAGTGATGCAGCATTCCTGGAGGAGGATGAACCAGGGAAAAGACATTCATCCCTGTGCAGGGCAATAAAAGATGACAAGCTTTGCTCCCAGAACCAAACATTTGCACTGAGAATGAATAACAATGCCATCTGCCATGGAGGAAGGAGTAACACAGCTGCTGTTGGAGACACTGTGCAGATTTATGGAGAACCTACAGGCAACTCTTGGCTTCCAGGCAGCAACACAGTGGCACTGATGCTTCCCAGGTTTTCCCTCAGAGCCTGCACTGTGCAAGCCTTCCCTGGCAGATCCCAAATTCCTCAGCACTGAACCAAACCATGTCCCCTGGAGACTCACGCTCTGGAGAGAAAAAGCCCAGCACTGCTCTGCTCTCCTTGTTCCTCTTGGACAGGCCACTGGGGTGTAAATGGTTGATTTATTCACTGAAATGACCAGACCCAGCTTAGTGCTAGTCTTCAGGAGGAATCCAGTTCCCAGTGGAGGTTCCACTGAAATAACCATGAGCTTCTGCTGGAGTCACATGAGCACACCAAGAATTTGCAATAAGGCTTGGCAGTCCAGGACCCCAGGTGCAGGGCCCACCTTTTTATGCCTCCTGGCTCTGGAATCTTCCTGATCACCAAACAGCACGTGTTGAGCACCTGTAGAAGCTCAGCTGCCATCGCCTTCCTAGAGGAGCTTGACATGGACAGTTCTGGGCTCAAAATTTACTCATGAACAACACAAACCCTGACAGACGACAGAAAATCCATGACAACTGCTAATCCAGAAGAGTACTGTGGGATTCACCTTTCCTTCATGTTTACTGAGTTATGAAATCACAACTTGCTGTCAAGTCTGCCCCAGAACCGAGAAGACAACTGGACTTTTTTCAAACCCTGATTTTAACATTCAGGTACATCATCACTGAAACAAGAAACCTCTCCCCAGGCCTTAAACCAGAATGTGTAGCAGAGTTAATATTTCTGGTGAGATGATAAATGCTATTTTAATAAAATACTTTTATTTAAAAAGACACACATCTCCCAGAGGTGGTACAAAGAACATTCATGCAAAATCTGGGGAATGTAACAAGAGAAAGCAATTGACTGAAATATTTTGGGCTAATAGTGACAGCTGAGCAACTGATGCCCATCACTACAGAGAGAATAATGCAAGTGATTTGTAATAAGAACTCCAACTTGCTCACTCTGCCATTCCTGCAGACTCAACTGTGGCAAAATCCAGCCCTAAATATTTAATCTTAAAACACTTCTACCAGCAGTAGCATTATTTGTCTTGGCACATACTGGAGCTTATACAAAAAGTAGAAGGCTTACCATGTGAATATGAAGCAGTAATGCAAAACACATACAGAACAATAAGAGAAAGTATTAAAAATGTAATTTAAAGTATCTTAATCTTATGTACACTAGATGAACGAGATGTACCTCATTAGCAATTTCATATTAGTAAATACAGCATGAGAAGAGACCATACCTTTGCTTTATCTGAAAAGGAAAACAATCTACTTATTTTTTTTTTTTCTGCTCTGCATGCATTTAATTTCCCAAAATGCAACCAGGCGTGCATTACATACAAACTTCATCCTGCTCCACCCAAGTACAGCTGCCATGAGCATTCTCTAGCGCTATGCAGAAGCCTTATGGAGTGCAAGGTGTTGGGGACAAGCCGAATCTGAGTCTAAGTGCCAGATTTTCAGCAGAGTGCAGCTTCAGAAATGTTACTGTGAAGAACCAGCTAGGAATTGATGCTGTTTAAGTAGCAAGCAGCTTTTGGCAGCCAAAAAAACGGGCAGTGTGTAATGATGAGAGCTGAAACAAACTTTATTTAAGAGAAAGCAGCGTCACTTCTCCTCTAGAATGATCCCATACGTGGCTTAGGTTACAGTGTCCTGTGAGAGCTGCACCAGACACTGACAGGCAAGCAAAGGGACACGAGTGCATCACGCTCCTGCATCAGCTGCGCTGCACTGACACAGGCTGGGAAACACACAGCACACTCCGGGGACATACATGGAAAAATAAATAGAAACAAACAGAACATGGATCCATAGTGCCACAAACCTTCCGGCTCTGTGTTCTCTTTGAGGTGCACTTGCTTCAGTGGGCAGCAGAAGATTTCGTGACACTTAGCACGAAAAGGGGACTCTTTTTTCTTTAATTCCGCAGATTGGATCGAATCTTGCCGTAACATAATGTACTCCTGAGTGCCAGGGGGAGCGTCATCCATAACTGTGGTCACCACATAACAAAATGAACTCAAGTTAGAGCTTGAGGAAAGCAATCCAGAGAATCAAATCAACTACATAATGTCAGGGTGGGGGAAAGACAGGAGGGGAGAAAGGTTCATAGGAAGGAAAATGAACTTTAAAGTATCTTAGTCATGGTGGCAGAAGGGTGGGAAAAAACATTTATTTTATAAACAATGCTTCTCATAAACCTCAACACTTCATACCATTTCATGCAGCTTTAATAAACAGTAGAATAACACCCCACTCCAAAAAGCACCCAAGTTCCCTCCCTATATTTGCTTTATTCTCCTCTAGCATGCAGATTAAGAAAAAAGCAAACCAAACATGCTTTTACGGCCTAGCCATAGGCAATCTCTGCATTAACACCAGTGAGCAATCACTCCACATCTGCAGGGAGTGCCACACCAGGGCATCTGCTCCCCAAAGGACGAGGGACATGCCTTTAGAGGGATATATAATTACACCCCGTTCCTCAGAGAAAGGATGATAATCCAGTGACATTTAACCTGATCATTTTCAGCAGCTAGAAGAGCAGATGTACAAAGAGAAAGCACATTAATCCTTCTGATGGTTTTCTTGTAGAACAGCAAGTATTTTTAAAAGTTTATCTTATAAATCAATACTGCCGTTAATACCATAAATGATACGCCAGTCTGAAATGTTTCTGAACGGGGTCAGACTATTAAATGGCAAAAAGATAAAATATACAGCATAAAGAAAGCTCCAGCTACCTCGAAATATTACATTACCAGAAAGAATTGAAACACTTCTCCACTATCTAAAAAAATGAAGCCTTAATAACAGAGATAGTGAGATTCCTCAGCTCACAGCTTTAGGCAAAGATCATCTCACATGAACAAAAATTAACTGCTTTTTCACAAGACAGCCTCTAACCACCAATTGTTATTTATAATGTAACACCGAGATATAAAACCATACCCCAAACCAAACTTAGATTCTCCAACCCTATGTAAAAAAAAAACCCAAATAAAAAAAATTCAAGAATTAGGAAAGCAAAATTTCAGTAATGAGGAAAGTAGCTACTGATAGGCTAGTCTAAAGCATGCACTAGGTAAGTTTATTTGGTTCTCAAACTGTTGGCCTTTAATTCTAACAATTTAACTGCTTCCTAAATATCTGCCAACACATGGACATCTTAAAAACCTGTCAGATTTAAACACAGATCCCCTCAAACAAATATTATCCTATTGCATTCTCATGCACTGGATTTTTTTTTTCTCTAGTAAGCATCATATCAGGGTGATAAATTCAACTTGACAGTCTTTCTGTTCACAGTGGGCAGTCACCTTCTTTCAAGACCTCACTAATCCAGCAGATAAACTTTGCACCTTGGCTGTTGTTGCTTCATTAGACTACACTCAGTATCAATAATACACACTAATAACCTATATAAAGTGTCATTAAAAGGGATGCATAATCTACTAAGAAAGCACAAGTGGTTCCTAAAGAGCAGCAGGTCAGCAGAGCACGAGGTCTGGGCTGCTATTTAATGACACCCTTCACAATACCAGTTTTACTCTGGCTTGTTGGAAGGGTAGGATGTGCTCATGGAACACAGTGCCAGCCCTGACTGACTGAGGGGCGGCTGCTGCCAGCAATTACTGAGAGTCAACCCCCAGGATAAGCCAAAGACCCAACAGCCAGCAGGCAGCAGCAGCTGCTGCATCACCTGTGTAAAGCACCAGAGCCGTGTGCAGTGACGGTGCCAGAGCCCCTGCACGGCTCCTGCACTTCCAGGGCCAAGGGACAGCGTGTGCCATGGAACAGCCAGCAGGGGAGGGAAGGGCATCTTCAGCTTCAGAACTCAGAGAATTACCCACGAGGTTCAATGCTGGCCTGCCACATCAGGGAAAAAAGCATAAAACAGCCAGCAGCTGCTGAACAGGGTCTGCAGGGAAGAAGGAGCTACTGGGGATCGTGGACATGCTCTCCCAGCTGCAGGAGCTCTCTGCACGGGGATGTAAATCCATTTCTTGGCCTGTGGAAGCTCACAGCAGGCAGCATCAGCAAACCAACTCCATGGACAGATCCCATTTGTCATGTATTTGGCAAACACATAGTTGACATCATTATGGAGGCCTCGCATCTCAGGCAAGCTGAGGTGGAAAAGACATCACCAGTCCTTTACCAGTCACCTACACGTCCCCATCACCACCTGCACACACATTTATTTGAAAGTGAATACACCCCAACAGGACCCACACCTTCAGTAAGTGAAGAACATCCCGAAGTCAACAAAAGCACAGAAGGACAGCAGGTGAAAATGAGTCTTGGTTCTGAGGGCCATTGTAGCCCTGACACCTGGAGCAAACCCCACAAACCACAGCACTAAGACAGCCTTAATTCCAGAATGATGCATGGATAACTTAACTGGTGTCAGTGTTCTGAAGGAACAGCTAAAACCTTTTCTTGCCATGATGAATGGCCTCAAGTCAGGCTGAGAATTTATTACAAAACAAGGAACATCCACTGACCCTACTGCATCCTTTTCCCTGCTATGCTGACAGCCAGACATCCTCATGGATCCACTGGAATCACAGCTGCAGGACCTCCAGTTTGGGCCCCAAGAACCAACCCCCAGGCAAGTTTCAACCACCCAGAATCTCATGTAAAAAGCTTTAAAAACCTGGTGGCAGCCACCACTGATGACTAAAGAGCATCAAAGCACGACTGTTGAACACCCCAGATGCCTCACTACAACACCTGACCATGAAAGGATCATTATTAAACAACTGTGAAGAAGCACTTTGGAAAAGGGAGAGATCACCAGGCATCTGCTACGACTTTGCCAGTGGGATAAATCCACGCTTATGAAAGAATCACATGTACAGAAGGAAACCATAAATTGTAGGGAATTAAATCCAAAGTGGTGTTTACCTCCTGTGCTATGTGGAGCAGAGGACGCTGTGCTCAACCCTTCCCTGGGTTGCAGGCTCCACCAGCAGTACCTGGGGTCTGCTCCTGTGTGCAATGCACACATCCACGAGCCTTGAATCAGCTCATCTGGGCACTAATCACGAGCCAGCAACCAAGCTCAGAACGGGAGCAGAAGAGCCATGAGAAGCCTGGCAGAGGCTCAGCTTCACTCCATCATGTGGATGTTGTCCTCAAGAGCAGAGAGAAGAAACCTTCACTGGGGCACATCTACATTTCCTTGGCACCTTCCCGAAGGCAGATGTGTAACCATCGTGCCAGCCTCCAATATTCAGCTGTACCTCTGCTGTTATATTTCAGCAGCTGATTTTTTTTTCCTTTCATCCTAATGTACTTCCCATCCTCATGGGTAGAACACATCAGTGCTCTACATTCCCATCTTCCCATGAAAAAAACAGGGCTAAGACTACGTATGTCATGGACACAGGTCATTAATACACTGCTAAAAAACTTGTATTTTCTCAGATGGAAGTGATAAATAAATACTATATTTTTTAAAAAAATGAATCATTTTTTTCTTGCCCTCACCATCCCAAAACAACTTGGAGACCAAACCCTCAGGAACTGTGTATACATGAGAGGACTTTGCTTAGCAGTAAAAATAAAAGAACTGCAGTAATTATTATGTTTCCTCCATCAAAACATTCAGCTTGCTAAATATCACCCTGTAGCACATTCTTTAGCTCAAATAAAATAATAATAATTACATTAATAAAAACTTGATGTCAACAAGCCAGTAGGAAAGAATTTCCTCTTCTTATAAGCTTTACTGAGAGAAAGTGATCTTTAGGATGGCTGCTGGCACCAGGATGTTTTTCAAGATAAATTCAAACACGTTTACTTTATATAAACACACCAGCTAAACAGTCTGCTGGTTTGTGTCGTTCTTTTATGTCCAACTGCATTTCAGTCCCATCTAGAATTGCCAGAAACCATAACATCAACCCTGTCCATAGGCCTTGGCTCGGGTTCCAGCTGAATAGTCTTTGATGTAATTCAGAGTTTAATAAAGCTGTGAGGAAATATCTTTCCCCCTGGTTTTACATAGAGAGGCTTCAGCTCTGCTAGCTAAAGGCTGTAGCAACCATAGGGAAAATAAAATCCAGGCAAAACAAATCCTCCTGTTCCTTTTGGACTATTGTTCTTAAATGTATGACACAATTTAACACAAAGAAATTATAAACCCATGGACCTGTTCATTCCTTGAATGAACTCTTTGGGTCATTACCTGAAACATGAATTTTGTTCAGTTCCTTAACTAACCTTAGTCGGGTTAGTTTTACGTGCTGTGAGCCCAGGATGCTTACACTTGCAATAAATTAGTTTTGCTGGCATTTTGGAAGGACTGAAGTGGTGTCTCTACACGAGGTCTTCCAGCCACAGAGAGCATTAGAGCACCTCTTACAGCCTGCACCCACAAAGGGAAGAAAATCCCTTCTCTTTGGCACAGGGGAAAGAGCTGCAAAAAAATCCACTCCCTCAATATGACTTTTGGGAATAATGAGAGCAGCAGCTGATGCCTCCCCACTGTCACCTCCCTGGTGGTGCCGGGACATGGAACAGCGATGCTCACTGAGCACCTCCTTCATCCTCTGCCTCACCACCCCCATAAAGGACATAAAGGTCACAAATGAGGTTACCCAGGCCCTGGGGCTGTTTAGAGTTATGCAGGAATTTTTTTTTTCCTTTTAGGGGAAAACATTAGGCTATCAAGTTGCTTTCAGCTCCCTACAGGAACAAGTCTAAAAAAAACCCTCTCTAAAATAACTTGGTTCAAGGGACTGCCTGTAGGACAGGGAAGGGTAGGAAAGTGGGGTATTTCGCTGCAATAACATTTTCCTAGTTGAGACATCTGATGAACACTTCTCGGGTATACATGCAGTAAAAATTCCCTTTGCTTCTTCTCACTGCTCCTTTGTTTTCCCCCTAATTTTTCCCAGCTGAAGGTTTGATTTTTTTTGTTAGCCACCTGAACAACACAATAAACGCAGAGCACAACAATACTTAAAAGCTAATTGAAGAAAAATTCTATTCTAGGGTTTTGAAACACTCAAAACCTCTTCATGACAACACAGTCTATCCAAACCATTTCACTATTAAGCTTTGCCAAAAACTTGATGAAGTATTCTTACCAAACAGCCCTGGCACTTCTGCATCACCCAGAAATCTTATTTTCAGCTTGCAGCTGTGTGCTCCTAACTTTGAAGTCTGGTTGACTCTGACTTGCAGTTTTCACAATGAAGACAGATATTACAGGAAGCACAAGCAGCCAATTCTCTAATTTTTATTCAAGGCAAGCCATTTCTGGAGTCCCTCATTTTACATCACTCCTTCCTCCCCAATATGCCACCAAAACCAGGCACCACACCAGCTTGTTTCAAACTGAAAGAAACAAAACAGCAAAAATACCTTGTGAAAGACACAACTTTCTTTAGATGATTTTTCAAAATTAAAAGCAGGCTCAAAATGAACTCTCATTATATCTGGAAGCTGCTGCTGGACGGGGTCTGTGATGGATGAGAGGCTGCCAGGAACAGCCCAACTCCTTCACTCTTACAGGGAAGCAGTGCCTGGTCTTTTGTTCTCAAACCAATTCTATAAATTTCCTCTATGGCAACTATTTCCTATGCTTATTTTTCAACTGATGTTAAAAGGACAGTTTTATAGCATGCATGAATAGAGCATAATTTTGAGATGGGCAGTAACAGTCTCTAAGAACTCAGGGAAGCAAACCCCTTGCCCAATAAAGGGCTTTTAGTACTTGAACTAATGAGTTCTGAAACTGCTGATCTAAATTAGATTGCAGTTGGTTATTAGAACTTGAAGCTTTTGGGATTCAACAGTATATGGCCTAAGAGTGCTTTTCTATGTCTGGTGGGAAGGAGAAGGTAACCTATTTATGGCATAAATATCACAGGAATATTTAAAATTCACCACTGATGCCCAAGGAATACTTCTTGTGGTAAAGCCAAGGTCCCAGCTCCTGCTGAGATTGCTGTGTAAGGCAGAGTCACAAAACTTCCCCAGGCAGCTGCAACCTGAACCTCAACACCCACCCTCCCTGGGAAGGCTCCCCATCCCACAGGGATGTGTGTTTGGTACCTCAGCAGCAGCCACGGAGCCCAAACCTCATCCCAACAGCCCCTGCCCAAAGTCTGCAGCACAAGCACCCCTAAAGATTCCTGCCAGCTCTCAGCCTATGTGGGGGCCTCATTCCCTGAGCAGTAGAGAGAAATCTCCTCCTCACAAGTCAGCATGAGGAGCTGAATGGCACAGTCCCAATCCCAGGGCTTGTCCAGCCCGTGCAAAGCAGGGGGTTCAACATGGCCCATCCAGTGCCACCTTCACCAACAAAGCAGGAACAAACTGCACTGGAAGCTGCTGCAGCTCAGGCACAGGTCCTTTCTCCTCTCCAAGACAGGGCTCCTCCCCTGCTTTAGATGGATCGCTCACAATTATTGCACAGTCCCTGCTGATACACTCGATGAAATCCTTATTAGAGAACCAGAAATGAACTGAGCCAAAATTATATGGTTAAAACCTACTTTAGGCAAAACATTTCATGCTGAATTAATCCTTAAGGTTTGCACAGCTCCACCTTCATTCCCACATCAAAGAATTTCTCTCATGATTTTAGACAGTGATTTATTTTCTGATTTAAACTACTTTCCATTGTGAAATATCTTTATATTTTAAATAAGTGACTGTCTTGTGATCAAAATTGAAATCTGACAGCTCTTTCAACCATGTTTCCTCCAACATATGTAGAAATTTCTAAACTTTTTGATCTGCTGAAAAATTCTGAAATGTGTTCTCTTTGGGTCAACCACACAGAATAATTTTTTTCAGATCATCCAAATATATTTGCACAGAACACTCCCCCTTGACCTAAAAGAGTAATTGGATTAACTGCTAGCAGTAATAGGCTGTTATCCTCTGAAAAGACTAGCCCAGATAAGGCTGCATTTAGATCTTTGTGGATAATAAAGACAAAGACATATGACATCAAAAATTTGTTGATAAATGCTGCTAAGAACACATCTCCTCTTTCCCCTGTGGAGATGGCACCAACATTTCTGCACAGAGCCTTATCTCCCAGCTATGCCAGGCACCCATCTACCACCAGACAGCCTCAGATTGACTCTGATCTGGGCACTACTCAGGGATGCAGCTGCAACCACGACCTTCCTGTGCCCACATGCACTGACGGGCACTGAAGGCCCAAGATGCCAACTGGACCCACTTCTTGGGGACATCTGCTGCCTTGGCTTGAGTTACTGATGTGAAGAGAAAGCTTCCTACCCTGGAAGAGCCTCAGACTGATTGATATTTATTGAGGATTTACTGATTGTTCAGGTAGACAGAGATGAAGTTGCAACAAGAAGTCCAAGGGCAAACAAGGGAGACTCGGGCACCTTGGGAGGGCTGGTTAAAGGACCAGGACACGAGGAGTGTTCTGCTCCATCCCTGCAGCTGCAGGGAAGGGTAAGGGAAGAAACAGGAAAAGGCAGCACATCAATACCTGCTCCTGAGCCTGGTGTCACCAGCAGAACTTTGTTCCAGTGGAGGTTTAGGTTGCTGTTAGGAAACATTGCTGCACCAAAAGGGCTGCCGGGCATTGAAATCGCCTGCCCAGTGATGCAGCAGAATCACAACCCCTGGAGGGATGTAAAAGATGTGTAGTTGTGGCACTTGGGGACATGGTCTAGTGGCAAACATGGCAGTGCTGGGGAAATGGTAGAGCTCGGTGGTTTTTGAGTCTCCTCCTACCTCAACAATTCTGTGATTCTGAGAGCTTGGTTTGGGAGAAGTGCAGTTTCCAGGTGCTGCCAGGCACTGCTGTCAGCCCCCTGCATCTGAGCTGTAACAAGCAGATCTGCACTCTTGCTGACCAGGGGCTAAAGAACAGGCACCATTTACCCTCCATTGTGCAGAGCCACCACCTTCCCCTTCCCAGCCATCAGGATCTGTGGTTTTGCTATGCCAGAAATGTGCCCACTCTTATTTAAACTCTGCAGCTCAGCTCGCTGCTTTGCTGGGCTTGCCCCTGAATGAATGAGTATTTCCTCTCTGCCTGTTGTGAGTGGTTTCCTGCTTTTCCCATCTGCTAAAATAAATGCAAGCTGGCTGCTTTCCAAACAGGTGGGTTGGTGCATGCAGCACAGCAGACAAGACAGTAATTTACAGGGTACTATTCATTCCTCTGAGTGTGTGTGTGAGAAGCAACAGAGCTGGGAGCACACCCGTGTGCAACTGGGGACGCTGGGGCAGCAGGGGCTGGCTCAAGGGAGGACACTGAAACAGCAGGACTTGCCTGGCCATCTTCAGGGGACGAACCATCCAAGTTGCACAGCCACCAAGGATTTGGCTCTTAGGACCAAGCTGTGGCTGCCACATCAGCTGCTGGATCATGTATTTCTCCTTCTGCTCCAACAACACAAGACAGAAGTATCATGGAACACAGGAGGAGATGGAGAGCAACTCCAGATGAGAAGAGCTTGCTCAAACCTCTCACTCACCCCTGTCTACCACAAAGCCCACTCTGACCAGCTCATGGCAAATTTAAAAGTTGTTGTGACAATTTGTGTCACAACACTGAACTACATTCTCCATTGACAAAGTTTCAGAGAAAAAGCAAGGAAATGTTGCTGTTTTTAAGAGAATTTCCTTGAAGTGTGGTGAAAATCAGACATGCAAAGGAGAAGGTGCCAACAGAAGTGCTACAAAGATCCAGGATGAGTGGGAAGCTACCAGTTTTTGAGAGCTGCGGAGAGCTATAGTTTGCTACTTATGAAATATTAGAATACTCTTATGTATCATAACTTTAATGAGAATTTAATTATTAAAGTAGCCCTGTTTGGAGCTAGGAGAATAGTTTCAAATGATAAGGGAAGTAGAGAGAAGTGGGAATGCCTGTAGCTTTTTTCTTCCTATTTATGGACCATATATTGTCAACAGCTGGGCTACAAAGAGAGACAAACCTCCCTAGTGTTGTGGGGGAAAAAAAAGGCAAAACAACAAAAACACAAAGAAAGAACAAAAAAACCCCATGATCCTCTAGGAAGAGCAAAACAAGGAATAGTAGCTGGAAAATGGCAACAAAATCATCAAATAACAGACTGCATCCCTCCTGGAAATCTGAAAGGATCAGCCATGCCTCTCGGGAGGAGGAGATGAACACCAGGCTGCAAGGCTGTTTCAGAGATTGCCACTGCTGCAGCTCCAGGGCATTGCTCTTGGAAGAAGCAGACAAGAACAGAAGCACCATTCATAAAAGGACAGGTGACACCTCCCAATTATTTGCCCCATTTACTGAGGATTAACAAAAGGAAGGATGCAAGAAATTGAGTGTTTTAAAATTCAAACTCATTACAGAAAGAGCTGTTCAGAGAAATGGCCTCAGAGGAAATTTTTCAAAGCAAAGAACAGAAACTCATCAGCAGAAGCCAAAAGCCTTGGTGTGCCATGGAGAGGTGCACAAAGTGTTCTCACAACCGTGGGAAGCAGCAGAAGCCTGCACACTGCTCTGCTTCAGCACCCCTACCCAAAGGGGCAAAGAGCTCTGACCAGAGCTGTGCACACAGAAGCTGAACAGCAGAAAAGTCCCTTCAGAAAAGAAATACATCATTTAACCTGAAATTAATACTACTCTTCACTTCAAGGTTGGAAATTATTTTTAACAGGTTAAAGATTAGGCTTATGCAGACAGAGTCCCTGTACACAAACACACATGTACACAAAACATTTCAATTTTAAAACAGTCACATGAAAGGCTGTAATATTTTGTCTTATTATTTTCTTAGACTAAGCTTTAGTTAAGCTGAGTTCCACCCGCAGGTGATTTTGCACAAATCACTTGTTGCATACCCCAAAAATTTACCCAGCCAGTTACACCACCTCGAAAAATACTACTCAGCTGTAGGTTCCGTGGTGTCATTCACACAACCGAGAGAAACCTCTGCCTACACTGTCACTTCTGTTCACCAGCACGTTACCTACTGCAGCAGCCATGGCTGGAGCAGCTTTCCCCAGCCCAGTTGCCAACATTGTGACTGAAGAACCCACCTCAAACTGACAATCAGCCAGCTCTTCCCACCCCATCTGGCCCATGCAGGGGTAAGTGATCACCTCGACGTGCACAGCCATCAACTGAGGAACAGCACACACACCATCACACTCCCCCCTTTTTGAAACAAAAGGACTGCCTTTCAGAAGCCTGCACTTGACACTTTTAGAAACTGTACTTAAAAATATTTTTCCCCTCTCTACACTTACCTAAAGCCTTTGATACATTGCAGAAATCCATGTTCAATTATTTCATCACTGTTAATTGGCGTAGCTATACAACACACTTGCTGCTTATACAGAGAAGGGTTTCGCTTTTCACTGTTAATCAATTTAATCAGCAACAAGACAAATTAGCAAATTAAACTGTTTTCCTGTCACTGTCCACCTTAATGATCACGCCTGTAGAGTCCAAGTAGATGCTCTGTGTACTGAGATCTTTCTCAGCTCCCCAACAACCTTCTTCTGTACACTGCTATGACACTCCCACATATCGCCCAGCATATCTGCTCCGTACTAGCAACCTAAGTGCACCAGAATTACAATGGTTTTCGCACAGTATGGCCTTAAATGATATTATTTTACTTAAAGTGGTAGCTTTCGGTTCCTTGAGACAGCTGCTAGATCATCTGAAAGGCAAGGCGAGAGAGGCAATCAGACAAGGTCAGTGGCAGCAGGAAGGGTTTTGCTGCCTTGCTGTGAGCAGCGAACGTGTTGATGCCAGAGCAGCGAGGACGGGCACTGCCCAGGTACCGGCCTGGACAGACACAACCTCCCAGCACAAACTGGAGCAAAGTTCCCTCAGCAGAACGGAGCCACCAACTCCTTCCTCTCCAAGGGGACCCCGGGGGACGCCTCGGCAGCCCTCGGGCCCCTGCCCCATGGATGGGCAGAGGATGAGCAGGACCTTGTGGGCTCTGCAAAACGAAGCCAGTGGAGCCCAGCTGCCCACCCCGATGGTGGTGCTGAGCCAGGCTGAGCAGAGCCAGAAGGGCAGGAGCTCCCTCGCACTGCTGCAGCCGCCTCTGCCCACCGGAGCAGGGAGGGAGCGTGAGCCGGGGAGCTGCCCCAGGTGCAGGCCGGAGCACTTGGGGGGCACTTGGGGGGCACTTGGAGGGCACGGGGACGTCCGTGCTGCCGCCTGGCACAGCGCAGGGCCCGCACCCCGCAGCCTCACCAGAAGGGACTGCCATGCTGTGTGTTCCCATGCCGGCAAAAAAGAGTTAAACCCGAGCCTGTGCCGAGGCAAACCATAAATAACTCAGCTGAGTGACGCTGGCCCAGCAGATCACTGCTCTGCTCCAACAGCCTGGCCAAGGCCAACGTGTTGGGCAGTTGTTCCTGACTGACACGCTGTCACCAATGGGAAGGGCACAGTGACAAGGTCACAATACAGAAACAAAATGTGTATCTGTTACAAAGCAGCACACATTTCCACACAACTTAGCATGAAATTCAGATGTTTCTACAGATGGTCTCTATGCCCAGGTGGTTGCCACCCTGTGAGCTTGCACAGCTACCATCCAGTGCCAGCCATGGGAGACAGCTCTGCACCAGGAACTCCTACTGCTACATAAACATGCACACCAACACTCAAGATGCAATATGCTATTTGGAATTAACTTCTCCAGGAATCAAAAGGCAAAATGATCAAATAAGGTTCTTCTGTTAAAGCAGAAATAACAGTGGAGTTTATTGCCTTTGTGTATTTTTATACCACATTGCATAATATGCTCGCATTGATGTTCAGCACCGTAAATGACATAAAAAACAACCCAAGGCAGCAAGCACAGCAGAGCTCTAAGAAAAAACATCATCACATTTCACGTTCCAGTGCATGAAGTGCAGTCCTCTAGCTTAAACAGTCTATCAAAGTTAGCAAAGACAAATGTGTGTCTTAGAAAAAAGACACTGTTTCAACACAGAGCTATAAATTAGCTTCTGATTTTTAGGAAGTAGTAAGTGGTCTTTATTTTAGTACAAGAAAAGGCCACTCTCTTCAAACTAAGGACATTGCATACAGCACACTGTAGCTGGGGAGCTGCCTCGGGATACCACACTCACTTTTGTACTGCTTTGAAATGAGAGACAAGTCACTGTTTTTTGTCATTACCCCATTTATGCATACTGGGCCTTTTCATACCTCAAAATAAATTAAAGCATTTATGCTGAAAGTTGACTGAACAACTTTAAAACACTGGAAGGACACTGCTGCTGTAAATGTCTGAAACTCATGGAATCGTACCTGCTCCAGTTAAACAAAAAAAAAAAAAAAATCAGGAAAAGCTTCAGAGCAATTTGCAGAATATTTGGCCTAAACAACTATGAAAACAAGTGCAGGAGTACACAGGGCCTGTAAACCCTCATTACTGAGCACAGCTTCGGACAGCTCAAGTCTGCAAACCCTGCTCTCAGCAGTGCTTGCACAGTTCCTAACCACCAGTGGCCAGAGTCCTGCTATTGATCCTTGCCCTGGACGCCACATAAGCATTTACAGTATTTTTAATATTAGCCCCCAGAACTTCACATGCAGCTTAAGTGCCAGAGGGAAAACTCAAAATCAATTTTTAACAGCTTCTCAAAGAATTCATTTACGGAACGAGGTCTTTGCAGGTTGCAAAAAACCTCACCTTTCCTCTTACCTTTAAATTTGCTAATCTGAAACTTCCATTCTACCTCTGTACTCTGCTCCTGAACTGAAATTCTAAAGAGCACTTTGCAAAATTTTATTAATGTTTTTGTCTGCCTTTATCTATTAATTTCACAACAGATACACAACTGACAAAGGCTTCTGTGCTTGCTACTGCATGCACTGCCTGCCTCCACACTACAGAGAAGGGGATAAAAGCTGCAGATCCCAGATGTGCTATCCCAACCCCAGAATGGTCCTACCTGTCTCAGGCTCCTGCGATCAATGCGTGGGAAGCCCTCTCTGGAAGGAAGCAAGCAGTGACTTTGAGCTGCTTCTCCTTGTCCTGAGCTGTCATGCAGATGTGGGATTGAGGCTGTCCTGACTGCCTGTGGATCTCCAGGCTGCTAAACACAATGATCAGAGATGACTCACTGTCACTCTCACATACATTAAATGGTTCTGTCGATTTTCTGACTTGAGTTATTGCTGTAATTGTTGTGTCTCACAGCTGAGGGGCTGACACCAGGGCTGACTCAACCACCTGAGAGCTCCTGTAGCTGTGCTGGGTCAGGCTGCTCGTGTCGCTGGGGCTCAGACCTTGCCCTCACCCAGCAGAAGTTTTTCTCTCCCATCAGGTAAGACAACAAAAGGGAGCTTCCCTTGGCCATATCTGACATTTCAGCACTGAAGTTTCTCTCCAGGAATGCTTTGCATATCATATATTAATAGATTCTGACTAAAAGCTTTAGTTTCACATCATGTCTAGACAAAGTGTCCCGCTGTGGGCAGTAGCCTGGAAGGGCACTTTAAACAGCTGTGGGTGAACAAAACATCAACTGTACTGCTGACAGGTTGCATGCATCTGGTATCTCGTTTATTTATTGCCCAAAAAGTGAAAATAATGGGAATTTCACTGCAGTTTTAGACAGAAAGAGGCCAAAATTCAGGTTGGCCAGAGAACCAGGAACAACTCATGTTGTTCTCAGGCTGGACATAAGGAAGAATTTCTTCACTGGAAGGGGGGTAAGGAAGTGGAAGGGGCTGCCCAGGTTGGTGCTGGAGTCACTATCATTGGAGTTGTTCAAGAAGCAACTGGACATGACACTCAGTGATCTGGTCTACTCAACAGGATGGTGATGGGTCAAAGCCAAGGGGACTCCATGATCCTGGAGGTCTTTTCCAACTTTAATGATTCTATCACTGTATGAGAAGCTGCCCCAACCCTGGCAGTGCCCAAGGCCAGGCTGAACGGGGCACTGAGAAACCTGGGACAGTGGAAGGTGTCCCTGCCCATGGCAGGGAGTGGGGCAAGATGACCTCTAATGTTTCTTTCAACCCAAACCACTCTGATCCTACGTGCATCACTCAACACCTAGAACACATGAAACAGTCAGAAGGCAAGGGGGGAAGTAAATAAAAGTTCCACAGATGATTTTGATGGCAAAAATGTAAACAGGCTCTCTCCAGAGTCCAGGTGCACTCAGCAGTGTCCATCTACACCCTGGCAGCACTGTCACAGTACAACTGCACCCAAGCATTGACCAAAACCCCTTCACACCACAGAATCCACGCAGAAAAGTGATGCCACAAAAGCACCCCAGCTGCAAAGCCACAGTAAACTGATGCTGGAAGCAAAGAATAGTTGGTGAAGTATTTATAGCCCACCAGAGAGGCTCTACCCCTTCTCAGCAACCACCAGAGTTTGCCTGCCCTTGCTGCGTCACTTGTTAGGTGAACACTGAATCTTGATGTAAAACTGCATCACTGCTTCCCTTCATTTAAATAAGCTGCCTGAATTGAAAGCATTTAACTCCCTTTCAGTGCCTTTCATTATGCTCTAACAGCCTGTGGTGTGATTACAGCTTTAAATATTTACTTGACATTATCTTGCATCTGGCAAATGTGTTCTGATATTCCCAAGCAAGTCTCATGCAGGATTAAGTTCTCCACTGGTCTTTGCACAGTGGTAATGGATCCCATTTATTTTACCACTGCAATTCTCTCCGAATTAGGTCTGCAAAGTCTAAGAAGTTTTCCAACAATTCTGTTAAGACAGATGAGATTTGCAGGCACCAGACTGATTTCTAAGTTTCTGTAGCAGTTAAGACTTTCTGCCTCCATTAAGCTTTCTCTCTTTCTGAGCCACTCACACCCATACAAAAACTGACTGTTACTCTGTTAGTGCTGTCAATTTGTATGCACTTTCTAACTTTATTCTCTTATTGTTAATTAACTATTTCATATTGCAAATTCCCATTTTTCAGATAAGGTGCTGTTGTTACAACAGCCCTGTAAGTGAATTATTATAACTATAATGCATTCATAAATAACACATTACAAGGCTTAAAATACTTTTTTTTTTACAGCTGCTGCAATCCAGATGGCCTACATGTAATAGAAATTGTGCACCCATGAAATTAAACTGAGTAAAAAAATTAATTTTCAAAGGCTTAGTTCTCTGGAAAAGTTATTGCCTCTAATTCTTTGTGGTCAAATGTTATTTTCTTTCCGATACTAAATTAGAATAGTAAAATAAATAAAAATGACAGCCTCTGGGTAGGGAATGAACAGCAACCAAATTCCACTGAAGGCCAGGCAATCATGGGGGTGGGAACCACACAGGAGAAAAACAAACCCAGGAATATTTTCTAATGAACCTGTGGCAGGATAACAGCATTCTCACACAAGTCTTCGGTAAAGCATTCCAGAGTCAACTCCTCCATTAATTTCTTCACGGGCATTCACAGGCTGTTTTCCATGGACCTGGTTATTGTTTCAGAGAGCCTGCCCAGGAGCTCCAGGAGACTGGAGCCACTTGCACACCTGACAGCTCGTCCAGCCCAGAGTCCAGCCCAGCCCTGCATCCTCTGCCATGGCCCTACAAACCCAGTGCCTGGGGAGGAGCCCTTGGCCAGACCTGCTCCTCCCCAAAGGCCAGCTTTGCTAAGAGGAAGGAGGCCATGGGAGAGGTTTTCTGGCAAAAAGGACTGCGTGGTTGGTGATCACAATCCCATGAGCTGGGAGAGGGGGTGAGCAGTGGGTAGGGGGCACAGTTTATCCTCACTGCTGGCAGCAGCACACCCACACTGGAAACTGGACATCTAAAGAGACTCAAGCAATGGGACACAACTTCAGCTTAAGAATTAGAGAGCAGGGTTCTGACCTTCAGGGATTTTATATATAATTTTAGATCTGGAAGGGCAAAATATAAAGCAATGTTCATCACTAACTGCATCTCCACATTCCTCCCTCCTGGCAGAGACACCAAATAAAATGTGCTTTGATTCGCTGTCACCAAGCCCTCTGCAATCAACTCACCTGTGCTCTCAAAGAATGCCCTGATGACAGAGGGCTGGGCAGACCCCGAGTGCACCTGCACCTCTGCAAAGGCCACAGCCAGTGCCCCCTGCTCTGTGCTGTGTGACCCGTGCTGCCCACAGCACACCCCCTCATGGCTCCTCTCTTCCTGCAGACAGCCCCCATCCCACCCTGGGCACGCACCCGCTGAGCAGCGCCAGCAAACACAATCCTGCCTTATCCTGAGCACTGGTTGGGTTTTCACAGCCCCAGGAGAGTCAGCAGGATTTCATCTGATCTCAGAGCCCGCGTGCAAGGACACCTATGGCTAACAAAAACACCAGCTGACCAGCACAAAAGGCCTGCACAACCTCCCCCCTTCCAGGGATTCAACACAGACGCTCCAGCACAAAGTCAGGGGAACATTTTAAATATTTCTGTCACCCAGCTGTGCCCTGATGGCTCAGGCTGCAGGCAGGCTGCTGTGCCCACATTCCTGCAGCACTGCACAGATATTTTTCCCATTTATTTGCCATAAAGATACTCAGCCAACAACAAAAGGGGGAGTGGGAGTTGCCCAAGAACAATTTTGCCAGTTTCTAGAGAAGCAAAAACTCCAAAGAACACTTTATCTCTCAGGTTGCAGTAATTAGACAAGTCCATGTCTTTGGCCAGCCCAACGTCGCATTCAGTGGAACACCCTGGAAAATGTCTGCCCAGTTTCTCCTGAACTCAGGAGCACTGGCAGGGGAGCCTGCTTAGTCAGCACACACAGAAAGTTATTAAACCCTGAGCCACAAGACCTAATCTCTGCTAGCCACCCCTGCCTATCCCACAGGGCAGAAACACGACACACCAGAGCTGTCCCCAGCACTGGCTGCAGCAAGGACACCTGCATTTCCTTCATACCTAAAGCAGCTAGATTTTAATTTTCTTTTTAGCTCACTCTTCATCACAGGGATATTAAGACCTCGTCAGAAAAGGCTTTTGCAGGCTATCCAAGGCTAAATCACTTAAATGCACACCTCCAGCTCACAGCATTTTATTGTTGCTGATTCTGGCATATGGAGAGTTTAGATGAAAACAAGCAAATACTGGGTAAAAACTATTCCAGAAAAGGCTCAATATTTATGGCTTGTACACAGAAACCTGACTGGCAAGTGAATGCTTCAGGTAGAGATAAAAGGAGTGACAGAAGAGTAACTTTTATCTATGCAGTCTTCATTTAATGACTGCATCAACATTTGCAGATGATTAGGGCCAACCTAAGTGCTTTGTTGTTCCTTTGTTCCATTTCTGAAGGGTTTGGACTTTATTTATTCTTTTTCTTCCTTTTTTTTTCTTCCTCCCCCCATAATTACAACTAAATATATTTTTTTGGCTTTTAAAGACTTGTTTCCATTTATAGAATGCAGATGACAGGCTGGGGATGATATTTCCTAGCCGAGGCATCTGCCTCCTTGACAGAGGGAGAGATAATCATGTTGGGTGAAACAGGCTCGGCATCTATGACAAGCTTAAGATGTCAGAACTGGGAGCATTGTGTCTCGTCCCTCTGGATATTTTTTCTTGAGGAATTCAGCCTCATCTCGTGTGAGAGGCAGCCAGCTTGCAGTGCTGCTGTGCCGCCAGCGAGGCAGGGACGCTTCGCTTCTGAGGCTGCCACAGTCTCTGGTTAATTGCTTGCTTATTTATTTAATTACGGCAGCGACAAGAACTTGTGGCCAAGCTGCCAGCCTGCTTTCCCTGAACAATTGGCTGCTCTGAAACTGCTTGTGCTGGACAATCCTCCTTCCCCTCTGGATCTTCCCCAAGAGCAGCCCCACCTTCAGCAGGATGTCACAGCCGGCTGCATCCCCCTGCCCCGGGCAGCAGAGGCAAAAGGCCCGGGACACAAAGGGCTTGCAAGGGGACTGAGTCCAGAGAGGCATTTCCATGGACTGAATCCTCAGATCCAAAGAAATGCCTCCAGGACACACATCCCTGCCTCCCGGATCACAACAAACCTACAGCACTTGCCCCCTCCACACTGATCTAAGTTCTGGTTTTAATTTGTAGATCAAATGTTCTGCAGTCACCAATCAAATTATGCTGATAAAATTAGTTAGATCAAGGTGCTACTTTTCTTTTGAGATAGGTCATTTGATGCTGCAAACTGCCACCAAATGAATCTTTCTGCAAGTAGATTCCTCCTCACAAGTAAATTTTTCTTGCCAGATGCTGCTGTAAATGTTCACAAATCATGGAATATTTCCAACAGCTGTGCCACTTTCAGTGACACAAAAACAAGGAGGCTTTTTGAATTAGAGGGTAACATTAAGCTGTGATTGCTTGATGCAGATAACTGTTAGTACAAATATTTTAACAAATGTTCACCGAGGGATTTTTTTTTCCAAGGAAGGATGCTTTCCTTGAACTGATGTCTAAGTTACTGGTTTGTAATGATTTGCACTATATATATATATATATATCATTAAGCTCCCTCAGCTTGTTGTAGCAGGAGTGCAAGCAGAACTCTTCACCAGATTAGGAGCTAATGGCACAAAGAAAACACACACTTTTTTTCTCCAATAGTATTTGTTATAGAACTCAGAAATGGGCCTGAACTTAGAACAAATGAAAAAGCATCACAAAATAATCCTGCTGAGCTGTAAGATGTTCCCTGAATCCAATTCCATTCCCTTCAGAACAAAAACTAAAGACTAACATGCAACTAACTAGCAAATACTAAATGACAGTTTTGATGGTGTTAGCTACACTATTTTCCTTTCAAGTCCTTCCAACATGTGCCACTAGTTATTCTGACCACAACAGGGCATCTGATTTACATGAATTCAAACAGCCTCCCATCCCTGAGACAGTCACGCTCTCAGCTGACATCGGTGGTGGTGTGATTGCTTGGAAATTTTCTTGGCCTGATTCTCAGCTGCTTCCAGGTTACCTGGGGAGCATCTCCTCAGGGAATTGCTCTCACCTGGTTATCAGGGGAGGGGCACATCCCTCTCCCTGCCGGGGTGCACAAACCAGGAGCACCAGGTGGTGAGGGAAGGGTGGGACAAGAGCAGGTGAGGTTTGCCTACACTTCATCTCTCCCTGTTTCCTCCCCACAGTGCTCTTCTCCCCATCAATAAACATTCCTGACATTGCTCCAAGCTGAAAGGAATGGAAGAAAATCACCCTTCCAAGTCATGGTGGATTTTAGGCTGCAAGAACTCTTTCTGTGAGGCAGGCAGGCAGCAGCAGCACAGGGTGCACAGTGCCAGCAAGGGCTGGCTGCACTCAGGGAGCAGGATGTGTGCGGATGCAGCCACGGGCAGGAGGGGACAGAACCTCAGAGGGGAGCGGCAGAGCTGAGCTGCCATGTGTGAAGGGTGTACTCCTACAGGTGCTTGGAAAGCTCTGCATGCACCTACCGGGCAGAAACAGTCCTAGAAGATGATCCACCACCCATTCTGCTCCTCAAACAAGCCACAGGCAGTCCTTCCTCCCATCCCACCACATTCCCTTGTTCAGTGCTGTGGGAAGGGTGTGGATGGCAATGCCAGAACCTTGGGAATTCCTGATGGTTCCCAAGGCTCCCGAGACTAAGCAGGTACCATTCACTCTCCTCACTGCCAGAAGCAAACCCAACACACAGAGTCTGGCAGGGGAGCTGAGAGCAGCTCTGAATCCCCAGAGGACTGTGGCTCTGGTATGAACCAGGGTATGGAGTTTAAACGCAGATGCTTTTGATCCAATTACTTGAGGCTTAACCAAAAAATTACAGAGGATGTTTCCTACTCCCTGTGCTCATATCTACTCCTTGTCATTTGCCAACGATTTCATTACTAAAACAGAGATCAGGAAAATATTAATAAGATACAGTTTGCCCATTGCACAGCCAGGAACAGAGGGGCAATCTGTTTCCCAAATACACTTGCATAGTGGTTTTTGCACAGTCTGACCACCCAAGAGAACAGCAGATGCTGCTGCCTATCAGTGAACTCCAGCAGGCCACACGCCCCATGGCACTGCTCAGCTGCACGGTCTATGCTGAAGATGCACTCCCTGGATGTCATGAAAACTTCGCAAAGCAATTACAGAAGCACATAAATTATTAAGAGAAAGTAGTGACAGCTCCGGGAATTGATGCAGCTCCTGGTGAGAATCCAGATTGTTACTGACAGGGAGTTATTGTTCAGCAGGTGATTGGCAATGCATAAGAGATGAGAGTTTGGTCCTGCTTTGAACACCCCCCTCAGCAGCCACAGGAGGAGCAAAGAACAATGCAAGTTAGCACCACAGGTTTGGTGACTGTTCATTCCTTCAGACTGCCAAGCCCAGCTACATCTGCCCTCACCCTGGCTCAGGAGCTGACCTGTCAGAGCTCCTCCTGCTGCTTCCTCCCCTGCCCGCAGGAGCACTGCCAGCATCCTCTCCCCTCTGCAGGGCCACAGCCCTGGACACGCAGCCTGGCAGCCACAGAGGCACGGCGAGCCTGGCACCCACACGGCCCTTCCTTCAAGTCTTCAGTTCTCTCACATCCGACAGAAACTTGCAAACTTTGACTGCCACCCTTGGCACTCCTGATACCTATTAATAATTTTGTTTGCTTTTTCTCGTTTCATTCTGGTTCTCTGCATCTGACACAAGAGTTGTCAGAAAGGACATAAGTGGGAGAAAGCACTTGGCACAAGAATGAAAACTTTCAAAGTAAAGTTTTTCTACAGAAAAGCAAAGTCTCCAGCCAATATTCTGCCTCTTTCTGGTTTTGTTTTTTCAAGTCTTTCCAAGAAAGCAGACTCTGGTCACAAAGCATTTGCTAAGTTGCAAACCTGGGGTGTCCTGAGGTAGAGTAAGACACAGAGGATGTGAGAACCAAAGGGGAAATTTTTTTTAACAGATGTGAATCTACATCAGCTGCCTGAAAACCCATCAGAAATGTTTCCATCCACTGTAACAGGCCTGGCATGTTCAAACCACGTCGTGTCCTTTGGCTCTGTGGGAATATCTGCTTGTTTCACCTGGGCAGCTTTCTGCCACTCCAGGACTGCTGCTTCTCCCCTCCCTCCTACCTGTTCTCCAACAGGACAGTTCATGTAAGGGCAGCTGGGAGAGTCTGGCAAGACATGAAGAGGCTGTTATTAAAACTTCTGTCACAGTGAACAACTGTTCTCGCTGACCCTACAAGAGACTCCTTCGTAGGCAGCCACATGGTGTCCTGGGGGAAAACATCTGCTCACACTTGAGCCCTCTCAAAGATGCCACACTTATCCCCACACTTATACCCAAACAGACAAGAACACTTCCAATTAAAACCCTGTGTGTGGATGGGTCTGGATACATCCACACATACCTCAGTCTCTGCATCAGCCTTGTCCATCCCTCTGGTGCCTCGCTCTTGGTGCTGTGTCATCTGCTCTGTCACCTTCACATGCACTGTTTTAAAACCTGTCCAGTTTCTCACATTTCCCCTCCTTCTCTGCAAGGAGAAGTGGAAGAGATCACTTAGATATAATTTCAGCAAACAATAAAACCCTGTATCAATACACTGCCCTGAAAGTCAGTAGATGGAAATCTGAATCTAATTTTACAGCTTCTACATCATTTCTTTCCATAAGTTCATTAAACTGCAGGCTCAAAGTTATAGTTAAAATTATGTCTTTTTGCAGAAAAGTCTGAGTTCCAAACAATCATGATTCATAATCTGTCATTTTCAGTCAATATATCATGTCTAGCAGACATTGATTTACATGTAAGATTACAGACTTTGTGATTGTATTTTCCAAAGCTATTCAATAATTGCAATCATAGGCAACAATTGACAGGCAATTTTTCTAGTATACACAAATTAATCTTTGCTAATTTGACCCTAAATTACAAAAGTTTCATGATTCATTTTCTCATACAAAATTGAAGGTTGATTTGGTCCCTTAGTCTCATTATTCTTCTTCCCCTGCATCTTGTCCTTTGACTATTAAACTCTTTGATTGTATCTCATTCTTTCAAAGTTTCCTTCCTTTGTGTATTTGCTAGAAATGCAGACTTGCCTTCTCCATTTTTACCTGTATCTTTCAGCTTTGATTCTCTTGCAACGTATCTTCTCATCTGTTAAATCCTTTCAACACATCCCTCTGTGTGACGTCTGCAAATCCAAACCCAACATCCTCCTTCACAAAACACCTTCACAAGGATTTTCCAGCGCAGGCAGGCAGCACCTCTCCTGCCCTCCCTAAAGGAACAATCTTCCCACCAGCTGCTTTGCCTGTGCCTTGCCCTGGAGGTTTCTCTTCCCAGCTTCACCCTCACCTCAGCTCTCTCAGACTGTGGTACCAGTGACCCAGCCACCACCAGGTAAAAGTGCATCTTTACTTATCTGCGTCCTAAAGGCTTTGTGTAAGTGAATTTGTGGCTCAGCATGAAGTGTCCCTGCTTGTACTCTGCTGCTGGAGATTGGATTTCTGCTTTCCTTGGATCTGTGAGCTCTTCTTCTGTAGCACTGCCTTGCTTTTCCAACTAAAACTTATTTGAGAAGCCTTTTCTTTTTTTTTTTTAACATTAGGTGATGATTTTCTCCTAGCCCTGTCAGTTTTTAGTCACCGATTTTATGATCTCACTTCAACTTAGGAGCTCGACATGCCCTCCAAAATCACATGTGATTCAGGAGTATCAAAGCTTTTCTTAAGGGCTGAAAAGTCCCTTTATTTTTTTTATTGATAGTTTTAAAAACTCCAAGCACATCAGTCTTGTTTCTATTCTTTACATCTCACTATACACTCAGACAATGGCTCGGCTTGCAGTAACCAAAGGCTGTTAAACATTCTAGTGCCCCGGGGTGAGGGTTATTAACAAAAATATCCTTTGCTGTCATCCTCAGCATCTCCATCCAGCTGCCCAAAGGGAGTTATCAGGCCCCCTCCAGTCAACCCCCACAATTCGTTCAGCCTGTGCTGCATTCTCAGAACTACCACTGCATTTTGTCATTTTTCGTTTCTCCCATTTCCCTGCTGCATTTTGCAATTTCCCACCTTCTCTGATTTCCCCACTGCAAGTATAATATTCTGTTTCTAGTGTCACACAGTACCTTCAATAGCAGCCAGTGAACACCTCTGCCATTACAGGTCACCAAGAGGAATCTACCCTCCATAAGCCAGAAATGAAACAATTGAGAAAGGACAGTTCACAACTGAGCAAAACAGAAAAAAGTACACTATAATAAACTTTAAAAAAATTAGAATTTTATACATATACATATATAAAGCTTCCAAAGCTGAATAGTCACAGGTTTTGCCTTGACTGGGCAGAAGATGAGCCTTGTGCCAGCCAACATGTAATCAACTAAAATAAGGCTGCTGTGATGGAAGACAACTATCCCAGCCCTGCACCACGCAAAGATTAGGAGTGACTGCACTAAATCTTCTGCTTTGGTGATTTGCCACATGTGCCATACAAAACATGGCTTTTTTCCTCGAGGACAGGCTGGTTCCAGCCTGGCAGGTACCGTGAGCACAGCTCCTGACACACAGTGGAGGGACAGGATGCCTGACAGGGCCACAGGCAGGGCTGGGCTCACCCAGGAGCTCAGCTCACTGCCATTACAAGGACATCTGTCAGTGTGGAAGGGCCACTCGTGGCTGCACGTGCAGAGCCAGCACCCTCACCAGGGGGATTGTTATTTTAATGCCTCTTTGTTGGTACCTGTGTGTGGATGTTTTATTAACAGAAAGAATCACGCACAGTCTGAGGTAAATTAAAATTCCAATTCTGCTATTCTGTGTCATTGTTGAATATGCCAGCCTGTTGTTTGATTTGCTTTCTGCAAAGCAGGCTAACAAACTTCCTTTCAAGGCTTTAATTCAGATATGCAATAAGTAACACAACTGCACTGGCTCATTAAAGCAATTTGATATAACCTGCACTCATTAGAGCAGCCACCATCTATATCCCTGGGACTGCATCCTTGTTTTTAGACATCATCAGAGATGACCTGCTGTGCCAAATGCCTTTTCTGTCTCAGAAACAGCAAAATTAAAAACTTTGAATTGCTCAGGCTTTAAAATCCATTCAAATGCAAGAACACTGTAACATTTTGAGTCTCCTTTTTCATCCAGAAAACGATTATTTAACTACATGAAGGGAAATTCTTCAATAAAGACAGTACTATGATGATAGCCATGCAGGACCTAAGTTTACAGACAAAACTGATAAACTCCCTCCTATATATTTGTTGGAAAGGATGGTCCAGCCATCCAGGAAAGGAAGTGCTGGAAGGACAAATTATGAGTGTGCCATAGCTGAAATATTAAGAACCAACCTGTGACCCTGGTATGCAGCCCAGGCTGCCATCAGTGTACAAACCAGCTGCAGAGAGCTGCTGCCCACTGTTAGGGAAAAAACCAAAATTCTTTCTGTGCTTAATAAAGGAAGGACAGTAGAAATAAGGTACAAAGACAAGTGAGGCAGCATTTAGCCTTTAGCAGGGACATTTACAGGTATAGCAGTCATCAAGCTCAGTATAATTAAGCCTGGCCCTTGAACTACATCAACCCATTTCTGGAGGTGAAGCACAAAACCCTTCAGTGAGCCTAGTTCTGAGTCCTCCGTGGGAGAAATTAAGTAGCTTAACACAAAGCACCTTCCATGCACTTAGCACACTTACAGACTGTTATTCACCTCATAAAAGCAAGACAGACATGCAGCAGACTTTTGACCCTCTGCTACACAGTAAAATCAACCGCTGAAGAACAAGAAGAAGAAGATATTCCATGTGCATATTTGCTGTTTCCTAAACAAAAACCCATTTCTTGGAAGTCAGGTTCACACTCAACACCTGATAAGGTGGTAACTGCACTGAGAGCACTGCAGGCTCACAGCAGGCTGCTGCCCTCGCTACACACCTGCCTCTACATTATCTCTGAGCTCACATGAGATGGAGAAGTTTGTTAGATGAACATATTTATTGATTTATTCTCATTTCAAGCCACTGTATCTCATATACCTGAGCGAATGCTGGGAGAAGCACCTGGTATGTGCATGAGGATTCTGGGACTAGAACCAGAGTTTTCCTACCCTCAGTGTCTGTCATTTGAACTGTAACAACTCACTTCAGCTCGAAGTGACAACCCATCCTCTGTCCTCCCTGCGGGCTGGCCCTGCAGAAAGGCTGTGGCTCAGACTCATCTCTGCTTTCCTGCACTACCCCAGACAGATCCTTACATGTATTCATGGAAAGTAACTGAGTTTCAAAGGGATGGCTCAGAGAGAAGTAAGGAGAATTTCATCCAGTAACTTTCTTTCTGAAAACACTTCTAACATTCTTCCTCGACTCTTTTTTAGGAGGCCTCCTGAGAAACCTGCTAAATAATTAATATATCTTTCTTTTTTTTTGCTATCATAATGTGAATACTTAATCTATTCCTTAGTAACTACTATATTACAAGTGAATAAAGTGATGCAGTGGGGTTCCAGAGAGCATTTACACACCTCCAGCGAGTGACCTGCACAGGGGTCCTCAGTGGCTCACATCCTGTTTACCATCATCACACTCCAAACATATTTTTTTAAAGCTCTGGAGTCTCTGGGTGAACATCAGAAGGAACCAAGGTGGTGGTGACAGCAGGAAATTCTCATCCAGAAAAATCCTCAGCCCCTTTTGAGAGCTTTCTGTCCTTGAGCTCAGCACACAGATCAGAACGAGCAAAGGCCCCAAAGCTTCACAGGCATAATACTCTCAAAATTACTCCTCACAATTAAGCTGTGTTGTCTGGGAGACTATCAAGTCTTTGTCGTAGAACTGCACCAGACACAGGCTGTGAAACAATGCTGCCTATGTTCTTTTCAAAATCCACCTTCCATTCAATAAATGTTCTCTTATCAAACTTACTAGATTTTATTTTGATTTAAAAAAACCCAAACTATTTGCTCCTATTTGCTGCCAAATTTCAGTTTTAGTTTTTAAAGACATTCCTGTCTATGTCAATTAGAATTGTGACCACATCTCAGTTTCATTTTCCTTCCACTTTCTCTCTGGCCAAGAAAATCCATGTAATTTAAGTTAGTTAACATTTTCTGTTTTCCTTCTGTATTGTAGAGAGATTTTAAGCATTAAAACATGGAAATGAATAAATCAAGAGAAGGACAGTGAAGACACACTATTATACTGTATTTTAGTAAACTTTCAGCTTTATTTCAGTGAAACAAATGAAGAAACTCCTCCAGTCTCTGCAGAAATTTGGAAATGAGCAAGCAGAATAAGAGTCAGGGGCTCTTGGTGCTCCAGGCTTGGAATTTGATCAATGAGTTACCTCCAGGAGCATCCAAGGAGCCCCAAAGCACAGATTTAACCACACACTTTGGGGACAGATGTGGTCTGTTTGCTCTGCCCTTGGTTTTTCGGGAGCGCTACTGCAGGAGTCAGCCTGATGGAGGGAAGGTGCATTTCCCATCACTGCTATTTTTTCTCTCATATCTGTCCTATTTTATCTTCAGGGAAGAGGGATAAACCTGTAATAGCAGCTCTCAAACATTTTAGCTCCCCACTGGGAGTTCCTTCTCTCTCCCCCACGCCACTGAACACTGAACTCACCCCCCAAAACACAAATGTGGATGATGTTCACTTCTCAAATGGAACAATGGAACTCCTCTTCCCACCTTCCTCTCTCCATTTTTAACACTCTTAATTTCAATACCATCAGCACTTGCCAGAGCATTCAGAAAGTATCAGCATAATAAAGCACAACGCTAAAATTCATCATGGTGAAGAACTGATAGCAGTTAGGATGTTTTTATAAAAATAGGTTACAATCAAGCCAATCAGTCTCCAAACCAGTCCACAGAGAAGCATTCAATTTCTGACGTTAGGAGGAATTTTCCCCACCTACGTTGTCATCCCTGAGGGTGAAGGAGACTCTTGGAAAAATGGAACAGAGTGTTCAAAACACCAGCAGACCACATGCAGTACAACCATGCCTTCAAAATCATCACAAGGTCACCAAGCCAGCACATTGAAAGCCAGGATCTATTTAAATATTGTCACTGTAAAGTGGATAGATCTTCATTTTGTCCAAAAGGGACTTAAAACATGGCAACATTACACATCTAGCTGCAGGGATGTGCTCCAATCTGCCTCACTCAGTGAGACTGAAGGAATTAGCACTGCTCTGAATCACACATTACGGATGGAGTCCCATTAGACTCCTAAGAAGTTGATTACAGTGTCACATTCATTAGATCAGAAGGAATTTTGTGTGAATCTAGGATTCTCTTCAACTGAGAAGTACTAAAAGAACAAACCAACTTACATGTTTTGAAAGTGAAATAAAGGCCTGTAATTACCAGGGTTTTAATGATCTCTATCAAACTGCTGTTTCAAAGCAATAGATGTGCTGAAGGATTTACAGCAGTAGCTCCTTAGTGCTACAACACACCATTAGGGGCTGCAAAGGAAAGGGCTGAGGGGATCCCAGGGCAAGGAGCGGTGCTAGCGAGGAAACAAGGAAATAACTGGGAGTCAGAAAGAGATGCTGGCAGAGCCCTGTGGGCACGAGCCAAAGGAAAACAGTACCAGGGAGGACAAAGCAAAAAGCTTGTCACGAGAGCCAAGTCACCCTGGTCTCGGGGGGTTTAGCTCCCTGGTGTAGGAGGGGGAGAAGAAAAGGCACCACATCTCCTACCTTGACCTATGGGCTTCCACCTTCTCCCCATTCAATCACTGCTGGGCTGACTGGATCCATGGGAAAGAAAACATTATCCAACTTGCCATCCAAATCACGTGTCCATCTTGCTTTAACAAAAATAAACGCTCAGGAACGCATTCAAGCGGCAACTGGAAAAAAACTGGAGCAGGAATACCCAAGAAACATGAATATGTTTTAATCAGGCAGGCCAAATTCTCATGCTTTCGTGTCCTGCAAATGTCTGGGCAGCAGCAGGAGGTGTTCCAGGGTGCAGGGCTGCACCCCACAGTGCTGCCTGTGAGCTCAGCCTGTGCAGATGGGAGAGGAACCTCAGCAGGGTGTGATGGAGAGCTGCCCGGGCTGCCTCAGCTCCCTGTGTGAACACAAGGATACAAACATCCTTCTGGGAATTAGCATTTACATTTCATTTGTGGCTTGTTTCTTTTTTTTTTTTTTTAGGCTGCTCCAGGCAACATATTTGTAGTTCACTGGACACAGCCTTCCTAATAACCATTACTGTTCCTGGTAATTTTTAATGAGTTGATGCAAAGCAATTTCACTTCCTTCCCCCTTCAGAAATAATTTATTAAAGAGATCTGTATAGGAATAATGGACTCATAAATGGAGAAGCCACATGCCATGATCACAATTAAAAGAACCATCTGTTTCTTTACAGTCATGCACATCTCAAACAAAAAGTACACACATGACATATGTCATTACTTCCACTTTCCTAATAGAAAATATTTGTCATAACTGCCTCCACAGGAGCGCAGGAAGCTCCACCACCAGCTTGCAATGCAAGATGAGCCCCTCCCACTGAAGCTCTGCAAGCAGTGGATTCAGGTTTTATCTCTTCCTCAGCCAACCCAGCAGAGCTTTTCATGCCTCTGTGCATCCTCTGCAAACTTATTTTCCACAAGATCTGCAGCTGGGGATTGGCTCGCTGTTCCTTACCATCAACAGGAACTGCCCTGCTGAGCTCCACACGTACACTTGTGTCTCACCATTTAAAAGTCAGTTTAGGAAATTAAGCTGTTCACTGGATGATGTATTTTCATGCCAGTGTATGTCAATATGCAATTTTTCTTTTCCTTTCACCTAATTCCAAAACGCCCTGACAAAAGCAGTGCCGGAAATGCAGCAGACACACCCAGACACTCAGCATCAGCCTCCAGGCAGTCACAGACAACGAGTGGGACAATTCCCACTGCCCTCACTGGCAGGATTAAGCAGCAGCACCGTGCTTGCCCTCCTGCCCTTCTCCACACCAGGTGGCCAGCTGAGCCAGAGGATGGGGATCCCACCGCAGGGTACCACAGCTGCACCACCAGCACACGGCTACGCTCCGCTTGTGCCACCCTAAAGCCAAGAGGTGTGTTCATAAAACATTCAAAGGCATCATCTGGGGGCACATATATCCCCAGAGGGGTCTACTGGAGCAAAAGAGCCTCTTCTGGGCCAGGTTTTAAGAAGAAATGTTGTGGACACCACAGCTCTTTGATGCTCCTGTCCTGCTGGAAATGCTCGTATGGCACAGTCACTTTTATCCCGAGGCTCCCTGGACACCACATTTGGGTGCCTCCCACCTGAACTTAAAAGGCTTGCTCAAGTAAATGTCTCCACTGTTCCCAGAAGCTTCTCAGCTTTATGGCGTGTTCAAATAGCATCTAATCAAAAGAAAAGCAGGCTCTGTGGGACAGCTGAAATAATCAGTACTTCCTTAAGCTGACCAACATCCAAAGCCCTGAGATCTTGCTGTGCAGTTACAGACTTACACCTGCCACCCACCAAAGCAGCTCCTGCCAGAGGAAAAGCCAGTGCAGCAGCTGTAAGTCAGCAGTGGTCCTGAGCAGAGGCACTGCCCTGGAAGGTGAGCGAGGCTGCTCAGGGGAACCATCAGGAGGGGTCACCATTGCACTGAGCCACGACTGGCAGTGCCCCTGCTCTGCTCAGCCCTGCCAAACAGGCTATCCCTAAACCACAAAGAACAGACCAATGACAAATGTTCTGGAAAAAGCCTCTCCTGTAATGCTATAAAATTCTTCCATCTAAAACGTCTCCTCCTCTTTCCCTGCCTTGCCACAGTTCAAACACTGAAGAGGTCAAGACTACCTACTGTGCCACTGAGACATCATGAAAGGATTTCTTCAGAAAAATCAAAGAGCAGCTTAATTTAAGTTTGTCTGACCTGGGTTATTACCCTTGCTCTCAGTTATGGCAGACCTTTAAATAGGAACAGCAAAAAAAAAAAAAAAAAGTAAAGTAAAAGTTGTCTCTGGTTCTTCAGCTTTTTTCTCTGCAGGCCTGGAGAAAACCTGCAGGCTTATCAGAGGCCAGGAGAAAACCTCTGAAGTTAAAACACTGCCAGCCCTGCAGTGGGAATGTTTCCTTCACCCATCTGCTCTCCCATGTAGATCATCATTCCTGTGCACAGACACGTATTTCATTATTCACAGTGCTCTGTGACCCTGAGATGTTCTGTAAATTCTCCATGTCAGTTCAGGGAAAAACACTGTCTTACCCATGTCTATCTATATTCTGTTTCTGTGACATCTTGCATTATTATGCAGGACTGCCCACCCATGGCAATCTTTCCTTTGCTTTCATCATCTATGGAATGCACAATGATGAAAGATGTTAAGGTGAAAAAACTAAAAAAAAGCACTTTATATCCTTAATTCAAACATTGTATTAACATTGCACACTTTTAAAGTACATTTTTAAGTCCTGCAAATATACACACACCCCCATATATATAATGCATCTATCTTTTTATCTTGCCTTCTAAACACAAATTGTGACAAAAGATACACTCTGGGGCTACGATCAATACCAGATTTGGTGTTTCAGAGGCACAAAGTCAGGACATACTTCACAATTCCCCCACTCTTCCATTCCACAAACACATTCCTAAATAGCTATGTACACTGACACCTTATTTAAAAAATAACTGAGCTAAGCCTCTGCTGAAGAGGAGGGCAAGGTGTAATCAAGATTTATTGGTATTTCAGCTGTCCTTGTGCACTTTGCACATCCTTCTGTGTTCTAACAATTACGTTCTACTGTAGGGTATGTAGACAAATATATCCATCCTGAAAATCCCTCACCTACCTAGGTAAACTCTCATGAAAACATTTATTAAAATAAAATCAATTATATACATATTAGAAAAAAAGCAGATGGATGAGGCAAGAGCAGCTGGGTAGAAAGGCTCAACACTGACAAAAAGGGAACAAGGAATCAGTGACGTGTGTAACAGAAAATTATTTCCACATTTTAAGCTATGTACTCACATACCAATTTTTTTCCTCAGCTTCCCCTTCACTGCTTGTCTGCCGTGGGCTCACACGCGGTGCCAGGACCGAAGCCACACAGGCAAGCAGCCCTGGCAGCAGCAGGAGGTGCTGAGCTCACTGGTGCTGCCCGAGCTCCCGGTGAGCAGGGCAGAGCTGGCAGACGTGCCCATCCCAGCTCCACTGCCCACGGCTTGCTCCCTGTGCTGCCTCTGCAAGCCTCACCCCGGAGCTCCCAGGCACCTGTGGAGCCTCAGCCATCTCTGAACACCCCCACCTGAAATCACAGTGCTGAAAGAGTCCAGTCAGCTTTCCCTGTGGCTTACAAACGCTCTGCCACTTAAACATCAGAACAATCAAGCATGCTAAACCCAGGCAGAAAGGCTATTTGTTTGAGTGAAGAGTTTTAAAATGATACTATCAGGAATTACATGTGATGTGGAACTGGTTTTCAAGCTACCCTGGATTTCTGCGGGAAGGACAATGGATAAACCCAAGAGCAAGCGTGAGCACAAGGTAACAGCAGACTGAGGGGTCTGAACTCGGAGCTGGGTGCTGTCCTGCCCCAGCCCTCCTCAGGACTGGGCTATTTTGGGAAGAATGCAGCTTACTGAATTTCAAACTAATGCCCAGTTCATCAAACGTCCATAGAACAAAACCAAGCACCACCAGTATAACTGTTCTGCCCCTCAGCAGTGTGAGCCCAGAAGCCTTTCCTCTGAGCAGGCCAGGACAACAGCCACAACCCTTTTTCCTCAAGGCACCATTCCCTCTGAGCAGAGTCCAGAGGAGCAAGGGGAAATCATTTTTGGTAAAAGCCTTGTGGCTGACACGGCTCCCTGGGGCAGACACGCTCCCTGTCACAGCTGTGGGCAGTGGTTCTGTGCCCTGAGCGCTGCCAGCAGCACCCGGGCTGAGCCACGCGGGCAGGGCAGCATCGCTCCTCCTCGGGCCATGCCAGCAACCTTCTCAGAGCCCACTGGCAATGGTCAGGTTTTTCCTGGTGATTCATTCTGCTCCACCTTGACATTCTCCCTGACAAAGCAGTTTTACTAGCCAGCAGCTATTCCACATACCGAGCTAATAAATGCTATATATTATTTCTTTTTATTAAACCTCTTCTAGCAATAGCAGAGGTTATTTTAAGACTTGAAGTAAGAAAGCAATTACTCAGTCACAGAGAGAAGTGTCAGTAAACTGAGATCAGCCAAGAAAACCAGCAGTATTTCAGAAAAGCTCTTTCTGGATCCTTCCACTGCTTCTTGCCTAACAGAGCCTGGCTGAGAGGAGGCACACACACATGGAAGTAACTGTCACTTGCTACTTACACAAGTTTTGAAATTCTCTTTTAATGCTCTCTTTACAGTGGGAAGAAATCATCCAACAAGCACAGTTCTTCATCATAAACCTGAAGCACCTACAGCATAAAAGCCTGAACCTGCTAAATCATCCAAGCTGAGTGCAGCTCTGTGTGGGGACGAGAGGACAACGAGCATGCCCAAGGCTTTGTGCAGTGCACAGATTGTTCCCTGTTACATTACCTGGAGGACACAATAAACCCAGAACTGCAGCTCCATGGAAAATGTGTACAATTAAAACTTAGCACTCCAGAGGGATGGACAGGAGAAGCCTGGCAAGGAAAAGTACTGCTCTGCTATGTGGTGCAGCCCTTGGCTCTGTTTCAGCTTGAGGGAAATGCTTAAGCATGGGCGTCTGTTTATCTTAAAGATGTCAAACCATCAGCCAATTTTATAAAACAAAAACCATTCTGAATGGAGCGTACTTCAGGCTAACCAACATGCTGCAAAGTTTCTTTTGGTTAATTGAAAAAGTTCTTCATAAATGTTTCTCTATTTGCATGTCTAATTGGGTTGCAGGTCTGAAAGTGGAATTTCCAAAAAAACCCCAAAACTAAAGCAGCTAAAAGATGCACAACAAGTTTTGGCAAAATAAAAACTTTTATGCAAAATTGACCTGATTCTGGAAGAAGCAAAATGTGAACACAGCATGGCATAATTGCATGAATTTGTTATTACAGTCATTCTAGAGACATCTGCTTCTTTCTTTGCCTCACTGATTTGCACATTATAAAAAGCAGACGGCATTAGATGCTGGTCATTCAGGAAGGTCACCACCTGACTGGGATACATACTTCCATCTTAATTATTTTAGGCTTATTTACGGCACACCAGAAGTTTATTACTATACAGAGAATAACCACTTTCCAAAAAGTATCAATAGTGAAGCTGAAATACTTCCAAAATGGAACTGAAAGGATAATTTGAAAGCAAGCATTATAAGAAGGGTTAATTTTCTGTCATAACACTCCAAGGTTTTCCAATGGGAGCTCTTTTTTCACTGTGATTTATCACTTTGATTTTGCTTGTTTTTCCTTATTTCATTTTCATGTGTCACTGTATCACATTCAAGAACAAAGTCTGATTCCACTGCTTCTACTGGAAGGGTGTTTCAGGGTGTCCTGCTCAGAAATCCATGTACTACAAAGAGAATATAGAAATCATCATAGAGTATCATTAGCAGAAGGGTTATTATTACTTTCTCATGAATTTGCTCTTTTACTTATAATTAGACCAATCCTGCAGTTAGGCAGGCAGTAGTCTAACCTAATCAATAAGTCTGCACAAAAAGCAACCAAATTGGGCAAAATGCAACAATAAAGGGTAAAAAAAAAAATACATTAAATGGGTGCTATCACTAACTAAAGAGTGAAAGATACAATGGCAAAATTCTCTCTGACCTATGCTATGATGAAGGCACAGGGTGTACCTGCACGGTAATTTCTGAATTGGTCATATAAATGGCACTGCCAGTGACTTTCATGGCTCTCCCCTGTGGAAATAAAACCCAGAAAACCTAAATGGTAATGACAGATCTGTAAAGGAAGAGAAATTTTTCACTGTGGCTTGAAGAGCAACGCAGCAGTAAGACATCACAAATGAAGTAATAAATGAAGCTACACAGCAGACACTTGAGATAAAAGCCCAAATTCCCAAACAGATAGTCATGTCCACCAAGTCCAGGGGCCACAACATCCAGCACAGCCCAGATGCTGCAGAGGAGAGGCTGGCCCAGCCGGGCTCCTGGGGGTCCTGCAGCCCAGCTCTGTTTCACTGCACACGAGACTCAGACTGAGAAACCCAGGGAAGCTCCTGGGGTGCCTCGATCTTACACAGCCCCTTCCAGACCTGCCCACTCCTGCACACACCACTAAGCAGCAGAATATTATTCACATTCCACTATGAAACAAAACACTCTTAATTGATTCTGAACAGACACAATATGGAAATTGCAATTACAGTAACTCCAGCTGCTGAGACAGAATGTGAACAGCAGCTATGGACTCTAAATTGCAGTTGAACAGCACTTTCCAAAATTCCCCAAGAAGACTGATAAACATAGACAATCCTGCTGAGACTGAAGTGTGTTTTCCTAAAAATATCTTTTTGTTTTCCTTTTTTATTGCTTTTTCTAGGCTTTTTCTGTTTTTACACTACATGCATTAATTGGAATAATACAAAGTATAAATATGGTATGTGCCTGCCACTGCAATTGTAGTGACTCACAATAAACCTTTAATGCAAATGTATTTATTGCATTATCTGAAAGCATCATAAGATATGCTTTAAGTTAAAAATGTCACATGGGACAGCTGTAAAATCGTAGAATGGTTTGGGTTGGAAGGGACCTTTAAAGACCATCTAGACCAACACTCAAAAGTCCTAAAGCTGTTCCAGTCTTGAAATCTGATAAGACGAAGGCACAAGAGGAGAATGTAATTTTCAGTAAGAACAAAAAGGGATTACATTGCTTGGAACGATTTTTCTGCTTATATTGAAACATCAGTCAGAGCTCCTACTCCTAAACTATCTCATCATTGTTAATACACTGTTTACAAAATAGTTAAAAGCAGAGAGGTTTTTTTTTCCACAAGTATATCACTCCTGCTGTTCTGTTGCATTTTTTTCTCCTCCCCCCCAAGATGTCCATAAAAAGAACAAGATACATTTTTATCACTAAATACAAACCCAAGTCTCACACATTTATTGGTTTCTTTTAGGAGCCATCAGGTAAAACTTACAGAACAGAAAAGAAACCCCGTTAAAGTTCCATCAAAGTGAACTCATACTAAGGTCAGTTAATTAAATAATCCATGCCAACCTGAGGGCTCTCAATCCTGTCATTCCATAAGCACTGATGGCTATAAAATACTAGTTCTGAACTGCTCTTATTAATATTAAGCAACCAAACCACAAAGTTCAAACTTAGCTTAACTGGCATTAAAAAAGTGTGTGCATCTTTAAACCCTACATGCATTGATCTTTGCGTTCAATACTTGCTTTATTTAAAGACATTTAGAAGTATAAGGTAACAGAAGCTGTTCCACTGAGAAATGCAGGCTGTTACTACGGAACAGACAGTAAAAACCTGCCTAGTTTTCACATGCTTCACTGAGAAAGTGCCAGAGGTAATGAAGACCCGTTGCACAACCCCACCTGCCACTGAAAGAGAGCCAGCATTGAAAGGGATCTATTTTTAGAGGGATGCTAAAGGTCAGCTAGCTAAGGCCTTTAGTCATGCAATGTCATCCCCACGTTAAGTCTTAAGATGCTTTTGAACAAGGCATTTGCTGTATAGTAAATGGCAATGTTTTTTCCAAGACACTACTGATTTGCAAGTTCACCTTCAGTAAACAGTGCCAAAAGTGCTCTCAGGAAAAAGAAATGGCACAATTACAACTTGAGCAGGAGACAGAAAATATCTGTAAAAATATAATGAGAGCTTCTGGAATTCTGTTATGATCCCATGAGAACAGCAAGAATCAGAGGATCATATTTTTAGGAAAATATACAACATTTCAAGCTCTTGAAGAGCCACTGAAATGTCATATGGGCTACAGGAGGCCACAGAACCAGGGCAAAAAGCCCACCTTCTGTGTATAGGCAATGACAAAGCATCACACGCCTGTACCTACAAAACACCCTCCTTGACAAGGGTGGATAACCCTAAAATGTCCCAGCTGCTTGGGACCAGGAGCTGCTCTGCCTCAGCCCGGCCATGGCAGTGACACTGACAAAGCCCCTGCTCTTCCCCAGCTCTGAGCAGCACAGGGATTTCAAGGAAGTGCACAGAGTGCAGGGCTTGCTGAGCCACCTCACTGGAAAAACAGTGGCTGACACAAGGCAAAACCCGTGGCAAAAGAGCCCGAGCAGAAAGGCCCCCGCACAGAGCGGTGGCACCCACCAGAGAGTGAGCTGGGTGCTGGGCTGAACAGGGGCAAAGCTGAACCCAGGGCAGGTGCAGCCTCGGGACACACCCTACAGAGAGGAGCCCAGGCAGGGCAAGGGCCAAGGCAGATGTGGAGCCACAGCTGGGAGCAGCCACAGGCTGTGAAACCAGCAGGGAAAGGAAACGACTGCAGGACTGTGCAAACCAAGTCTTCTCTGCAGCTGGGCACACGCTGCTCCTCCCCCACGTACTGGATAGAGGAATCAGGCTGTAAGATTTGTGTGCATTATTTAACCCCTTCACATTTGCCAATGGAAGATTTTCACTTCTGTGAAGTCCCACTTTAGTTATTCTGTCTGAGGTTTCACCTGTAATGTCTGAATTGAAATTAAGCCAACTTAATTTCAACTCCCCAGAATGGGATTGCTTGGCAGCTCACAGAATCCTCAAAAAAAAATTCTCTTCCTCCTTCTCCTCTTCACTGTGTAGATGTGAACCCTCTCTGCCAGTCCTGAGCCATCACCCTGGGTCTGTTCTGGATGCAGTTTGCCACATGAAACCTAACAAATTTCAAGTATTACTACTACCAAGATGTGTCTTTGGCTGACCAGGGAATGATCACAGTCCTGCCACACTGAATGAGAAGAACAGCAGAACAGAAGGTCACTCCTGACACACAGTTGTGAATTCACAGAGAAAACTTTCTGCAGTCAAGGCACTTTCACAGATGCTCGTACACAAAAGGTGAAATAGAACGGTGGGGGCTGAACTGATGTTTCAATTTGCAAACTAAACTTGTACAGCAAACTTGTGGAGAATCAGAACATCATGAATTTTGACAGCTTTGTCAAAAGGAAGAAAAGAACAGTAGAAAAAAAATTGAAAGAAAGAACACAAGAACGAAAGACTGACCTCGCTCGTCCAGGAACCTTTCCAACTGGAACATCACCAGCATTGCTGGCACCAGTCAGAGCAGACTCCAACTAATTCTTCTTCCTTTCAGAGTCCATACACCTTACAGGAGAGAAACACTGTAGTCCTTGAGGATGCTCTATGTGACTTTGAATGGCAGGAAGAAGGAGGCAGCCTAGTGGTGGTCTGTGTGGAGCAGGAAGACAAACAACATAGGCAGGAGATCCACAGCCCATACTGATTCTGCTCTGCTTTCAAAGACCTTCTCTGCTCATTCTACTTAGTAACTGCTCTCACACATTGTTCAAGCTCTACAATGCAGAAAGCAGGGCCCATGAACTGCAGTGAATCTTAAATCTTTTTAGTGACACTGGAAAGAAAAGGCAGTGCTTTGCCTGTATCTCTTCTTAGCAAGACAGGGAAAGGGAAAAAACTAAAGACATGGCTTGTTGTACAGCATTTCTTGCTTCACTGTTATTTTTATTATTTCTTATTGCCTAGGGTGTGAGTTTATAGTAGGTGAAAAAGTGAAGGAACAAGTTACCATTTTTATTTTTTCTCTCCTACATTCCCGTAAGTTACAGTCACTGATAATGCACAACTTTTGTCCCCATTATTTTCAGGATGGACTTTCCTGCTTCTTTATCACACTACATTCTGTTTCAGCAGAAGCTGAGCAGCAGTTTCCTTCATAGCCCAGATCACAGACATAAAAATGTTCACCACTATCAGGATGATTTACAAAAGGCACTGGTCCTCTGCATCCTCCATACAGACACTGGCCTCCTTGTCTCCTCCTTTATGACAAGTAGCAAATGAAGTAATGAAGTAGAAACGAAGTAATAAAATAGAGATAAATCATTCATCTTGGGAAGGGCTGCATCAGACCAATTAAAATAATGTCTTAGACACTGCCATAACATATCGTACCTATGGGAAGGAGATACTAGCATGAGCAAGCCCTGCAATTACTATTTTCTCCAATTATAACCTCAGAGATTTCTAGCTCCATCATAATAAAAGATTAACAAATTAAAATATATTACAAAAATTAATCTTAGTATTTTTTCCAGTAAGCTATTGAAGGCGACGATAGTGACAAATCTCTGCCTGGAGAGGAAGCTCACACACGTCCAGACCAACCCCAGCTACCATCAGAATCACTGAGGGTGAGGAGGGTTTGCAGCCCTGGATCACACAGCTGAGCCCACGTTAGCCCAGCGACTTCCCAGGGAGGCAAGGACTATCCTGAAGCAGGTAAAAAGGCTGGTCCTGCACTCCCACGAGCACCAGAGCTGCAGTAGCTCCTGCTCAGCTCTCTCCCATGCTGTGCTTGATGCCACGGGGCCAGGAGCCCTCCCCTCCCCACTGTGATCAGGCAGAATCCATTGGCACTGCACCACTGATGCCCAGGGGCCGGGGCTGAGCAGCAAATGCCACCAGCACACCAGAAAGGGCCAACGACAGCAAAGAGGATGTAAATACTCAGCCCTCCTCAGTGTAAAACCTCCATACTGCTCTATCATTTGTCATGTTCCCAGCAGCAGCTTCCTCTGGAGCTGAATCTCGGGCATGGAGACATTCCCTGCCGGAGTGATTTTCGGAGCTGCAGCACCAAGAGCAGCCTCTGCCCCAGCCCAGAGCACCTTCAGAGACCAGAGCCTGGAGACAGCTGCGAGAGGACACACAAGGGATGGTCTCAGGCAAGCAAAACACAGCAGGATTTCATTCAGCCCTGCACTCCAAGCACCCTGCTAGTCCTATAAATGTTCTGGCTGCATTTCAGAGCCACGTCTGCTCCCCAGCGACAGGGATATGGGCACCTGGCACCACAGATTCACCTCTAGGCAGTCGGTCCTAAGCTCCCTGGTCTGTGGATTCTTCCATGGGTCTGCAAGTCAATCAAAACCTGGTTTACAATCTTAGTCTCTCATCTAGAGTCCTAGTCTAAAAATAACACCCATTCCCTCCACATCTGTTGATTTTCAAACAATTTTATAGCACTGATATCTAATTAGAGAATATCACTGCCTGTTACAATTACATGTCCTTTGCTGATTGGATGACCCGTGGAAACCCTTTTCATACTCCAAAGAAAATCTCTGCCAATACTGCACTCGAGATCTCAAAGATCTAGCAGAAAGACTGAAGAAAATAGGTTTGGGGGGGGGTTTAGCTTATAATTTCTGACCACTTTAAAGGTTTACAACAAAATTCAGTGTCAAAAACAATGAACATGAGTTGAACATTGGGGAGATTGCAAACCACAGAAAATTCACTGTGACAGAGTTAACTGAAGCATGATCACAGAGGCTATCAGACAAATCTGGATCACTTGAACGGACTGGCACAGCTTAAAGGGTTTTTTCTTTCATTTATATTTAACCATTTGCCTGTCACATCACTGCATCCATGCACTCTGGTTGTGAATGGTTATGCTGAAATCTCTAGAGCCCGTGAGCCAGAAAAGGTGAGAAGGGAAGTTCTATCTGTGCACCAGAGAGATGCTCAGCTCAGCACCACGAGAGCAGCCAGAGCAGAGAACTGCTCACCACAAACCACCAAGGCAGCAGCCCTGTGTGCTGCCCTGCAGGCCTCCAGCTCCAGAAACCTCCTTTTGGGGTGACAGAGCACAGGGAGGCCGTGGCCTGTGCACTCTGACTTCTGATATGGGGTACAAAGATAAACTTCTGCTAGGAAGAGGTTATTGGACAAAGTCAAGAAGGGTCCCAAAAAGCACGGGATGTTGCAGAGAGTGGTCTATGTGGCTTGAGGCAGCTTTCCCAGAAAGTTCTCAGAGATGAAAAGCTTGTCATGCTGGAAGCAATGCTCAGAATGGAAACTGCATCAAGAAGTGTAACAAAGTGTGGAACTCCAGTTCAAACAATGAACAAATGAATTTAAGCAAATTAAATACTGCCTATCCTGCTTAAAAAAATATCTGCTTCTGCCAGTAAACACATTCAAAGTGATTTTAGGGAATGCCAGAATAACTGAGGTCAGAAGGAACCTCTGGAGGCCATCCAGCTCACACTTAACTACTGTAGGGCCAGAGACAGATCAAGTCACACAAAGTTTTTACATTTAGGTCCTCAACTACTCCTCTTAGAGAAAGTCATTTCACAGGCGTCAACTGCGAGCTCAGGGTGCTTGTGATTAATTTCTTTAAATGCTGGAAACGTGCCTGTGAAGACTGAAGCTTCAAACAAAGCCAGTGAAACATCTGATGCTTCACAACAAAGCATTCGGCAGGGCAGCCAGGGCAGTCATACCTCAGCCAGTCCTTGGACAGGGCATCTACATAAATCTAATTTCTCTAAACTCAGTGTCACACAGGCATCTTCCAAGGCTTATCTACTTGAGTACCTCAGATATTTTTACAGTAGACTTTACTGTCATTTTCCCATTAATATTCTACAAAATGTAGCTGAACTCATTTACCACTGCAGTCAGGGTCCAAAAAAGTGTGCAGCAAAATCTTTAATCCCCAGACAAGACAGGCAGTAACCCACAGCCCTGGAGAGCTACAGAGCCATGCCACTGTCCTGAGAGCCAGGAACAGGTTTTTGGAGACTTCCTGACACCATGGAGTGCCTGTCCCCAGGGACTGCACCACTGGGGATGGACAGCACCCCCAGCATCATGCCAGACCCCCAGCCTGGCACCCAGCTCTGCCCGCTGGCAGGTGATGGGCAGAGGGAGTAAGGTGGGGCAGTGTCTCCTGTGCTCACAGAGGAGTGGCCAGAAGTGGTGGGCAGTGTCTCCTGTGCTCACAGAGGAGTGGCCAGAAGTGGTGGCCACCTGCACCAGCTGTGCCTCACACACAAGAACCTGTCACATCGGAAAAAGCTGCTTAACAAAGGGTGCAAAGTTTGTGCTACTGTAGAACAGCCATGGGGCCAAAGCCCAAAGGGCCACTGCACAGCTCAGCCACGAGCCCTGGGGCTCCTGCAGTGCCACTGCCGTGCTCCTGCAGCCCCCCAGAACAGGGCACATTGCTCCAGGGGCATGGGGCCACCTCGCTCCCGGCAGCCCTGAGGCACAGCTAATCCTGCACGAGCTGCCAGCACCAACACACCAACCAACCAGTGGGCTCAATGTTTCAGCTGTAATAAATAGATTTGAAGAAAGGCTTTCTTTACTGACAACCTGTTTTGTTTCTGCCAGCAGAATCAAAACAGAATCACAGCACCCAAGCCTGACTTCAAAGGATAGGAACATTTAATTTTCTGCAGCTTTTGCTGCACTGTCCATTGCACTGCAAACACACCCTTGAGCCACCAAAATTTCTTTCACCGCTAATTTAACTTTCCCCTTTTTAAAGATGACAATACAGAGAGGATGGGATGCATTTCCAGCGAAGGTCAGCCTGGCATGACCTTGGTGATTCTCCAGGCATGCCCAGCCTGTGGACACAGAGGGCTGCTCCACAGGCAGGAGGCTGGGCTGGGCCCTGCAGGGCTGGAGGACGTGATGCTCCCAGGCTCCCAGCACTGTCTCCAGACAGAGCCCGGGTTTCAAAGGTCAGTGCATGCCAGCACATGGGAGGCAGCACATGATTTCCCTTTACTCTGTGGCATAGCAGAGGAGTAGACATCACATCTAAAATTTAATGCAATGATGCAAGTGAGGCAATTAGTAAATGACTCGGCATCTGCAGACCAGCAGGCCCCCTATTAACCAGCTAAGTACATTGTGAATATCATAGATTTTCCCCTTAAACTAATTGTGTGTAACTCCTGCAACTTGTCATACCCTACTGTAGCCTTGGGCCCCAGCCCTGCAAGGTGCCAATGTCCTTGCCCCACTGACATCCACGGGAAGCAGCACAGCCCAAACTTCCTGAGAAGAGCAGAATCTCAGGCACAGAATCTCAAATATCCAGTCAAGGGGGGAAGTGGTTTCACTTGTGAATGGCCTAACAGGCACTAATTAGCACTGTCTGCTGTTCTTTCTAGTCTTGGTTCATCTTTACTCTGTGCCTAGTGACTGTACCTCAGTCACTCCTGGCATCAACAATTACCAAATGCTGGTGCTTACCAAGGGGGGCTCCACCAAGCAGCATAACCAACTCCAGCTAATCTTAGGACAAACACAAAGAAAATTATGAAAAACCACTTGTCCTCCTGCCCCACCATGTAGAAGTTAACACAAAAGATCAGGTGCTTCCGTCAAGTTCTTAGAACTTTTATTCCAGTCAAAAAGATGGAAAATACCTCAGCAGTGGTGACAAAAGCATCCAGAATGCTTTGGGAACCCAGCAAGAACCTGTTTCTGACTCTGAGGCACTAAACAGGCCTCAGCATGTTTACTACATCCAAAAACATTGCTGGCAATGTAATACAGACCATTCCAGAAACTGGCTCACATTTTAGACAGATGAGATGTCATCCTCAACACCACACACAGCAAAACCACAGGTGCTCGTCAAGGACTGCTGTCTACAGCAGGAAAATAACGTGTCATCCAGGCAAGGCAGAAGAGAAGGACATGTTTTTCAGTGAAAAAAGCCCTCTTCTGTGATCTGCCACAGAACCTGGCAACCCAGCACCCGGGAGAGAGGTGTGAGCAGTCATGAGGCACTCGCAGAGCACCTGCAGCAGTGCACCTTTCCTGCCAAAGCCTCCCGGGCACTGGCCACCCATTGATACTCACAAATATCCTGAAACCACTTATTTCAGCCAAGGGGCCTTTCACTATCAGATGCAGCCCAGCCCAGGTACTGCCTTGCTGAACTCTGCTCAGCTGTGCCAGGATGGGAACACAAAGCCAAACTGCCAGAGTGTGACCAGGAGGAGAAAAGCCTCAAAAGAGAACTGTGGGGTTTGTATTAAAGCTGTCTAGAAACTTATTACCCCTTCTGTCTTGGGATGAAAAGCTAGTATCTCTACATCCATCACCAGTCTGAAAAGTGCAAAACCAAATTTCAGTTCAAGTCCAACAAAAATGCAAATAATTTTGACCCTGTTAAAAATAAAAACTAAATTAAAAATAAAAACAAGAAAAAGCCCGAACCTGCAGGATTGGTTTGTTTGCTTCAAGCAGACCTGAAATGCAAAGGAGGTTACACTCATCTCTCCCTCATTTACATTTCAGTTAGACTGTTACTTTCATCTATTTTATAAGAAACTTAGGCCCTTTTCCAGGTCTCTTCACACCCGTGCTTTATTTGGCACATCAATCCTTTGTCTCCTCATCCAGCCCTACCTCCTGTCCCCCTGAGCTCTGGAGGCAGATGATAGCAGGACTGAATATCTAGAAATGCACTGTTCTGCTTTCTGTAGACCACATCTGGATTTCCCTGGACAGCTTCCAGCTGATCTTGGGCTGGACCCTCATCCTCAGGCACAGGAGAGGTGCTGTGTCGCTGGGACCAGCTGCTGGACAACTGCATGCTCTGAAATACTGGAACCACATCCCCCAAAGTGCCTCCTCCTGCTGCCAGATGAGGCTCTGACCTGCCCCGGGGGTTCCAAACATGTGTCACTCACCGCTGAAAGGCTCCAGCGAGGCTAAAGCAACCTGCGCTCTCAAAATGAGTATTGATCACACAGCAGCATTCATCTGCAAACAGCCACGTTATCTGCTCATTTCTGCTCTTCCATTTCCTCTGTGGATAATTTTGATTTCATTTGTGGGAGCACGTTCTGCCCCATTAAGACATTTGAAAGTTCAGCACAGCCCAGAGCTGCAGGCTGTTGCAGAATGCAAGTGTTGAGCAGCAGCACAGAGCAGCATTTTGTCCATATTGATTTCACAAGCACTGCCCATGTCAGGAGCATTTCAGAGATGCCTGAAATCCCCTATCCCATTTTTTGGTTCTGTCATATGATCAGACAGCCCTTAAGGCAAACCCAGCCCTCCTGCATCTCAGCAGCTGCAGGTGCCACATCCCCACCGCCGCCCTTTGTATTTCACTAACACGGCAAGCTCCACTGGTTTCCCAGTCCAGGAGCAGGACAATGCCTCCCTCGGGCAGGACAGGCCCATTTCTGAGGCAGCCTTGCCACACACGGGTGCCCAGGGGCAGGCAGAGCTGAGCCTGGCAGCCCCCTGGCTAGGGCAGGGCAGGGACAAACCATGCTCAGTGGGCTTTGCTCCCCATCCAGCCAGCTCTGCCACAACAGGTCTCAGCAGCTCACCAGCCTGCCAGGCTACACAGCAGGGCAGTGTCTGCAGGGGCAAGCAGAGAAGGACATGGAGAGCAAGGATTAACCTGCTTCCATCCAATTCCATGTGCAGACCGAACACCCCACCACGACACACGCTCAGCCACACTGCACTGTGCTTTCAGGGAGGGACAACCACTTTTATTAAACCCAGACCAGAGCTTGCCACTTCACCACACCTCAACATTTCCAGAAGGTCATAGACGAGCACATCTTTAATCTAAGCTATTCAGTAACAACACCACTCTGCACAGTAACACTTAAACATTCTCCTGATCTTCCTTATGAGATCAACACAGGCTTCAGTAATTCACCAAACTGAGAGCAACTGGTGCTCTGTGGCCGTGATAGATCTGGGTTACTGTAACTGCAGTGCAGGAGGGATACTGACTGGTCAGTAAAGAGAAAATTCCACACAGTTTAGTATCAGCAAACTGTAAACACATTTAATGAAGAGTTTCCCAACAGTCCCATTAAATATATTGGCAATAACCTTCTATGTAGCATTAAAATTGTGCTAAGGGTCACAAACTCTTTCTCAATATGGTTCAGTAACTATCTTAGAAGTCAAAATTGAAGATGGTATGGCAGAAATTAAAGACTGTAGGATATTCTGATAAAATAGCAACATTCCCTCCTCCTGCACACCTCAGAAGCTGTCACCATTACATTTCAGTCCAGGCACCACCGGTGACTTATATTTACTTTAGACAAAAGCCAAAGACAAGCCCACTCGACAGCTTTTTCTCTGTCACTTCATGCAAAGCCCAAATTTAATGCCAATCAGAGTAGCACAGAAAAGCTCTGCCCATCAGTTGTCAATGCAGCTCAGCCTGTAGCTATCATTTGAATTTTGCCTTCATATTCTATTGATTTGTACTGGCCTAAGTCTATGAGTTTCACCTCTTAGTCTGATTGTCTGGTTTTAATATTTGTCACAAAAATTCACTAGAATTGGAACAGACAAAACCTTAGATGTCAGAAGCTGACATATAACAGCATGAAGATAGCAAGACACTCAAAATTGTTGTTAAATCTTTTAGCATTAATCTAAAATCTTTGTAGACTAAGAGGAAGCTACAAAAATCCTACAATATAACAATCAGGCAATTTTAGAAATGAACAGATAAAAGCAGAAGCACACAGAGCAGCAGCAGCATCCAATCACAGATACAAGTATAAAAACAATAATCCTCTCTAGGATACTGATTACATGAGCTGGGCAAGTCTGGTCATCACCTTGAATCTACCCATAGAGAGCAACTCCTGTACAGAGAACAACAAAATCTCTCGCAGGCTTTTCACGGGCCCCAGTGATGAAACCTCAGCTGGGGTTTTCTTTTCTTGCATGAAAAACATTTTAGACAATTCCAAATGTTTCTTCTGTCTTAAAAGTCAACTGCTCTGTAATTTCACTAAACTACCATTACATTCACCTTCTCAGAGCAACTCAGCTGGAATGCAGGGTCCAGTGAGCACTTACCCCCCTCCACTGACCAGGAGGGTATTTACCACCACAGAAACATCTCAGTTTGGCAGCTACCACGCACAGTAGGATTTCAGGATTTTTGTATCATATATCCAAATGTGCACACAGGGAGCTAAAGACCACATACATTCCACCAGCCCACAATAATCAGCCTAGCAAGAGTCTTCTACCCTTGTCCAGCAAGTGAAGACACCTTCATTCTGCAGATGGGGAAGTGAAGCTCAGGACCCAGTGCAGGGCAGAGCTTCTCACCCACCTTACAGATTCAGGTGATACCCCACACCATTTGTACACTGAATATAGAAGCATTTCTTCCCAAAGTTTTCAAATTTCCAATGAGCAACTGAATGCTGACAAAGACAAGAAACCCCCTGTGCACTTCACTTCTAACACATAGCATTTCAAGATGTATTTTCCTTAATCTAAAGCTTGCCTCTCCCAAGCAGTAACTTACACCAAAATCACAGCTCCTGAATCTGAATGAATTCTTGATTGAGTTGTACAAGATTGCTTTGCTCTCAACTTCTTACATCTAACCTCCAGAAATTCCCATACCAGCTTAACAATAAATTGAGTTCTTTGTCACACATAATGAAAGAACAGCCACAGAGTTAATTCCTGCCTCCTTGGCCCACAGCCAATATAAAGCAAAGAGAAATTTGGGGGCATCAGCACTTAGGCTGATTTTCACACAGTTGCCACCACTTTATGTTCAAGCAGAAGTAGCTCAGAGGTTTGTTAGAAAGTGATCACCTTGATTGAATGGAGAGAGTTTCACAGCTTCTGAATATCTCCAGAGAACTCAAGGGAAGAGTTACATGAATCCCTGCCCCACTAAGTGCTTTAGGAAATTGAAAAGGAGCAAAACAACTCTCAGGCAAACTCAACAAGACAATTTCTAACTTGCCTGTGGAGTGGCAGCATCAACCACCAACCACAAAGTGCGAGGATTCGTGCAAACCTCAAGGATGCTGAAATATTTTCCATAAGCTGCAGGGTCTCAAAGAGCAAAAGCCCTGTCCACTGCTGCCCTGCCAGCACACAGGGCTTGGGAGAGGCACGTACCTCACCTCTGGGTTTAAAATACAAAATTCTAAACACGCAGCAAAACCTAGCAGGTGATGTAATGATATCACACAGGCAGATCTTCTGAAGCAAAAGAACAAAAAAGGTTTGAAGAAAACCTGCAGTAGGAAGTAGCACTTTAAATAAACAAGCAGCAAAGTATGTGAAAAGCTCTAATCCATTTGCTTGTTTGAAAGATTACTCACTGGATGGTTCATCTCAAAGCACAGGCTTTGCAGTTTATCCTCCTCAAATGACTCCCAGATAAAATTAGTCAGGTGATTTGCAGGATATATTGATTAGAGAGGATTTAGCTAAGGCAACATAAAAAACATCCAGCTTTATCGTTCAGTGAAAATGAAAGAGAAGAAAGAAAGCCTGCAAGCTATTATCACCGTATATAAATTAGGCTTTATTAATGAATTAGCTAACTACACAGAAAATGCTAGATAGGAGTTAAAATAATGGAGTTTCTCTCTGAAGAAAAAGGAGTAGGTCTCAGAAAAAAGCGATACAAATAAGTCTTCGCTGTTTGCTTGGGTTTTTTTCTAGTGTCTATAACAGGCTGAATTTTCACCTGAACATTCCTGAAAAACCCTGAGATGCTCAGTTGTCTCTTCCAGCTCACAACTTTTTCCATCTTTACATAAAAACATCCTCAGCTTGCCTCTATTAAATCCCAGGCAACAACTACCCAGACTTTTCCCAGTGAACACTGGTTTTCCTCAGGATTAACCTTCAGTAATCAAAATACAAAATACTTTAATTGTGCTATGTACAGACTGAAAAATCTGGGATTCTTCTGACATGGGGAAACAGAAAGGGCATCCTTGACTCAGAACTGGGCACCCTCAACTCCCCAGCTGGGTGGGGGCTCTCCTGAGGCTCCAGCTTTGCATGAGACCTTCAGAGGAGTGTCCTGCAGAGCCTGACAGAGGGTTTATCTCCAGGGTGTCCTTCCCGTTGCAGCTTTGTGAGCACACACCTATGCTCTGACACTGTATAAAACCCCACCAACCCGAGCATACCGGGTTACACAGCACAGCTCCCTGTAACAGGGTCAAGCTTAAACCTCCACATCTGTATGAGCACAGAATCCTTTGTGGAACTGCCCAGAGGGCTTGCCCTGGAAGAAAAAAAGGTAATTTCCTGGAGATTATTCAATACCAACGAATGCTCATACTCCCTCCAGCAGTGGCACTGGTAGTGGCATCCATCAAGTTCCATGGCAGCTCCCAGCCTGTGCCTGGCAGCATTAAAAGGATAATTCCATGTGAAATGCCCGTTTCCTCCAAGCCCCCTTGCACTGACACCCTTGTCCCAGGAGGGCCGTGAGTGCCCCAGCGGTGCTGCAGGAGGGAAGCAAGAGGCAGGTACAGCCCAGAAGGGCAGCTGGGAACCCAGACAAGTGGAGGTCCTACTGTATTAACTCATGAGATCCACTGCATCTCAATATGCTGGGCAAGACCCATCTTCCTGCCGGCAGAACACACTCCAGTGCAGGGAAAAGGTGGGGAACAAAGCCTGCTCACCACAATGCTTGCCTAGAAAGCTGCTTTGGGCATGCCATGATCTGGTTTAAATCTGCCAAGGGGCTTTAGGTGGCAAAAGAGAGGGGTTCAGCCAGGCTGACAGAAGAGCAGTGGGGTGAGCAGCCCCACAGCCTGCCTGCCCTGAGGTCTGACCGCCAGAGGGGCAGCTCTCATCTCCACTGACACTGCTTTATTTCCTTGAGTAACCAGCTGAGCCCACACTGACTCCAGCACTCAGCAGCGAGATACTTTCCAGGGATGCAGGAGAAAGGCATTTAAATTCCCTCAGGCTGAAAAGGGAAATGAGTTCAAATCCACAATCCGAGGTTCATCAGCTCATCCAGGAACCACTGGGAAAAAGTGCTATGTCCCAGATGTGTTCTTGTTTTATGAATCATGATTCTCTAGCAATTAACGCATTTCAAGAAGATAAAGATGCTTCAAAGGTTTTTTTACTTTTATTTTTGGTTTGAGTTAAAAATATATATTCTTGTCAGTGAGACATGCTGACAAATTTTCTTTTAGTTTCAGAGCATATCTGTTTTGTTTTTATGTGCTATTTTAGATCAGGCACAGAGCCAAAAAAATAAATGCAATTATGTATTCAGCTCTATGCTGAAGTTTCAGTTAAAGTCAAAATGGAAAGTATTAACAGACAATCACAGGGTAGAGCAGTGAAGCAGCAGATTAAAAGATCCTGGAATTCTTTCTGCTTAGTGGGCACATTTTTATGTTTTCTTGTTGTCTTTACAGCCCTTCCTAAAATTCTCATTATTGGCAAGGAAGTTCTCCTGAGAACAAGCCCATTTCTGACTGTCACGTGACATTTCTGGGAGGACAAAGACACCAGGTTGGTTTTACCATCTGTGAAGCACAAGAGCGAAGCTGCACAGCAGCACGGCCAGCAGCACGGCCAGCAGCACGGCCAGCAGCACGGCCAGCAGCACGGCCAGCAGCACGGCCAGCTCGGTGACCTCTGCGAGCCCCCTGTTCAGCAGCACGTCTGGGAGGGGACACCAAAGCCAGGAGTTACCCTGCAGAAGAAGACCTGTAAAAATGTGACATCTATCTCTTCTGCTAAGAAGATGGACCCGCTGTTTTTTACAGTGCAATCCTGTTGCCTTTCCTCCATTTAAATTTCACGATACCTCAGAGCAGGAACAAAACGTAACCCTCAGGTTCAGTTCTACCCCAACATAAAATTGTTCCTCATGGAAATTAGTTATGGTTGTAAGGCTTCCTTTCAAATTCAGCTGAAAAAAAAGGGTATTTTTCCTTAAACTTACAGCCAATAGCAGTCCCATATTCTGGGAGTCTGTGGAAAGGCCCAAATTCTAAGACCTTTACAGAAAAAAGTTCTCCTTATGTCACTGGGAATACTTGTGCAAACAGGATGTATGAACCAACAGAACATCTTTCTTCACCAAAATGACCCCATTTCTGCTGGTTTGTGTTTAAAGCAGACTTTCCAGTGGTTTACCAAAATAAATGTTCTAGCCTTTAACAAGACAAAACCCCTCACATATCCCTTGATTCCCACACCAAAGAGCACTGAAATGAAAACTTCTCTCAATCTGTGAAACTATTAGTTAATATTTCATTAATTTAGGTTAGTCAGTTGCTTGTAAAATTGTAAAAGCTTGTTGCAGACTTTCTGCATATTCAGCAATTAAACTTCCACTGCACCTGGTAGTTTCCCACCTTGCACTGAGAGAACAGATCCAGTTTTGTGGAAGCACAGCATGTGGTGTATAATTACTTCCGAGAAGTCAACTAAAGCAGTCGGTCTCTTTCACAGTCCAGTAACTTTCAATACTAAAATCACTTTAAAGAAACACTTTAAATGAAATTAAAGAACCAATCTGAGCTTCCATGACTTAAATTCTTTATAATTGCTATGGATGCTGAAAAGGAACGGGTGCTCCTTTCATTGTGGCATCTCAGGCTGAAAGCACCATCAAAGAGCATTTCATTTAACTTCATACTCCTGTGGCACTGGAGCCATAATCCTACATGCATTGAAGGCAAGAAACTTAATTTTAGTAGCAACTCAGGACTGAAACTGTCTTCCTACCACTGGGAAGCTCTCACCTGGATTGTGCAGAAGCAGAGCTCATGTCCAGACGGTCTGGAATGAACTGTTCTGCTGGACACACCAGCTACAGTTTTGGAGCAAATATTTCACAAGCACAAAAATGCACATCTATGAAAGGATTCACCCATACCCTTAATGCTCCCAGAAGAGACTTCCTTCAGTTACTGGAGGAGCTGGTAGAGCACACCATCACTGCTGGCTGTAATGCTCTGACACAGCGCAGTTTCTTTACACACACACTCTTCAAAATGACTCTATTCCTTTTCTTTCTCTCCCCTTAAGCCCCTTGACTCACTCACATGAGCACACTTCTACCCTCTCACTGCTTTTCAAATATAAACATAAAACACAAAGCTCAGGCACTCACGTATTGGTGCAACTCAGTCCATCATTAACATTCCAGACATACATCAACTGCTCCATATAAACACATTATCTCACCAACTGCTTTGGGGTCCCATTCCCCTCTTCTCCATTCTCCCTCCTTCCATCCACTTTGGGGGACTGTAATCCCATTGCTTTTTTTCTCCATTACCAGGCACAGTTATTTATTGCACCCACATACAACATGCCAAACCACACACTGGGCTCTCTCACCAGTCCAGTAAAACAAACTCCTTCTTTGCCTTTGATGAGTTAGAAAAATGTAACACAAAAAGTAGTCAATCACAGCAAATGGAGATAGCAAATACAGTGAGCTACTTACATCACAACTCTTATCTCAATGAGTTTATCTTTAATCCTACAGAGAACTCTATGAAACTGAGCAAAATTTCAGTAGATCAAAAATGGAATTCATTATGTGAAAAGATCAGAGACACCATATGAGTGAAAATTATTCACACAAATCCTCGGGTAAAGGCTTCAGAGGAAATTACTATGGATGAATGTTATCCAGACTCACCCCAGCCTCACAGGCAGGTGAACTCTGCAGAGCTCTCATGGACTCAGCAGAAATGTGGACAAAGGCAGGAAACCCAAGGGTCTAAGCATCTGTGTTTGCAAATATTGGGCAAGGGCCCAGTGAGGTGGCTTCAGGAGGTGCCACGCACCAGCAGAAACGTTCCACCAGCACAGAAACTCAGCTGCTGGTACCACGACTTCTCTTACCACAGGACTAAAGAAGGCATAAGCAAAATCACACTAACTTGTATTTCCTCTGGGCTGAATTCATATACAGACAGCTGTGCTGCCTTTGGCTGGGATGGAGTTCATTTTCTTCACAGTGGCTGGTAAGGGCTGTGCTTTGGATTTGTGCTGGGAGCAGGGTTGGTAATTCAGGGAGGTTTCCTTACACAGAGCCAAGGCCTCCTGTGCTCCTCGGGAGGGGGCTGGGGGGCAAAGGAGCCAGGAGGGGACACAGCCAGGACAGCTGACCACGAGTGACCCAAGGGATGTCCCAGCCCCTACAGCCTCATGGTCAGCATGAACCAAGTCAGTGTTTCCTGTGGTGAAGCTCTGCTCTCCTGGCCATGGCTGAACACCTGCCTGCCCATGGGAATGATTTCCTTTTCTTTGCTTGAACACGTGGCTTTTGCTTTACCTGCTGAACTGTCTTTATCTCAACCCCAAACTTCTCTCACTTTTACCCTCTCAATTCTCTCCCTCATCCCATGGCAGGGAGCAAGGCTCAGTTGCTGGCTGGGGTTAAAGAACAGCAACAACCAGTGTGTATCAATTGATCTCAGATGCCTCAAAAGCTCATGCAAGCTTCTTCTCAAGATAAAATATGAGCAGCAATGACATGGTGAGTTAGCTCTGGGTATTATCAGCATTCACTCACTTGAAATATATTAACAGCTCTTTTATTATTTATATATTATGAGGACGTCAATCCATATTATGAATAATGAACCTAAATCTACTCCCAGTAATATTAATGGCAGACAAATGTGTCTCTACACTTAATATATTCTTTTCAATGTCATTAACATATTAGTGATATCAAGCTCTGCTGTCACTACAAAACACTTCATGATATTCTACAAAATGATCTAGTATCTCAGAGAAGAAAAAAAACACATTCTAGAAGAACAGTCATCTCTCTTCTTAAGAACCTAAGCTGGAATATCACTCTGATGTCACTTCTTTCAACATTAATTTAATTTTAATAATCCATATTTTACTTCAGACCAAGTGGTTCAACTAACAAAAGAAGACAGAATATTGCAGGGAATGCATCAGAAGTGACACCACTTCCTGCAAAGTGAACTAAAATAAACCAGCAAAAACCAAAACTATACTAACACCACAGAAGAAAAACAAAACCAAAAACCAACAAGACAACAAAAACAAACCAAACCAAAACACTTGTTGCTCTTTCAAAACTAATTCTGGATGTGCCCATCTATTTGCCTTGATCAGCATATCCCCTCCTAATTACAAACTTCACCAAGCACACCCACAACTTTAGAAAAATAAAAAATCCAGACCACTCAGAACCACAGACCAAGGGAAGTAATCCTGTCACAGTAAGAAAAACCACAAAGCATCCAGGGATTTGATGAGCATGAGAAATCAATCATGCATCAAGTCAATTGATGCGGTTTATTTTAAGTCCTTCTTTTCTGATTTCTTGCCATCATTGCCACCAATTTGCATAGATAATAGAACAAGACATCCTCTTAAAGTCTTAATCAGGAATTAAAACGTAATACAGTGGTACATCTCTTTCTGCTCATCAGTGAAGCACACACATTAATGTTTAATGTTAGTTTTATTATAGGGATGGTACCAGATTCCAAAGAGGCACTTTAAACTCCTCGTGACATCACCACCAATCTGTGGCTGAAATAGCTGCAAATCAAAAAACAGTCCACAAACCCTTCAAGTTGAAGCAGGTTGTAAACATGACTGTTACAAGAACAGGGCTGAGCTGTATTTCTGAGAGCAGCGCAATTTTCTTTTCAGCATGGCAAGTACAGCTACAACTGCAATATTTTTCAGAGCATTTCCAAACTTTGCCAATTCTTTCTTAGAAACAAGATGATTTGTTCCTACTTTCAGTGTACTGAAGATGAGTGGGTAGTTTGCTCCTCAGCAAAATGATTTCTTTGACAGGTACTTACAGCATTCATAAAACCACCACAAATATGCACAACTGTTTAAAAACAGCAGAGAAACAATGAAAGCCTCGCCTCAAAGAGCCAGAGAAAAGCATGTTACAAGAGCAATAGTAGTGACACAAAGCACATGTGTTAAGTGGAAGGGTGGAGAGGGGAACTTGAAGAGATCAGCACTGAAAACTGCTACCTCTGAGCAGGAGGTTCTGCACAAGAATCCGAGGAAGCTTGTGAGAAAAACCTCAGAAAGAGAAGTTCAAATTGCACACTTCCTTCAGGAGGTGTGGTGGGAGAACATGCTCACCAGGAACCTGGGGAGGCAAAGCAGTAGAAATCACTCTCTGTGTTTCATGGAGAGCAAAAATGGGCAAAGAAATAAAACACCAGGCAGGACCACCTGTGGGCCATGTCTACAGAACAGTGGACCAGACTCTGGACAGGATTCTAAGCAATTCAGTACCACATACCTTAAAAGGAACAAATTCTCCTGAGAATGTGAATCCCTCCAATAGAGAGTGAGGTCCTCGGTCCCTGCTGCACCCTGATTCACATGGAGATACAAACCTGACTGTGCCTTTGTGCTGACCCCTCCCAGATGAGCATCTTTGCCCTCTGCAATTCTTGCTTCCAAGAACTGTTTTCTTCCACGCTCCTCCCTTGATTGCTCCTGTCACACTGCTCAGGGGACAGCAGCACCCAGACTTGGCTCTGTGATAAAACAGAGCTTGCTTACCTGCAGGGCCAAGGCAAAAGACATTAGAAATGACAAAGAAATGCTCCAGGACCAAATGCTGAAGCTTCAGAAGTGTTTCCCCAAAATTTTCCAAGTACTGTAGGTTGGTTTGGGGGCTTTTTTGGCTTTGTTGGAGGTCTGTGGATCTTCGACCAGCAGACCCAGTTCTTGAACTTCTTCCATCTCTCAGAGGCTAAAACGTGGTGACAGCCAAGCCCCCGAGAGACCCCCAGTCCTGCAGTGACCCAGGCTCAGCTGCCACAGCGGACCCTGAGCTCAGAGCTGTGCGACTGGGGCTGCCCCACAGCTGAAGACCCAGCCTTGTCATGGTCCTTAGCAAGACCTAGTCAAGTCAGAAGGGATTGTTTATGTGCTTAGCTGACTTTAGTCGTGGCTCATGAGACAATCTTTTACTTGCTAAATAAGGCAGACATGATGTGGGCTCTGACAGTAAGTAGCTTTACAGGTGTTGCTTCCTTTAACTCTGCTAAAATAATGAAGAATCAAGGTTTGCTGAGAAGCTTCTCCCTCAAAAAAAGCCTATATATAGATGAAAGATGAAATCTGCTACGTCTCCATGTTAAAAATAACTGCAATATTAAAAATTAAAATGATCCTACAAAGAACTGTCATTATTAGCAGTTCTAACACCAAGTTAAAAATTAAATCCAATCAGCACAGAAAAACATTTGGAAACTCTTTTAAAAATGAAAGAGACAAAGATTAGCTACTATAAAATACACTATCAATTGTATGAAGCGGAAATTTTCTTCCAGAAAAAAAAAAAATCCCTTGCTGTTACTGACATGCAGCCAAAACTGGAGCTGAAGCAAGTGTGTGGCATGGATCTTTACCATGAAATCAGCATCAGGTCAATTCCCAAGACAAATTTCTGTAGAAAAAGGTAGGATGCAAGTTCTGTTCAGTATGGTTACTGATGGAGGTTGGTAAAATATAACACTCAAAGTATTCCAGGAAATGCTACACATGCCAGTGGTCCCTTCATTCCATCAGCTCCAGGAGCAGCTGCATTAGCAGCCCCATGTCTGTTCTAGTTCTCTGCCACATTCTACTCCAAATGCTTCACTACAGGAGCTTTCTTCCACAATTTTAATAAAGAGCCTCTCTCCAAATTTCACAGAGTGGAATCTAAACTGCACTCTGCTTCAAATACCTCAGGAACAACGTACTCTGGGTGTAGAAGGAGAGGAAGAACTAATAAATGAGAATGAAGATAAAAATTGCAAAATTTCAGTGGAGAATGAAGCACTTAGTAAAGATAATTGTGCACATTCACCCTAAAATGAGAACTTGAGGAGAACACCATAAGTCACAAAATATTTGAAGTATTAAAAATGTACAGCATCTGAGGATCTACCAGCTGTACAAATGGGGTTCTCTATTTCCTTCACTTTAAGTTAACCTATTTTACATGTAAAGCTGTGAAATTCACGTTTTTACAAAACTGACTTCTTTTTCAGGCTGCCCCTCCTGAGCAGGACTCAAGAATTTAGCAGCACCACAGAACAAGCAACAGACTCAAAATGGAACCCAGTGATAAAAAGATGCCCAGGACTTTAATTACTGTAAATTACTTAAGTCCCCAAAATTAAGGGAAATATCCTGACATCGCCCTATTGTGCAGACTGGGCTGGGTGGAGAAGGCTGGGGGTGACAAGGCAAACATCACCTCCCATTCTACCCTTCTATCCTAGAGTAGCCAAAATTGCTTCAGGAAAGAGAAATGTATTTGTGTGCTGCCATAGCAGTTTTGATACCTTTTCAAGCTCAAAAGCAAAGGCAGTTGAGTAGGCTGAAGGTTTGGGCTCTTTAAAAAATCTTTTATATACCCAGGAAGGTTTTTTTGATCTCTTATACACAGGAGATATTGGTCTGCTTTGTGTGGTCCCTTCTCACATAAAGTGTAAAACTTATTCCTGTCAATGGAAAACAGAATTTAGCTTTTGGACTATCTCCTGCATCTTTTCCTTCCTCAATAATAATATGATCTTGAGATGCTTTGGGGTTTACTTTATTATGCCAAGGATATCTAAATTGCATCTCTTCAGTTACATGTCAGATAAAAATTGCCCGGTACGGTTTTCTTTGCCTGCCTTCATGGTGCTTATACATCAAGATGTCTTTATCTTCAGGATAGTATAGTTGGTAAAAAATTATTTTCCCTGTGAAATTGTGTTATTACTTCATTATTGTATTCTGACTTTTGTGCAACTTCTCCAACAGTCCAAGAAAAAAACCCATCGGAAAGTATTTCCCAGAGAATAAACAGCTCCTATTTATTATAAATTTAAGGATAATATTTATTTCTATTTACACTTCTGGCACCTTCAACAGCCCTTCACTCTCACTCAATTGCACAAGCCCAGCTGTACTGCCAGAGCTCCCAGAACAGCTGTAAGGACGAGAACATTTCCTGGAGCCCAGCTCAGTTCTACTTTCCCCCTACCATCAGCACGAGAGCTTTGATTTTCCAGGTCCTTCCTGTGTTTGTCTAACAAGTTCTACCTTTTCTAAACTGATTGTGAGGAAAAAAGCCTTAAGCCAACACACCTCATCCCGACAGAAAACCCAGCTGAGAACAGGCACAGGAACTGGCTGCCTCTGCCTGCCAACATTTGATGCCTGGCAACCCAAGCAGGGCCACTGCTCTCCCTTGGGAATGCCTTCCTATAAACCTGCAATGCTTTGAAATACTGCTGGGAAACACTGCCAGACCACCATGGTCCTCTCACAGTGCCAGGGCATTGAAGAGACCCTCAAGTAGTCCAGACAAAGATTATTTCACTTCCAGATATGGGTGTTGGTTTGATTTTGAATCAACAATATTAGAAAGAGTAAACCAGCACAACATCACCTACCAAAGAGTAAGAGGATTGCTGGTGATTTAGGAAGTTTTTCATATTACTCACACTACAGTTAGAGAAAAAAAATACAATAAATCTCAACCCCCCTCATACTTCCCTGACCTGGCTCAAGTCTGCTCAGCTGGAAGGCTTTGACAGAAATGTGGTGGGAGGAAGGAGAGCAGAGCTTCCTGGCAAAAGCATTTTCCAAGGAGTTAATGAAATTTGCAAGTATAATTATTTTTAATCTGGGCACCAAGTTCTCTCTCCACTCCATGGAATCCTGGTGCTGTGATGCTACAAAAGGAACACATGAGCCCTCAACTCTCATTACAGCATTATTATATAATTCACAAATACCATTCTCAAATTAAATCTACTGAAGTGGAGTTGCCTCAGTCAGAGAGTACCAAGGAATAGAGTATCTATGGAACTCAGAGCCCATGGCAGCTACAAATCTGCCCTGCAATAAGCCAGGAAGGTGAAAAAAACCCAAGTTTGCTTTCACAGAAAGCTCTTGCCAAGCTGAACTCAACAGGGGACTGCAAGGAGACCCACCAGCCCCCAGCTGCCTGGACAAGCACAGCCCAAGGCACACTGGGGCTGATCCACACCCATGTGCCACCACTGCTGTCTTTGGGCACCATTAGGAGAGGAAAAATGGGGAAGAGAGAAAATCACTCTCAAATATCTCTCAGTCCAGGACTTGCATCTTTTTCAGCATCTACTCCCTACCCAGAGGCAGCAGATGCTGCTCCACCGACTCAGCTGGAGAGCAGACCCTGGGTGGGGAAAGGATCACAGTCCTGGGCTCCACAAAAAGCCAACCCAAACCCCAAAATGCTAAATCATCACTCACTTAACCTCTGGTTATGGCAGAGAAATGAAGCAAGTGAAATGCAGGAGGAAACACCTGCAGCTTCCCCAAGTACCCCCTGCCTCACTACCCAGCACAGCAGCTCTGCCAGGTCACTGGACTGGATTTAGCAGATGCTTCAAGTTCCCTATTTTGGGGCAACCCACACAGTTTGGCTGCCTTTAGGAGTCCAAAATCTGCCCAGTCTACTCCCAGCTCTGGAGCCCAGTCTGAGTCTCAGAAAGCAGCTCCTGCCCTTCAGTGCACCACAGCTCCCAGGCTCCAGGACTTCTCGGGCAGCAGTCCAGATGAGCTTGCATGCAGACAGACACTCCATGGCTGGCAAGAATATGCTATAGGGTACTGCAGTCTGGCCAGAAGCATTTATTAAAAAAAACCTGCTGTAACAGCAAATGCACATGTATTTAGATTCTGTTCCCATTTTCTCCTTTTGTTTGCCGGGTGCGTCGGCGTGTTAATGCTGTATTACCCACAGGGCATATCCAGCAACTCAACAGCACAACTGCAAGGAATATTTCATTCCAGGTTAGAGATTTCCAGGCAGCTGAAGAAATTACTATCAATTTCCTTACTGTAAAATTTTGTGATCACAAACAAAAAGGCAAATATAAGAACAAACATATTGGCTAAATGAAAAACTCACCAACACCCCAATTTAGTCTCTTAATGTTGTCAGTGGTGGCTACTCAGGAAAAAGTCTAAGGACAAGGCAAATATATACCCAGCATCTCAGCAATCTGAGTCTCATCCCTTCCTAAAACAATTCTGAAGACAGGTTTCTTCTTCCACTGTTTTCACAGTAGCATAAAATAAATGAAGCTGTATTAAAATTGAAACAGATCTGCCTAATAAGAATTCTGTTTTAGATCACAGTCTCAGTGCTTATCTCCAACCAATACCAAAGCTGAGTTTGGATGAGACTTAACTGAAGCGAAGTCTGCTCTGTCAGCCACCATTCAGTGAGTCACATGCTTTCTATTTCCTCCCTACAGTGTGGACGCTGACTTAAGAGATTCTGGAGAAAAAAATATCTTAGACTTCCTGCCCAGCGGTCAGAAGACAGCAGGCAGCATCCTCAGATGTCTTAGGCTGACAGCAAGAGCCTGCCATTCAGGTGGAGTAGCTAGAACAGCTTGAAAGACATATTTAGAAGTGAAGAGAAATTGATTTGAGCAATTTGCAAAAAGAAGCCATTGACAGAAAGCAGCAGTTTCCAAAATCACTGGCAGCAGATGCCATGTTTGTAAGATTTGCCCACAAACAAGCATCTGTAATACAAAAAGAAAAAACAGCAGAGGGGCTTCTGGGGAAGGAAACTCTTAAAAATACATCTGCATATTCCAAGGCTTTTATGATCATGTCTTGGATTAAAGGTTAGACTTCAACCTAGACATATGGGGCTGGATTTATCCTGTTGGAAGACAAACTAAAAACAACTGTTCCCCATCCCAAAATACGAAGCTGACAGGCTCTTTCCATTGTTTTGCATAACAATACTGTGGAAATGAGCTTCAAGTAACATTTTCACTCAAGCTTTTGTTAAAGAAGAATGCTAATCAATCCCCTCCTGCATCCCAATTACTCACTGCTTCTTAACTTCACTAACAACTCAAGAATCAGCATAGAAACAGAAGTCCAATAGAATGAAAAGATAGGCAGCAGAAATAAATACATCAGACCCCTTCTGAAGCCTGTTCTCCCTGCCAGATATGGAGAGATGAGCCATGCACACCACAAGAGGCCGAGTGGCAATGGCACTGGCCCCTGACTCAGAACCACAGCTCCAAGTGCCACAGGACTCCCTGGGATGACCTCAGGCAAGCAGTCCCATCCAGCTCTCGAAGCAGCAGAAAACAAAAATCCTGTAACGCGCCCGAAGCCTCCCTGAGATACCACAAGGGTGGATTTGGGTACAGGAGACACCAAGATGCAGTGAAGGGGCCCACAGAGCTCTGGAACAGACACATCTCTGTGGTGAGAGGGGAGCAACGACACCATAAACCTGTAACTGGCAAGCCTAACAAAGGTAGAACTGATTTGCCCTCGTTAATTTAAAGCCCCATAGCACACTCCTCTGATCCATAGCTGAGGCCGCACTGGCACTCTCCCATCATTTAAAGCAATCCCAATTGTGCCATACGGATGATCTCAGGTATCTCATCTTTACACAGCTGAGCCAGTCTATTTTTAAACCCAGTTATCTACAGGCAGGATATCGGTCTAAAACTCATTAAACATAATTTCATACACAGAAAGGCAGGCGATGGGTCTGGCAAAGAAACGAGTCAATACAATGAATGCACACGACAGCACACAGAGCACATGCAGCAGAGTGTGCATTAAAGCAGACTTTAAATTCGACCTTTACAATATGCAACAGAGGTAGTGCAAAGACACAAGCATGGCTTTACAGAAAGAGTATTTATCCATCAAGTTCATCTGAGCTTCTATAAATAATGCAGAAGCAAAACACTAATTGGCCTGTTGCAGAAAAATTTTGCATTTCACAACTCACTGCTCTTCCTGTATATTATCTGGGGGTTTATTCTGACTAATCCAAGAATGCAGACATCTGTCCAAGGAGCCAGTACACAGCTCCCAGAAAAAGTACCAGCTTTTTCTTTTTTAACCTCATTTCCTGTGAAAAAGAGATTAGACACCTTCACTGTCCAGCTATCCACCCCTCTATTATTTCTTTTTCCTGTGGAGTTGTTTTGCAAATTTCAACCATGTCTTAAGATAGGAACATGCTTCAAAAATACTGCTTGTAAAAATATAACCCAAACCAAAATCCAGGCAAAGAGAGATCCAAAACAGTGGTAGAACAGCAGTTGGAAACCACTCCTCATCCATTTCAAGAGGAAGCATCCAGCAGCCCCACTTGTACTGCCTTGCTGTCCCACATGCAAGAGACTCTGAGCTCTCTCTGCCAAAGAAGGGAGAAGCAGAGTCAAGGAGAGTGTGAGGAGCTGAGGAGTCTCAGAACAGAGGCTCCGAACTTGCCAGAAACCCCATCACTACTTCAGTTCCTTGCAGAACAACTGTCCAGTCCAGCAGAGGTAAATTATCATCAAAACTTCAGGTTCTGACCACGTTTCCTCTTGCTTAAAGGGTTTTTGTTTTCTCCCCCCTGAAAACAGAATACATGCTTGAAATCAATCTCATTCCTCCAATTTCACTTTTCTTTGTAATTGTGATTTACTCAAATGTATTTTCAAAGGCTAGAAGAATTATTTATACTGTTATAAAAGAGCCTTATTCATGAAGAGAGGAGACTGAGAAGATTTTTCTGCCAGGCCAGACCCACAAGTGAAGTCCTGAGGGTGGCTGAGGTACCAGCCCCACTTGGGCAAGCACTTGGTCCTCACTACAAACGTGGAACAAAAACTCACTGCAAGAGCCCTGCCAGAATGCTTGGGTCAATGTTTGTGAACGTTTCAGAGAAGGCATTGAACCTCGTGTGCAGGCACCCAGCGGGTTCTGGGGACTCGGGGGACACAGAGTTACCCTGCCCTGCAGCATCCCTGCCCCAGGTCACGCTGGGCACACCAGGCACTGCTGCTTGCACTGTTCCTCTGCTCTTTTTGGACTCAAGGAAGCCATCCCCACTTGCTGAGCACGTTAAGTGGACAAACATGCAAAATCACTGAAAGCTGATCCAAACACGTCACTCACTTAAGCTCATTGCCATGACCTGGGTGGAAGTGTTTTCCTTCAGGAGGTGATCACCAGTCAAACAACCGCGTGCATTTTAAAACCCATCCAATTTTTGAAGGGTTAATACCCCAAGAAACAGGTGACTCCTCCTCCTCTCCCCTGGAAGAGGATGGGCAGCACAGATGGGCTGCATTAAATTGCTGCAAGAACCAGATGCCTATGTAGAATGGACTTCAGCAGCCACCTCCTTGGCTAGTTCCACTGATAACAGCTGAGACGACAGTTCTGAAGTTGCCTCTGGCTCTATCACATGGTTATCCAGCTGATGAGCTACCCAGGCTGCCCTAGCCTTTCAGATATAACTTTTATTCCATTTGCCTGCCTTCCAGGGAAAATGATGCATTCTCTGTCACTTACTGTGCAAGTTATTGTACAAGGCCTTCAATAAAAATCTCCCAATGGATTCTTTATGGAAACATAAAATGAAATGTTTCTGCTTGCTTGGTTTGGTTTCTTGTTCAATCTCACTGGAAAATTTTAGGTACCATTTTTGGAAGAGGTTCTCTTTGACTGGGCCAATAATACCTTCTAGATATGAAGACAAATGTTATATTTAAAGAGAAATTCACCCAAAATATCTAATACAGGCTTCTGAAAAAGCTGGCATTTAGGAAAGATCAGTGGAAAGGCTTTAGGAAGCTGAATGAAGTTATTTCACTGATTCCTTTTAACAGCTTGAGCAGACTGGTTCCCAAACATCAATTGAGAAGAATTCATATCAAAGCAGTGCTTCTTTTTAAGCTTGCTTTCCACAGAGAGGAAGAATCACAGAGAACAGTCCTGGAGGGAGTCCAGGGTAAAGTTTATGTTTACAAACAAGATCCTGCCTCGGGGTTTTGTTACTTAAGAGCCCCTAAGAAGTGTGAGTTTTGGACAACATTCAGAAACCTTGAAATCTTATGAAAGATTATAAATGCTGAACCAGACCCAACCATTCCAGTAATTTAAAATGAATTTTTGCTTAACAGAGGTCCTGAGCAAACAAACAAATGTCAACAGGGCTTTTTTTCTGTGGGATCAGACTAAGGGAAATTCTTTTCTCCTGAGCATGACCTTGACAACCTTCTGGTTTGTGAGGCAGCTTCAGCTCATGGGCCTGATCTCCTTTCCCTTTCACTCTGAGGTGCGCCTTTCTTAAAACCTGATCACCCAGAGGATCTTCTTCAGAAAGGTAAATTCCATCTCAAAAAATAGTTAAGAAAGAATTCACTGCCATTCCAAATTAAGGTCTTCCCAAATTGATGATAAAAATGTTCCTCTTATTTCTTGCATAAATTGCTCTAGATACTGACATGAATTTCACTCTCTCCCAACCCTGCCTGTTCAGCAACACTCTATTCCCCTTGAAACACACTGAGAATCCACTTGCTCTCCCAAAACTCCTCTGGACTAAGAGAAGTGATGAGATGTAGCCTCTCTTGTCTTACCCCAGATTCAAACAAGGCACAAATGGGCCTCTGTAACACACACACGAACCTACCCCAGTATCTGACAGTGAGTTACTACTCAGCAGACAGGAGGATCTCTGAATAGACAGATGGCATCTAACACAGTACATTAGTAAGAGGTTTTAATGACCAGCACAAGGAATTATATGCCAGAAGCTTCTTTCAGTCAGGCTAAATAACAGCAAACCATGCAAATCATTCTACTACTAATGTAAGGGGGCAATCCCATTTACAAACACTTGTTAAGACTCCACCCAAGGCAAAGAAGAATTAAACTTCACAGCATAAAACTCAGGGCAGGAGGCAGGCAGGACAGAGGGGAAGCAGAAAGCAGAGAAAGAGAGCCCACATGCTCTGGAGGAAGCATAGTTTGTTTGGGTGAAGAGACACCGAGAGCCAGTGCTGGCCAGTGTCTTCTAAAGCAACATCCAAACTGGTCTGCAAAAAGTGCTTTCAGGTTGTTCAGAGCCAGCTCCTCCTCTGAGACCCCAGATAAATCAACATCTTGATCATATACTTTGCACCCTTGAAAAGCTACACAAACAGGCACTAATTCCAGCTACACCAAGAAACCTAGGTAAACATGATTACTCCCAAATGGAAATGCAGAACTACAACACAGAGGGGTCAGTAACTCCAGCAGGGCACGTTGCCAGGCTGAGTTTACTGCTGGAAGGTTCTGGCTCAGAATTCAGTGTGTAGTTTGATCAATCATGAATTTTCAGACTGTTGTGTGAATGAGTTCCTTTTTCAGAAAGGAAAGCATCCTACATACTGTGAATAATTAAAGTAACAACAAAAACATGATCTGCACACCCCAAAATACAGTATTTCATGCTTCTCCACAGCACTCCTCTATGGCCCAACTTCTCAGCTTGAAAACTGTCAAACTGGACCAGCAAGACTGTCATTACCTCTATCCAACCTATCCAGCACAGTACACTAAAAGGAGCACTGCTCCTTAAAAAAGACTGACATAATTGCTTAGGGACAATGAAAACTTAGGTGTCTGAATGCATATATTCTCATATTGGCTATATTCTCAATATGTCATTACTTCTCCTAATAAATTCAATACAGATAAAAATGAAGTTAAAATACTTCCACAATAAAATGAGAGAAAAAAACTTGATTACTTAAAATTACATTTAAAAAAAACAGTTATAGGCATGACTACTTTTAAAGAACAAGGGAAATCACCTTTTGTGGTTTCATCAAGTGCTATATACAAATGCCATTTTTGTTCATTGTATTAACAACATCCAGTCTTTCCACGTAAGAGGTAAATTTGGTATGCTTTTTTCAATATCAAAATGCAAAATACCAATATTTCCAAAATTTGGTGCCACATGTAAAAAATAGTCACATTCTCAACTTCATCTTACACAGTGCTTCCTTTTACCACTTCCTTTTCCTCCTCCCATTTGCCAGCTGCAGTGTTTAGTCCATCGGGGTATGAGCTGGACAAACAACGATGCCCATTCCACATGCAATGCCCCTCCCTGCACTCCTGGCACTCCTGCCAGCTACTTCTGTGCCTTTCCAGAGGAAGTGGAAACAGGATACGAGAAAGAAACAGGTGAGAGACCAGGAAAAATGAGTCTCATATGTTGTCAGGGAAAGATACTGTTATCACTCCTGCACTTCTATTTTTTGCAGTGCTGAAGCACGAAATGGTCTGTGAAAGGTTACTCATGAAGCACACAGAGACTCTGTGCCATATCAGATGGCTCAAGCTGGTGCGTGATTTGCTGTCATTGTGCTAATTATCTCTTGCCAATTACTGCAGACTCATGTTCAAGTCCTAAACAATAAGCAGAACTCACATTTAGCTCAACTGCAAAAGATTAATTCAAAAAATGAACAGAAACCCCCCAAAAAGCACACCAACAAATTTACCCTTATTTCAGTGTCTCTGTACGTCCATCACTTGACATGATTCTGCATCACAGAAAAGTCCAGGGGAACAGGACCTTGTCCCGTGTCAGCAAATTGGTATTTCCAGGGCATAACCAGGAGAATATTTCACCCATCAGCTTCATTCAGCTTTAAGGAGCACTTTGGGAGACCACAACTGGCTCAAGGGCAGCGCAGTGGGACCCCATGGCTGGGCAGGGGGGCAGAGCAGGAGCCTGACACCCCACAGCACTGCAGGGGCTGCCACTGGCGGTCCCTGGCCGGGCAGAGCCCCAGGGTGGGGGCACCGGGGTGGGGGCTCTGACAGCAACAGCTCAGCAGGGCAGGAGGGCAGGCACCCAAAGGCAGTGTCTTTGGAAATCACACTCACCATCACAGCTCTGCAGTGCTGCAAGGTGCTTTTTGGTAAATATTTATTGGGATTATGTTTCCTCGCTCAGGGCTAGCAAGAGAGCATGTGCCATCATCTTGAGGACAGATTGGGAATGCAAACCTAACATATTCTTCTCTTCCCTTTCAAAATCAGATGATCAGCTGTGGCTTCAGTCCTGCCAAATTTTGTCAAATATAGCACAAAATTATACAGAACCATAGTAACTGCACTCCCACTATTGTTCTGATTTAAAGAGGAGTTTGATTACATTAGGTAAATATTTGTCCTTATGTAATAGCTCCCTCCAACATTCTAAAAATTTTCCGTCTCCTAGAATTTAACTGAAGAGGGTGCTTTTATATGTCACTGCTCTGCCCCAAAATCAAGTATACTCTATTATACCATGAGTATTAAACTGTGAGTAATGTTATTACAAGCAATAATAGTTATCCAGACAATTATGTAGCTTCTATTAATTCTAGAAGCTTTAAGCAAATTCAGAGTCAGTAAGAACTGCAACACCATCTCTGATGAGCTAAATAGCAGTTATTTATTCACAGATTGTTAAATTCTTATGGCCCTGGGACTTCCAGGAAGAAAGCAACAAAGAACTGACTCCCCATCTAAATACTGGCTCATTCTTCATGTTGATATAATTATGAAGTTTCAGTCATTGCAAAGCTGTTCACACTGCTCTACATGCATTGCAAAATATATGCTAACTGCAGTTTTTCCATTATAAAACTCGCTGGTGAAGTCACTGTTCTATTTCCAGCTCAGCTCTGGCACTGTGCGGACGCTCGCTGCTTAGTAAATAGAATTTTTTTTTTTTTTTTTAGGGAAAAAAGAACATACTGAATAAAAAAGCTAGAGGCTTTTGATACCCTTTCTTCCAAGTAATTTCAAATAAGGTAAAGAAATAAATGAATAATAAAGAGCAAACAGAAGCTTGTGTGATGACTCAACACACCAGGAGTCATGAGGAAAATGCTGAATTCTTGACTACACATTCCAATATAATACACAGAAGTGTACACATTGAAAAACTTTCACCTTTTAAAATAGGTGTTATCAACAGCCTAGGCAGCATTACTCGATGTTCTTATCACTTTGGTAATTACATTCCTTCTAGCACACACATGCAAAGGAGGGAATTTAAGATCTTAACTTTAGGCTTGGAAAAGAAAGAACAAAGCAAGCAAGCTCTTCCACCCCACGTCCTTCCTGCTCAGCTCCAGCTGAGCTCTTGACTTCTTTGGTCAGCCTCCAAGATGAAAAAAATTTTAGCTCCATGCAAATACATCAGCTTGTTTTCCAAAGAATATCTGCTCAAATAAATTATTTCATTTGCTTTGGCTGCATTCATATGTATGTTCTGTGCATCTCAGAGGTAAGGTGAATGTCACAAAAATTTGTTCAAAAAAGGGAATTGAGACAAGCTTGTTGACAATTCCTCTGAAACAATGAATATTTCTATCTGAAACATGGTTATAAAAAGAGTCCAGATCAAACAATCAGAAAACCTCCCAGCACTTACTGTGACACAGACAAACAGCACAGTTCAAAGGACTCACTCCCCACAGAAGAGTCTCTAGAGAAATAAATGCATACAACTTTCTAAACCCTGTTTCAAAAGGGAGGTTCCAGAACAAAGTGCTCAGAAGCCACACTGCCTGTCCAGACCTCAACCAGCACTTTCAGAGCAACAACAATTTCAGTGTGTGACATTTCCCACTTTCCAAGAGCTGGACTTTGCAGCACAACAACACAACCTGATGCAAGAGCACAGCCCCACGATGCTCCTGCCTCCCCAACCCACAGACACACAGCTCCTGAGTAACACCCAGTGCTTGGTCACTGCTCAAGCAAAATTCCCTCTGCTCTCAGCCAGATTTTGGTCCAAGGATGAAACACTGGAGGTCACATGGGAGATGCACACTCAGACTGCATGGAGAGACTGTTATAGAAAGAAAATGTATTTTTAAGAGGTACATCTGGAAGGTAAGAATAAACTATCACAGTAACAAAAATACTTTTTAAAATAGAGCACACTTGTTCTATCCCTTTCTGCTGCCAAGAGGAATCAGCAGCAGAGGACTGGAGACAGCAGGGACAGGTGTTTTCTCTAAAAGGAGAATTCATTCTTTTGGCCACCTATACAGCACATTTGGCCAGTGGGTTCAAATCCAAGTGTGGGATCCTTCCATCAACAACATTCAGTCACTGGCAAGCTTTGCTGGAAGCTCTGCAGTTGCCTTTCACATGATCAGATGAAAAGCTGCTTTCTGAGCTGTTTGCCATTCCTTTTTTCTTCTGAACCATGTATTACTTAAAATTATCTGGTAGAGTTACAAATTACGCTAACCAATTCTTTCAGCATGCAAGAATATATGACTGTAAGGAGATTATAAATATATTTTCTTACAGCTGAGCAGTTCAAGCCCAACATTTAAATGTTGGTATAAAAATATGCGAAACCAAATTGTATGACAGAGCTTTCTTTGTCAAAACACAAATGTCTCATAAAATATGCTGTCTGGCATCATAAGTAGTAGGTGATATTTTTCAGAGAAACTTTTTCAAGGAAAAATACCTATTAAAATTAGCAAAAGACATTCAAAATTAAGATTTGATATTTTGTCTTTTTCAAATGGCAACAATTCTGAGGTTTATTATATTTGTTTAAAGATGAACACCAAAATAAAAAAAAAATGAGCTATGCAAAATATTTTTTCAACCCTTCAAACTTCTTAAAATTACTGTTCTTTAGTTGAAAACTGCCTTAAAAACTCTTGTATTTATGCAGTTCCCCTAGCTGCCGTTTTTGTCTCCAATATTTCTCAACAGTTCACAAACCAAAACACAGCATTTCTTTGGCTCAAATCCAAAGAATCTTCACCCATGTAACTTATCAAAAGGGTTGGTAGATTTTAAGTCTTCCCAGCAGCTGGGATCTTTTGGCAGCTCACGTGAGAAGTTGAATTTCCTGGAAAAGAACCACTCTCACCCATCAGCAAACGGCCCCACCAGCACGGGCAGCGCTGCTGCCTTGCAGGAGGGCCAGGGCAAGTACCGAGGTAAAAGGAGTGAACAGTGCCTGCAAAGAGGGGAGGGCAGGGAGGGCAAAGGGAAACCTGCCAGGCTGTGCTGAAGACACGAAATGTCTCTTAGCAAGTGTTGGGCAGAAACCCCAAGGATTGGGGAGTGGTCACCGCCCTTGCCCTGGCAGGAGGGAGAGCCAGGCCTCCAAAGAGGAGGGAATCTGCTGAAGGAGGACAGGGAAGCACCTCCCCAGAGGAATGTTTTCCACTCGGACTCCTGGGCACCAGGGGTGCAGCCAACGGGGTCCCATGGGAAGCAGAGGCTGCTCTGACACAGCACGGCCGGGAGCAGGAACCTGATCTGCACAAGCTCATTTCTGCACTCCTGTGTCCCTGCCTTTCCCTAATTACAGTTCCTCTGTTCAGAGGTATTACATCTCAGTTCTCGAGAGGCAGCTTTGATGATTTCAGAGAAATGAAAGCAACTGGTAGCAAAAACTGGACATTCACTCCAAGTAAAGCAAAAAGTATTAGGCTGCAATTGTATCAAATTATGATCAGTTTTATCCCTCCAAGAAAGGCTTCACAAGTAACCAAAAGACCTGCAGGTACAAATTTTTCAACTCACATAAAGTATTTAGTTTCTTTGCAAGTGTGGAGGGTTTGATCTTCTCTTGCTTTGTGTCAAAGCAAGACGCAAAGCCCTGGATCTATTCAGTTACATTGTGGTCACCCACAACAACATGTTTTTGTCAACAGAGCAAACATCAGGTGACAGACTCTTGTTCTGCATCAGCCTCAAAAGGCTCCTATGTTACACATGCCCCTAAAAGGAAGAAGATAAAAAAATGGAAAAAGCAAAAAACAGAGTTTAAGCTGAGATACAGCCGAGCTTCCTAAAAATCCTTACTATAATCTATTTACATGGTTCCTGCAGAGGCTCTTTGGGTAGACAACTGTTTTATTTATACAGTGCTTTACACTTCAAATTCCAGCAATTTACCTGAACTAAAAACTTCTATTCAGATAAAACCAGAAGAGATCAGAAATCCTCAGCCAGACAATTCCAAATGAAAAACATGCTAGTGACAGATTTTGTGTTGTATTAGGCAAAAATGAGCAGCCTCTGTGGACACTGCACTTCAAACTGGCTGTTATTAAGTATCTCACAGAAGTAAGTCATATTCAAACCCACCTATGACATGACCAGAGGCAAAACCTGACAAGGATGACATCGGACTTCAATGATACTCATCCTGCAAATAAATACAAATATTCTCTCTTGATAGAGACGGTAGATCTTTTTTTTACAAGGCAAATGACTATGAAAATCAGGTGAGCTATGGGTCACATACTGCATTGGTCAGAAATCAGCAGCCTGCATAGCTGCTGAGCATCCTTAATGCAATTTTCATTGCAAAAGTATTCAGCATTTCACTGAATCAGGCACCACAGCCAATGAAAAATTCCTGATTCCAAGAAAATAATCTAAAACACAATGGCCACCACACACAGAAGAATTACTCCCTTTTTACTGTAAGCATTTTGTCCTTTACAGTAACACCCCCCAGGCCCAGCTGCATCCAGGGTCAGGGGCAAAACTGCAGCCTTGTGCCCACCTACTTTTTCATAAACAGGGACAGGAAGCAGATGAACACATTGCAGACAGAAAATCCTGACTACAGGCAAAATAGCAGCAAACAAGACTGGTGGCCAGAGGAACCTTTCCCCCTTCATTGAAACACTTCTCCTTCTCGTGAGTCTGTATTTTCCAGGAGACATAACCCTCCCTTGTCACAAAGCTTCTCTCTAGCTCAAACCTTTAACACACGTTGTCTCTGAAGCAGCAAACAGGTTGGATGTTTTTCATCAGCTGCCAACCTCAGCATGTGCACAGCTCATCTCTGCTGGCTATTCAAGACTTCTCTTCAATCACCTGACTTGTCTGCCCAAGAACCACAGCAGCAGGTTACCCTGTAACCATGAGCTCATTCTGATGTTCAAATCCAGCTAAAATGAATTACTAAACTACTGAAATAAAATAAAACTTGTACAGCAAGATTTCTTGCTGGCCCTACAGGCTGCACTCCGTCTTATATTATACAAGCCCATAAAATATTTAAAGGGACCGTGTCTACACAATTACACATAATTCAGAGGAAAGGACTGTGCTGCTAAATTATATAAATCATGCTGGCATTTGTGTCTATGCAGGACTAGTACTAAATATAATTAAAACACTTGGGTGTTTTTCAAAGAGAAACGATCAGGCTGACTGCATTTGAACAGCAGTTGTTCAACATACTGGTTTCACAGCCACCTTAAACAGCCTGCAGATATAAGGGCAAGATCTCTACAAGAACTTGAGCATTTAAAAGCGCATCTTGCCTGAAATTCAAAACACCTGAGCTGTGCCCCAGCCCCACCACACTGCTGGGCAGGGTGAGCACACCCATGTGCACTTCCACAACTGAAACAGCCTGAAGCTTCTGCACTGAAGTTCTCTGAGGAGCTCAATCCAGACAAGGTATTCAGGGCCATGGACAGCTTTGATTTCACTAGAAACCACATCAAACACTCATGCTGACTTGAAAACACACAAAGGCAACAGCAACTTTTCAAAGATTTCCAGTTTTTTATGAGACAGCAAAGAGCGGGTGATCAAATTTCTCTTCCCCAACATCTCACATTTTCTAGGGCAGAACCTTCTACATCAAAGGATGACATCAGAATGTGGCCAATGTAACACAGTTCTTCACAATTAAAGCAGAGCAAGCACCATTTTCATGGATCGAGTGATGGCCAGACCAGCTGTCAATAAAAGCAAATGAAATTCTCTGCGTGGTCCTGGTTTTACTTTCAAGTCCAGTCTTTGCAGGACCAAGCCTTATTTTGGGTACAACCAGGTAAGAAAAACAAGTGGAACAGTTTGCTAATCAGAGTACGATGAAAATTCAGGAAGTTATGTCAAGTCCCATTAAGAATTTGTGAACATACACAGAAGCCAACTATTCTATGAGATAATTTGAAAGACTGATCCAAATTACTATTAAAACGCTCAAGCTGAGATTTTTTTCACATCCTCCAGCAATTATTTTCCCAGCAGTTATTCCTTTAGTGTATACTGGTAGTGTAACATTATTATTCCATAAAGTTTCCAATTTTTTACATCTAGTAGAAAGGCTCTGCTCTCTCAAGAGAACCATAAAACCCCCTACATTGTACCAAAATACAAGGTAAATTTTGTATTACTACAGAGATTAACAAAATGATGCTTCACTTATACACTATAATATGTATTCTAAATCCTGCAGCTTTGCATTGCCCTTCTCCTCTGGCCCATCCAAAAGCCCACTTCTTGTGCTACACACATCAAAGTGTGATACTGAAACAGAGACCACTCGAAACATCCACACATGCACACAGCCCTATCGTCACCAGGCAGTCTCAGCAAGTGTTTGTCTGCTTAAACCTCAGTGTCACCCGTACATTACAAGGGGAGAGAATAAGGTGGGTTCTTATTTCTTCCTACAGAACAAGATCTCCGGTTTCCAGCAAGCCCTGCCAGATTTGGATCCATTTCCTCGGGACAATTCTTTAAGGAGCTGTGGCTGCCGTCTCTCCCCCAGCGCAGGGATGTGACAGCAGCGTGGTGTCCCCTGGCAGGAGCAGCCCCGTCTGGCCTGACACAAGCATTTAGCCCATGGCAGGCGAGCATCAACACCTCCAGTGCCACCTGCGAACAGCTGACAGCCTGCACAGGGAACAGCCCGCAGGTGTCCCTGGCCCTGCGAGCAGCACGGCTTGGCAGGCAGGAGCCCGCACGCTGCCACCTCCAGATGGCTGCGGAGCAGCCGCGGCACCGAGACCGAGACCGGCTCCGGGAGGGACCGAGACCGGCTCCGGGAGGGACCGTCCGGGAGGGGACCGAGATCGGCTCCGGGAGGGACCGTCCGGGAGGGGACCGGAGCTCCCGGCTCCGGGAGGGACCGAGATCGACTCCGGGAGGGGACCGAGCTCCGCTCGGGGAGGGACCGGAGCTCCCGGCTCGGGGAGGGACCGAGCTCGGCTCCGGGAGGGACCGTCCGGGAAGGGGACCGGAGCGCCCGGCTCCGGGAAGGGGACCCGGGAAGGGACAAAAGCTCCCACTCGGGGACAGCGTCCTGGCTTTCTGCTCGGGGACGGGAGTAACCCTAAGGCTTTGAAGCTCCTGAACGCCAGTGGGGGACAAACTTCACAACCAAGACAACCCAGCAGACTGCAGGAAGCGTCTTGGTCCTTGTGCATGCCCCCTCACCCTACAGCAAGCCATTCATCACTCAGATGTACTTCAGTGGCCACCTGACGCCCCAAACCGGCGGCAGAAGCCTTTCCTAGAGCTGCCCCAAGAACCGGCCGACTCCAGGCTACCCACGAGTCCCTCAGCCAATCTTCCCACACCTCAGGAGGTGTCCTCCCATCTCGGGTAAAAGAACACAAAGCAAATTACCATATAGAATAAAAAAAAAATAATTTCTCTCAGATTAAATAAAGAGCAAGTGAAACTCGCTGTCCTGTAGACCAGGGAAGAACTGTGTGTTCTGGATTTTTCTGCATCTTTGCCCTGCCTTTTAGCTGCCTGGTTGTTTTAAATAACCTCAGGGGTTTCTGTTTTATTATGTTTAAAGGGCGTATTTTCTGTTTGAATTCTTTCACATTTAAGGCTATCATCAGTCATACTGATTTTTCATGGACTAACTAGACTGAAGAAACGAATAATGTGTTATTCCTTACACATAATTTTTCCAAATGGCTTCTTTGCCCAGGGCACAATGTGGTTGAGGCTATGCTGCACTTGTTGCTGACCAATACAAATGCCTGCTGCAATCCCACACAGCATCCTCTGCTCATGGGCTCTGCTGGAAACACAGGTGGCTGCAGTGCTCCAGCACCCAATGCATGAGAAGAAACCACAGCAGGAAAAAAAAGCCCACCATATAGAACTTATATCCAACATGACCCATGCAGCACCACTCTTCATGCACAACTTGCTCGTGCCCCAGGCAAGGGCAGTTTTGGTAGATGCCATCTGTGAGAATTTGAGATTTTTTTTTTCCCAGTAAAATTCCAGACAGAAACACAATATTAGAAATTCCTTGGTCTAGAGCACGAAATTGTCTCAAAGACGTGACACAGTGCAAACTGCAGCTGTAAGAAAGGAGGAATCATTTCCCAGTTCAGCATGACTCCGGCTGTTTGGCAAACAAGCCATAAACAACACAAAGTAGCAATGGCTTCACAAAGGGAAGGGAGCAGCTGAAGGTGGATGTGCTGAATAGTGATGGAAAGCACATTTCAGATGCAGGAAGGAAATGAGACTCAGGCTGCAGGGAGCAAAGAGGGCAGGAGGAAACGACTGAGATTGACCAGGCAAAGAACACAGTGAGGAGAAAACCAAAGCCAAGCTGGCTCCCCACTGCCCTGCCAGCTGTGCAAGCCCAGGGTGGAAACAGCACAAGCAAAAGAAATACACAGCCCACAGTGGAAGTACAGCTCTTCACACAATTTATTTTCATCTTCTGAAGCTGCCAGGATACCCATGTTGCAAAGCAAGGAGGGTTCAGCTGTGTATTGGGTTGACAGAAGAGTGGGGGACAAGGCAAAAACTTTTCAGTGCAATTGCCTGTGGAGTTTGCCCTTTTACTAGAAGTGGAAGGATATTTATAGAATAAAGTTTCACTTCAAGCCCTGTCACATACTATATAACTCAGGAAGTGTCAAAAGTGCAGCAGCAAAACTGAAATGAATTAAAATCATCTTTTGAACTATTTGATGCCTGGCGAAATAGGACATGATGAGCAATGATAGCCTTTGGAACCAAAACAAGAAGAGAATTTCAATCCATCCCTTTAGAGCTTATCTTCCATTTGGAGTATTTTGGGAAGACATTGGTACACATAACTAAGAAACAGACAACTCAGCCACTGACAGAATCTGTAGCTTACAGACCAAAAATGGTGCTTTGTTTACCACCAGTCTGCATCATCAGAGCAGTCAGGTCTGTGACTCACACACCAGTGCACTGCTCAAGTGCATTTCCAAGGATACTCCCACCTTCACTCTGTCCAATGAGTTTTTCCATTGCACTCTTACATGCTGGAATTAATTTTTCAGTCACAAAAGAAGATGCAAGAAATGTACCAGTATGAAGAAAAGATAGCTAATGAATTTGAAAGAATGTCTTAAAAAAAGATAAATCCACACACAATGGCAATTCTTTCTGTGCACGTCAGACACAAGACAGAGAAAAACCAGGCAACATTCAGTAGTGCCATCAGTAACAACTGATCATCCTGGTAGCAAACACATACAGCCTGATGCCTGGCAGCAGCAAACTTCAAGTATTCCATTGTGAGAGCTAAATAAAAACTCAAACACATCCTCAAGCTCAGTTAATCCTGGTACAAACAGAACAAGGAAACAAAAGCACTTTTACACCTATTCTAGGGGTTGCTCCAAGCTATACCACGTATCAATTACTCAAAAGTAACAAGTCCTTCAGGAATCAGAGCACAAGGCATAGCCAGAAGACAATTTCTAGAAATGAAGGAGAAATTTTAAGTATCTACACACTATAATCCACAAGTCTTGTCAAATAAAAAGACAGAGGAAGGAATAATCATGATTTTCTTGAAAGAAAACAGAATTCTAACTTTTCAGCTACAAAAATTTCCTCAGATTTTACTGTTGAGGGCAGGCAATTAAGTGAATTATCACCTGCTACATTGGAGTACTTTTCCCCAACTGCAGGACATTTGGTGTTGAAACAATTCCCACTATCACATTGCTTTCTTACTGCTATCAGTGTATTACTGAATGACTGCAAGTTCAAGCCATGGCAGTTCCTTCCAGCTGTTGCAGGCACTTTGCTGTCCCAGTGCACACACCTTTTCCTGTCACCAAACCATGTGCAGGTACCCAGCTCCAGAGCATTACAGACATCACAAAGTGGCCTTACAACTCTTCAAGCCCTCCCCTGGGCATGGCTTAATTTCCTGAACTGCAGCAAAGAAAAATATGCCACAGTAGGAAAGAGTTTAATATCAAACTGATTTGTAAGATTGTTTGTTTGCTCTGTGTACTGAAACAAAACAATTCATTTCAGAACTGCTGAGATTTTTGTTTTTTTCTTTTTTTTTAATAAAAATAACTAAATTAGACATTAAAAATTTTAAAATAACCTCAGGACCTTTGTTTTCTACTTAAAGGAATTTCGTCCTTTTTATCATCGTGTCCTCAGCTTGCTTGTGGGTGAGGGGAAGGCTTGGGGCCATTCCTGACCCAAGAAAAAGGGACACAGATGCTGCAGACCTGTCTGAAAAAGGCATCGCTGAGTCCCTCAAAGCAGTTTTAGGGAAAAGGCTTTTGAATGATGGACCCAAACTCTGTCTCGGTTCAGTGCAAGCCTGACTAGTGCCCAGTACTATTTTAAAGACTTCTACAGAAATGCCTTGAAAGTGTTTTCATTTCTTGCATATTACCAGAGACAGTAAATTCTACCCATCTTCCAACCAAGAGGTGAAACCCCTCCCTCTATTTTGTTATTTTCTTAGTTCTATTTTGCAATCTGTCAAGCAGGGTTCAAAAAGGAATATAATTAAAATTTACTCTTCAGAACCAATTTTTTATCTTTTTTACCCACAGATCCAGTGGAGAGGAGGAGAGAGGGAAGATGAACAAAAAAAAAAAAAAAAAAAGAAAAAAGACAAAAAAAAAGACTTCCTGTCACATAAATAATGAAAAAGATGCTCAAAGACTGAAAATTTCACATGCAGCTTTTGAAGTTATTTTCTACTTCTTTATATTTTGTTGCATGCTTTACCTGCTGGATTTTTTTCCCTTGGTAGCTTGACAAGTTCTTTTTAAAACATATTTTTAAAAGGCAGTTCAAGAAGTTTTCACTGATCTTGTCCAAATAAAAGGAAGATTCTTTTTGTTGAGTATGCAAACTGCAATCCTTTGAACAAAAGGCACTTGCCCACATGATGCCAAATCTTTTCTCAGCTGAGAGCTTACACAATGCAGGCTCCATCCACAATAACACAAGTGCAGTAGGGAGGAAAAATTAAATTTAAGCCAATCTCCTGCTTTGGCCAGGCACACCACACAGAAACCTGCTTTTTGTCATTTAGGCATGAGGAGGTGTGATGTTTTCTGCATCACCTTCCTGCGGAGCCAAGGCCCGGGTGCGGCGCTGAGATGGCAGAGTGGTGCCCGTGTGTGCCACGAGCGGGCAGCTCCGCCAGCCAAGGACGAGAACAAACCTCCCAGTGCTCGAGCTCATTTCCTCACAGCTTGCTGAGTTATCCTCAAAATGGGTACAAAACAAAAGCAAATCTCCGGAAAACCACTCAGCTGTAATCTCTGTGGACATTTCCAGCACTGGCCAGCCAAAAGGCAAGGCTCCCCTTTCTCCTCAGCTCACCTTTGCTCAGCTGTGCTTTCTCCTTGCTCTCCTGTTAACCCCTTGCAAAAGGCAGTGCTTGCCACAGCCCAGCACAACCCACACATCTGGAACTCTTCACACAGGGACGTCGGGACCCCCGCTGCTGTCCCCCTTCACCCCACACCGCCGGGTGCCCTGCCCGGTGTGAGGGAGGTGCCAGGCAGAGCACAGACCTCATTCTTCTGCTGCTCCCAGTCTGGGCAAGATGTGGGTAGCACAAACTAAAGAAACCCAATCTCTCTGGAAGTAAAGGGCGAGCCTTTTGGAAAAGGGCTCAGTGAAAATACTCCATGCTTCAGAGAGCTTGCAAAAGCTGGGAGAAGTCCCATTGCAAAGCACTGCTGCTCGCGGCGTTCCAGCCTCCATCCTGTTAGTTTTATCGTGGCTCTATCTCCTGGGAAGAACTTGGAGAACCAGATGCATTGACCTCCAAATCCCTTGTTGCTATTGCTCTTAAATTAACTCCAAATTAATCATGTCACAACAGGCACAAGGGTGCTGAGAAGACCTTCACCAGCCAGAGGTCCACAGCAGTAACCGCCCTGTGAGCACACCCACACTCAACACCAGAAAAGTGGTTTGAATCAGCACTTCTCACACCCAGATAAACACAGTAGTGAAGCAGATGAATACACAATGGTACATATAATTGCTTTCCTTTTCCTTTGCTTGCTTCAGGCAAAAAGAACACAAGCCAGAAAGTCCACAAGCCTAAATGTGGACTCACTGTATTAGCAGCCTGCCTTTGTGGTCTCCCAGCATAAAGAACAAGGAAATCAAAGGTTTGAAAACTATCTTTTCCAAGCCAAATGGATTCCTTTAAGTCACTGATAGCGTTGCAGAAAACTCCCCTGTGAGGATGAAGAGGATGATGCATTAGATATACTGTCCTGAGGTAAGTTACGAGTCCTGCATGTGGCCAGGGCATAGAAAGTTTTCCTCATGATTACACAGAATGACTGTAAGACTTATTGTATGCACATGTAATTAACTGCAGAGCCCGTAGAACCTTGAATGAAAACACAACAGGCCATAGCATCTTCTTGCAAACTCCTCCTAGTGAAGAAGTTCAGGAGTAAAATGTAGGGACATAAAGTAGGCGTGTGGGATACCAAACTCCTCAGCTTACATGACCATACTGATGAGACAGCATTCCCATCACTCCAGTAGGAGTTTTCCCACCTCCCAGTAAAAAAAAAATCTCTCTCTTCCTCATACAGCAGTAGGACAGGAACAATTAACTAACTCAACAAAGAGCCTCCTTGAAACAGCAGTTTCATGAGTGGTTTCAGAAACAGAACAGAGGTAAAACTGTGTTTGCTGGTGTGGTACAGGCCTACAACTCTCCAGATTATTGACAGGAAGCTGCTATTCACAGCAAAGCCTCTCAAGCACTTCAGCCTCATGGTTTTCCAGACACACTGCATAAATCCCAAGTAATGCTTCCCAGTAGCAGTCACAACTGTGAGAGCAGCATCTTTTTTCAGTCTCTGGTTTACACTACAGCCTTTCACTTTAAAATGCCTTCCACACTTTCGGGACAAATGAGAACAAGCTTTTTTTTCTTTACATCCCAGAGATAGCAGCATCAAAGACATGTTACACACACATGAGCACACAGTCCACCTCCTCAGCCCAAGAGGCCAGGTGACCTAAAACACGAAGAGATTTGAAGAATGTATTCTGATACCAGTTACTGACACTGGATCACTACATTTTAAGTAAGTACTACAACAATAAGCGGTATCATAACAGATTCTCTGGCATCTCCACTGTTCATTCTTCCCTTTATACATTGGCACCACTATCATTATCATGATGAAAGCTTTGAGCTCAGTTTATCATCTCAGTGTGTGAATGGCTGCACAAGGAAGGATTAACACACATTTGTAATGTAACAGTAAATGTAATTCCAATTTGTAGGCCTACATCTGCTGCCTCTCTTTCTTTCAACAAGAATAATGAACATCATTCAGAAGCACATTTTAGTTTCAGCTTATTCCCACTGCCAGATCTCCCACATCGCATGTGCACCCTCAGAGGGCAAAAGAGCAAGTCCTACCATAAAAGCTCGATCCTATTTGCACTTAAACATCCTTCCTAACCCAGAGGAACATCAGGATCTGCTGATTCGCTCTGACACACATCACTGCAAACCAGAGAGTGTTTTAGTGAACCCTTTTCAGCTTTTCCAGTTGCTTCTTCACCTGAGCAAGTTCACTCTCTGAGAACTCCAGGCTCCACCTCTGCAGGTTCACCCTGGAGCCACGTGTGCCCCCCATGCTAGGGCAGAGCTCTGTGTCCCTCACCAGCAGCAGAGGAAACCACGAGCCCTTTGCTGGAAAGGCACATGATGTGTGGCACACACACCAAGCTATCACAAGGTTCTGCTGACTAAATTAGCTGAGCTCCAGAAGACAGCTCTTCACGGGACCCAGCGAATCACTTTAAGGACCATGAAGTTGACACTTATCCAAAGATAAGGAGAAAGCAGAAAGCAAAACAGCAAAATGCAAACCATTCCTGATTCACCAACTGCTTCCACTGTTACAGAGGCACTAATTTATCACAGTGTTGGAACTGTCTTGTTCCTGTTCACATTCTTATAGATCATGATGGAAAATTTCTAGGGTATAAAAAAAGAGCTATTTTGTCTTTTCTGACTCTCAGAGATAAGGAAATGCATCAGACTCTTCCAAGAATTCTGCTGGAGTTCATGTGGGCTGGGAGAAGGAAGAAGAGGAGGAAGACTACAACCTCTGTTGTTTTTCCCCACAGTTTTGCCAGATACAAAGCAAACCAGCATGAATTCAAATTTATTCTTTCAATCAAGTGATGCTCTGAGATAGCTATTCATGAGCTTCCCACATTTGTGATGCCTGAATGACCCACAGAGAATTCGCATTTGTCAAGTTTAAAATTTCACTTGCCTCTGAGTGCAGCCTGGAGTCTCTGAGCTCCACAAGCTGCTCCTGAGGGACAGAGGCAGAGCTCCCACCGGCAGCTTTGTGTTTCCACAGGTCATCCACAGCTCTCCAGCTCCTCCAGCACTGCCAATGGACCTCCACACTGGCAAAATCCTGCAGCCCTCTGCTAAGGGAAAACCATCAGCAGGGTCTCTTCTCAGACAGGAATGAGCAAAGAGACCAGAAGTATTTTTATAACCTGGCTGAGCAACTCAAAGCCAATCCAAATACACCAATTACCACAAGAGTCTTCACATGGTTAAAATGTTTGCCACATTCAGTTCAGGCACTGGACCCACTTCTCCTTCCAACTGCAGCTTCTACGCCATTTTAATGCAGAAAACTCAACAGTTAATTCACAGGACTAAACATTTAAACACGTTGATGCAGCTTCATGCATTGGCAAGAATAGCATTTAAAATTCTTACAGTACCAAAAGTGAAGATTTCAAACAAACATGGAATGCATTAAATCCTTGAATTTTCACTGAAGCATTGTGATGAATTAATCTCCATTAATTTAATCTCAACTCTCAAGATTAAAGCAGTGCAATCAATTTAATTTCTCTTTTCTAATGTCCACACCTGAAGTTACAACTCATTCATGATCACAGGAGCATGCACCAGTTCACCAGTGCGTCCCAATTGTTGCTGAGAGCAGGTCCCACTGCAGAAATCCTACTCGGTTGCTGTGGAAGGCCACACTCATTATCTCAGTTCTGGTGGGTCCTCCCAGCAATGCCTCCTCCCTTTGCCATGGCAGCAAGCACTGCACGGGGCAGCCACCTGCACCAAAGAGCCTTTGGGCAGCGGGCACCTGAACCTGGCACCGCGGTGTGTGGGCAGTGGCAGGGGACAGGCGGCCGGAGAGCGCCCTGGCACAGCAGCCTGCCCTGCAGGGGGACAGGGCACGCTGGCAGAGATGCTGCAGTAGGGATAAAGAGAGGATTAAATCCACTCTGGCTGAGGCAGTGTTGGGGTACCTGAGCACCGTGACAGAAAGTGCTGCTGAAGATACGTGTCCACCAACCAATTTCTGGGGAAGCACAGCAGAAGAGGAAGCAAAAGCAGGAATTAGCAGGCTGCTCTGAAGGCAGATGTTTATTCAAGGCTGCTTCTGCATACATAAACCAGGCACAAAAGGAAAGGCTTTTATTTGGTTAACGCACTGAAAAGCGAATGCTTTCGTTATTTGCGATTTTACAATGTTAATCCTGAAAGAATAGCTGGACTGGAGCTATTTATCATCTGGCACTCTATACTTTCTTTCCATAGAAGGAAATGAAAAAGGCCAGGAAGGTTCAGCCAATTTGTCTTTTAATACTCTTTATTGGTTCATTAATGATTAATTCTTTTTAACACTCTGCCCTAGATCCTAAATTCACAATGGCTCAATTTAGATGAAAGATTTCAATTCCCCATCTCTCCTCCTTCTTCTCTTCTGTTTCCTGAGCCCATGCAAAAAAAAAAAAAAAAAAAGCAACAAGAACCAACAAAAAACAAAACACCAAACCACTGCTCAGCACACTGCTGTCAAAGGAAATCCTCCCAGACAGAAAAGCCTCTCTGGAGGATTAAGTGGTGCAAAAGATGAAACAAGCAAAGAACACAACTCAAACCCAGTCCTGAAGAGCCACAAACAGTATAAGATCCACTCAATAATTAAAATATCTGCCACCACTTAGATACCAAGTCTATAACTTATTTCTGCCTAGCACTGCACTACTGCAGCATTCAACTGTGTTTAGTAACTGAATTCTTCCTTTGGACGGAACATGGATTTATTTCATCAGCAAACTATTAAGAACAGAAAATGCTATTGTTCCACAAACAGAAATCAAAGAAAGCTCTTAGAAATGTCACCTAACCAGAACACTTGAACATTTCCTTTGGATTAAAGAAAGCTACAACCCTGATCACAGTGGTCTTTACAAGTTCCACAAGAATTTAATAACAATGCATTTGTCACTGCACTGTCCTAGATGCTGGAACATGCAGACGAATATTCTGTCTACATCGAGTTTCCTTCAGCATTTCAGTCCATCTCTTCACAGCATTTCCTGGAGCTGTAAAAGAATCAGATGAACAGCAGAGGTGTCTCAGATTCCTACCACAACTATCAGTACAACTCCTGTTTAGATAAGGAAGCAATGAAATAACCCCCTTGACAGTGTGCTCTGAGGATCTCTGGAGGAATTACACCATTTCTGTTCACTATTTTTACTAATCTGCTTACATGCTGTTACTAGCTGTTGCAGTTCAAATATATATTTACATCAAAGTACACTTGACAAGACTGTAGCTCTCCCATTCACCTCAAATGAAGAGAAACACACGTAAACATGCACTTCCACACAAAGCAATTAGCCCAGGTCACACATTTATCTGAATCACAGCAGCTTTCTTTCTAACTTAAGAAGGAAGAAATACAAAAACACAACAACAAAGAAAACCAACCAAAAAAAAACCCCAAAACAAAAAAACCCCACAAAACAACAACTAAAAAACCCACTACAAAGTACTTCAGTTCCCTAGATAGAATAGTATTTTTGGCCTAAGGACACTGACAGCACCATTCCACAATTTACTCAGAAAGCTAAAAGCTTGAGTACCACAGCCAGGACTGTTACTCTGAACTTCAAAGTTAATGGGGAGATCTTTGAAAGGACTTAACACTTGAGAAGCTGGATGGTCTCGAGCCAGGTGTCTGAATGGCAGGAATTGGAACATCCCCCGGTCAGTATTGCTAAAAACACATTTTCCACAATGACATGCTGAGCATTCTGCACTCAGCCACATTACTTCAGACAGTTCCCCACTGTCATTAACCATAAACCAATCTGTGCAAGAACAAAACAATGCTGCCTGAATCTTTCTGTAACTCTGTAATCACATAGGTAATCAACACTGTTGGAAATGCCTCTAGAGCTTAATAGTCCCCAATAATTCATCACTAATTCTGCTTTTTCATTCCCTTCCTCATCCCATGTTGTGATTCTCATCACTATCAAACTGGAAAGACTGGAAACTATTACCAAAATTACTGGGCTTAAGCAACTCAGTTTTTATCAATACAGCATTATGTCATTTTTTCCTGGATAAAAAGGATTTTCAAGATCACCCATTTCTGTGTTACTGAGCATTCCAAGGGTATGAAAGTTCTGTTTCACTTGAGCCTTTCTACTTAACAGTTTGCAGACTGCCTTGGCAACCCCAGGGGTATGAAAATCCTTAAGGAGGGATCCCTTGAGAGCATCACCGTGTCAGGTTTACTGCTGTGTGTTGATCATCCTGAGTGCTGGGAAAAGCAGAAGCTCCCCAGGGACTTCCCAGCCACTGTAATCTGCTCCACACACAACACAAAGCACATCCAAACAACCTGCAGCTCCTGTCCATGGCCATCTTTTCTTCAAACTTCCTCCAGACTTTTTGCACCATCAGTCCCTGGGAACAAGCCAACTTCAGGAGCTGCCAAAGCTGCCAAATTTTTTTTTTGGCCATTAGTGGCACAATGTGCCCCAGGAAAGCAATGCCAGCAGCAGCTCCTGATTGCAGGCAAAGCTTCAAATCACTCTGAAGGGGTTGGAGTGCCACAACTGTGTTTCTGCCTGCTCTACTCCTGATTACACACACAAGCCACAAAGGTTGCAGTTCCATGTGAGGAGGGGGGGGGAAAAAAAAAAAAAGTCTGCCCTCTTATGTTATTTTAAGCAACTACACAGCCCAATTGACTTCAGAGGACCTACTCACATGCCAAGCTGGACATATGTTTAAATACTTCCCTGAAATAATGCCAGATACTACCTCACCAAACCCTCTGCTGCCCCTTCACCTTCATTCTCCTCCTGAGGTGCTTAGAGCCTGCTCTGAAAGGACACTCCTGACTGTGGGAACAGTGGTGTCCACACAGATGATGCTCAGGAACATTGTAAAATCCTGGTCCAAGTGCACACACAGCCTGCAGCTTGCCTGAGCTCACAGCTACAGCGTTTTTTGTTTGCATTTCCAGGTGAAAGAAAGATCAGAGTCTTCTCTTGTGTTTGCCAAATGTGGCACTTCCTCACATAGCATCTTTTCCTGTGAAAGTCAACCCCTGAATTTTAGTCTGGCACAAACACACCTACTAAAACTATTTCATGTAGGTCAGCTCAAGAAACACTCAGTTAACTCCCACCTGGCTGGAGCAGCACGAACACATGCAACGTGCTGGATCAGCCCCTGCTCTCACTCCACAGCAATTCAGGAGTACCAGCACTGTTATAATCTGGTGCAGAGATGGTGTCAGATTTCATAACTATACTACTGTATTTATGCCAGCTGCAGATAAAGATACACTCCCCCTCTCCCCAGTTCTTAAAAAAAAGTCAGTAAACCATAAACTTTATAGACCCTCTGAAGTGCAAAGCGAAGTGAATGCCTGCTTTTGTTTGGATTCATTATGCACTTTCCTTATATATTCCGAAGAGCTGAGAAGGCACCCAAGAGAAACAGCTTGTAATCATCTGATATCTCCATGTGACCTCCCTCTGCAATTTGCATTGGCTTTGAGTTTCCAGATGAAGACGTCGGACGAAATAGTGCTAGGATTAATTTTAGCCTCCTTCTCAAGATGACTTGCTGATACCAAAAAAAGGTTATAATACTTCACAGAGCAGAATATTCTCCTTGCCAACATGATCTGTTTCAGGCTTCTCAGAACTGAAAGAAAGTGTGGAAAAACAATTCCAAGCAAAGAGGTGCTGTGAGCTTTGAGAGCTGAGAAAGAATTAAAATAGCTTCATTCTTCTCAGTTTGCAAATCAGGCTCAACAGCGGGCACAGGTCTGAACATAACAACACCTCCCTGAAATGAGACATCCACTACAACTCGTCAAAAGATGGTACAAACACAGTTTTGGTACATTGATAGAACAAATTCCTCCAGTTTTTAATTTCCAAGTACCTGCAGTAATAAACTGTGGAAGGTTTAGTGCCACGAGGGGCAAAGGCATTTTTACAGCGACAGCCTAAACCCCACAGCAGCCCTGCAGAAATGCACACCAGTCCATTAACTTTGGCATGTACTGCAGAGCTAACACAGCTTCAAGACCGTATTACCACCATTTTTCAAGCCTGTTTGTTGAGAATGGCTCTAGAGAAAGCAATCAAGCCTTTCTGAATCCCCACTGTAAAGAAAAAGAGCCCAAATCTGCCCTCTCTTACACACTACCAGCCTGCCTGCAGTCCCTGAACAGATGCACTTTGAATTATAGTCATGCAACTTTTAAAAATGAGCTCAGGCTTTGGTACCTTTCAGTGTCCTTGTCAGACAAAATATTATCAGGTGTGATTGTAAAGAGATCTTCTTCAAACAATTTTCAGAGCAAAACAAAATCAACTTGGTAGCACAGCGATGCTTTTCTGGCAGTGCAATGAAAACCTGAAGGAGTGAAAAGTGCTGAATGCCAGGGATGCCAAGCCAAGGGATGAGCAGAGGCTGGGGGTGTTTCTGAGAGCATCTAAAGCACACTGAATTCTCTAAGCACCCCAGAGCTGAGGGGTTTTTGCCACGTGCCGAAGTCACTGCCTCAGCTCACAGGGCAGCAAGTGCTCGCTGTGGCAGGGGTGAGACCACTCACTCCTGACGTGCCAGCCTGACCTTCTCCTCCCTGCTACAAACCCACTCACCAAGGAAAACTCCTGTGACTTGGCCTCTCTGCCACAGAAAGAGCAATTAACTTACTGGGGTCTGGTCTACACACAAAAACCAGCAGCACTGTCTCCATCTCCATTGCCCTGGAACTTGTGTGTGGGAAGAACAGTATTTTACACACATTTGGGGGGATTTCTGAGTATTTGAGATGTATTTACTGTGCTTATCACAAGGCATATTTGCAAGCAAGCAAACTCAAGGGTGAGTACATATTTCTGTCCAGACAAGCTCAGGAAAAATTCTAACAAGACTGAGTCGTGACTAAAAATACATTTAATCATGCTCTAATACTTAGATTATTAATAAACTACACTGATCTATTTTACATTCACTACACCATAAATGAATTACAGTGGAAGTTACAGCACATCATGGTGATTATATTTGTTATATTACCTTTCTCTTGCTGTGAATAATTGCTTGACTCCATCAGGACATGGCTGCTGGCTTGTAAGTGGACTTCAAGGGATTATTTTTTGAAAAATTAGGCTCAAATGAGACTTTCCAACAGAGTCTACACTTTCAGCATTTGAGCATGAACAGGAGTGAAACCTGGGGCAAAAAGATACAGAAGCAGAAAAATATCCAAGTTCAACACAGGCAGCACAAAATGCTGTCTTACCAACAGCCTGAGCAGAGAGTGAAAATCAGCAGATGAATTAGAGACAAATACACCAACAGTCTGGGAAGTCTCGGCACAAGGACATCTGCCTTGGAAAGCTGTGGAAAGGATGTGGAAAATCAAGCAACACAGGGCAGAGAAAATGTGAGTCAGCCCCATGGGCAGGGATGAACAAATCTGCTGGAGAGCATGAACCAGCCAGGGCGAGGAGGTGAAAACCTGGCCACAACCAAAGCCAGCAGGAATCAGCAGCTCCAGCACATGCAGGCAAACAACATGGCCCTACAAATGTCATGTTTGGGGTGGTGGGAGCCCGAGGAGGGAGGGAGGTTTCTGGGGGCAGCGGCAGCTGTGGCTCCCCAGGCAGCCCCAAAGGGGCCAGGATGGAGCCCTGCCACACCTGCTGCTGCCACCACGATGCCACCTCTGCTCCCAGGGCCACCCCAGCACTTGCAGGGACCGGGGGCAGCGCTCGGGGGGTGCACAGGGCAACCACAGCCCCTGCCACCGGCAGCTTCTCCCCGTGCCACAGCCCCTGGGACGCTGCTGCCAGGGACAGCTGGCACATTTGAGGGCAGACTGAATAAAAGACCTGGTGTGTAACCCTACGCTTGAGATGCTCTGGCGTTTCATCCCTGACATTCAGATGGCCCTGGTGCCCAGAGCCCACCTCAGCAACAGCCACCCCTGCAGCAGGAGGGCACAAGGACCTCTGCAGAGCAAATACCCAAAGCCCAAATACTCCCAACCAAAAAGAGCACATTCCTTCTTAAAAGCTGCTACAAAGGTGGTTTGGTTCTTCTTTTGTTTCATCTGGGATTTTTTAAATCACGTATATTTAATACCTCAAGTTCGTTAGAAAGTATTTTGAGAATTAAAGCTGAAGTCAGACAGCAGCAGGTGGATCTTTGGAAACCTTCAAAGAAATACAGGGTTCACTGGTTTGTCTTTTGTGTGAAGTTAAAAGATTGGGTGTATTTATGGACTGAGAATAAAGTGGTGTTTGAGCAAACACAGTCTGTCTCAGTACAAAAAAAAAGTCAAATGGCAAAAAGCAATTAAAGGGAAAGGATAGAATCTCATAATTTTATAAATACAGCACACAAAGACAAATGCAAGGGAGGAGTGATTGAATTAGAGGAGTAGTGGTCCAATTGCTACATGAAAGTACTTCTGCATATGCTGCAGCAGATGAAAAATATTAAACAAACACTCTATGTGCCTTTGCTTCGTGTATGCGACACAGTTTGTCCCCAAAACCTTGCAAAAAATCAAAAGAACCTCAGGATTATGAGAAGCCATTAAGAATTTAAGCTGCCATATATTCAGAGATGAATACTGCCGAAGCAACAGCGATCGTATCATTTGTTTCAGTACATTAAAGAATACAAATTAACTTAGCTAATAAAACCCCAGCTAATACTCCCTCTTATTTTATGCCTTATATTTGAAAAAAAAGATGTTGTGAAGGTTTAAGAATTAACCGAATAAAATGCAAAAAAATACACCGCAGCTCTCCTCCAAAAGGAAAACTGTCAAGCCATTACTCTAACCAATTAATCACATCAGGAGGACACCACATGAGCTTTTAGAGTTTTCAGCACTATACACTGAACACCAAATTCAATTAACTCCCCTGAGCTCCTGATAGTAGGGTGGGAGGTATGATTTTACACAGCACGGTGTAATTTGTCCCTATTATTATACACATGCCTTTAAAAAAAATAAATCTAAATGAACAACCAAGTAAACTATCAGTTTTCATGATATTCACTTCCTATTATTCCTTCCAAACTATTTAATCTCTCCTAAAGTTAGTTCTGCATGGAAGAACAAAAATTAAAAGAAACTGTCAGACCCATAAATCATGCCTTGCTTTACATACCCCCTCATTAGAAGTTACAAGTCTAATACTTAATTTCCAATTAATTAATTACTAGTAAAACCCATTATGACAAAGTTTTCACAGAATAAAAGTGAAAAGTAAAATCTGGGAAAAAATTGAGTAAGAGCTGTCACCAGAGTAAGAGACTGGTTTGAATTTTTTTCAAATTTGTAGAAATATTGTAATTTAAGCTTTCTTTTTACAAAAACGGTCAGCTGTCTTTTGTTGTTGTTAGCTCAGCAACTCCATAATTTTGAAAAAAAATTACATTTCCAAAGTCATAAAACTAAGTAATTCAAAGCAGGTAATTCATCTATGCAAAAATTTAAAGACTTTTCTAGTCTTTAGGTTTCCTGTCTTTTAAAATAATTTGCAGGAAATCATGTGCACAATTCCAACATAAAGAAATACTAGAGAAGGAAAAAAGCTCCATATAAATATATTGTAATATTGACAGAATATATATACAGACATCTTGCTACCAGAATGAGACTGGTTCAGCTACAGAATATAAACTTACTGAAAATGGCCAATTCACTTAAAAATTTATTTACTGAATGCTTGAAAACACCTTGTCATGAGCAATACACAGAACAAGAATTCATCACACCAATTCAATTAAATTAATAACTTTAGACATTGTACACTTTTTCCCTCAAGCAGTTTATTTTCTCAGTGAAAAATAAAACCTACTTTTCTCAAGCATGCAATTATTTGATCAGTTTTTATCTCATCTTTCAATAAAAGCCCATAAAGAAGAGAGAGAAGTTTCAGTATAAACCAAACTGTCCCAGAAACATATTCTCAGAATCTCCAAGAATTTTACACGTCACTTAATCAGACCTACAAATAAATTATCAGTTTTAATTGGATCACTCATAGCATCTCTCCAAAACTATTTCTTCATCTCTGTTTACCTGCTCCAAAACAAGAGGAAAGAGGATGTGCGTATTTATTATTGGGTAATTTAATTAAGCCATCTGTGATCAAGCATTCTATAATTAACATATGCTTACAGATATGGTGTCATCCAAATTACCTACACTCTAATCTCGACAGAAGTGAATTTTGATCTTTTTATTAACTCATCTACGGAGCACATTTCCCAGGCTCTGGACAAAGGGCACTTTGTTAGCAGTGAACCCTGGCTGTAAGAACACCTGGCACTGCCCTGAACTGCTCCAGTGTCTTGGCAAACCCCAGCTCCGGGCCCTGGAAGAGAGGAAAATAAAGGAGAAAAAAGCCACTACCTGTCTGAACAGCTTTACAGGAGATAAACTCTTTGTCCTTGAAAAGCTTTTTACATTCTGTGTCCAGTACAAGCTTCCTGCCAGGAGCACTCACGTTCAGGAGAGGATCCCGGCCGCTGTGACCTCGCCTGTGCCACCTCAGTGCCTGGCACGTGGCACAAGCCTCAGAACCATCGTGCCAGGCTGGACAGTCTCTGCTTCCTCCTCATTTAAGGTGGGTTTTTTAATCACAGTTGGCACAAACAGGACTAATAAGAATCCCACCCATTAACAACAGGGCTGAATCCAGAGAGGTCTCCAAGATAAACTTTCCAAAAAAGCAAATCATTATACCACCATACATTTTCCTGCCATCTGCCTTAGGATATGGAGATCAGGACCAAAGATCCATATCCAAAAAAAGTGGCTGGACTCACTGGTCAAACTAGAAATGAGGAGAGAAGATGATGTGATCCCTGCTGAACACAGTCCTGTACAGAAAACATCTGTCCAAGAATGGTGTTTCCACTTGAACCTACTCTGAGATCCCTTGTTCTGTGTAAGTTTGGCCCCAAGTCTTTGAAGAGCAACAAGGTTTTCCAAAAATACAGACTGAGGAAAGCAGCAACTCACTGCAAGTGAGATCCGATGCTGAAGTGTCTTCAGGAAAATGGAGGTAGTAAAGACTTGGAAATGAAACTGCATCTGGCCAGCAGACAGGAACAACCCACAGGGCTGAAGGGAATGAAGAAAATCCATCCATTTGAAGGGTATTTGAAAAGTGAAAGAGGCAAAGAAGATAGGAAAAAGTAATTTTCACATTAAATACCACCAGCCACAACCACTAAGGAAAAAGCTTTCCTAGCACGTCTCCCTGTTTTCCCAGCCAAAGCTGGTGTGAAAACAAGACCCAGATATCTCCTTGTGATATTCTCCCGTTGCTTTACTGCAGTCTCTAGACTCTGTAAAAACCAGACATTTTAATTTGGTTTTCAATGTCAAATAACTGATTTCAAGTGCATTTCCCACAGCAATCCATACATTCTTTGGCTTTCTACTTTTAAACGCATGATAGCTTGCAGTTCTCTGAGGCTGCAGTATATATTATACTGCAAAATTACCATGTCAACAAATAACTTCTCTTTACTTGTAAACAGATCCTTTCTGTGAGCTGGCAGATGTCTGCCAAATTACACTTTTACTCATCGAGATATTCATTGGGAAAAATATCAGTAAGATACAACCCTCTTGTGCAGTGAGCAGCAACAAAAGACTCGATGGAGAATGACTCCAGCGAAATACTCATCTCTCAGCAGTAAAAGGCAGTTCTGAGAACTGGTGTGCTAGCAAGGGATCTCAGCCCCTTGAGGAGAGCAGTTGTCTGATAAATTCTTTACACAGGGGATGTGTAATTCAAAACCAATCAATAAGCAGGTGCCAAATTTTCAGAAAATGTGTCCTGGAGTGCACATCCCAAGGGGCAGAGAGGTGCTGTTAGATGTGCACGTGGACTGAGGCTACAGACACAAGCAGCAGGTGAATTCACACCTTTGGAGGCACACAGAGGTCACCTGGCCCCACATGTCAAGCTCTCATCCCTCATTGCACAGATCAGCTCCCGCTCCAGACTGACCCCAGAGGGAATGGGATGCTCAGCTGACTTTCCAGAGGTGCTTCAGACCCTCAGCACCACTGTCCCCTTCTGCCATGTATTCCACCCATGCCAAAGCACCCCTGGAGCACAGCCTCCCCAGACATTCTGGGGTTCTTAGAGGGGCCACACCAGGAGACCCCCCCATGCCTGTCCTGTCTCTCACCTCACGTGGATGCAGCTCTGGCACAGGGCAACACACGAAATGGGCAGAACTCGAGAGCTTCCCCCTGATTCAATTAATCAGACAACAGCCTATTCCTTACTGGGGTAATTTAAGCCACTACTTGAAGAGTCATTGTTTATACTGGTCACCAGTGTGTCAGTTTTAGTGTTTTAAAAGCTGTGCTGATTATAAAACACATGAACAGATTTTTTAAAAATAGTAACTAGGTGCATATACACAACTTTAATCTTCAGAACCCGAGGAAAGGATCAAAACCACAAACTTCCCAAGGAAGAAGGCATCACATCACTCCTGAAATGGCAACAAGTGTGCCCATTGGCAGTTTACATCAAGGGAGATTTAATCCTCATAGAGGAGCCTGTTTTAGGCAGAGGTAAGATGCTGCTGTTATGGACACAGGCATAATTCCTGTTTCTGGAGATAACACCAGAGGAGGCAGCACAGACTCGGAACTGTTGTGGTGGAAGCTCCTGCAGACAACACAATCAAAGCCCTGCAAAGCCCCCCACAGCTCTCTTACCTTTCCAAAGCAAGAATTAATAAAATCCATGCAGGATGTCATGCAAGAGCCTCGTAAGGAACACTTCTTCCTCCAGGGAGGGGAAGACCAGGGGAAAGGGTGAGTTCTCCCATGGACACAGCTGACAGCTCTAAGAGCTGAGTAACAACACCCTTTTGGTCCTGCAGCCCCACTGGGACATGCTCCTCTTTTCTGGTGCCTTTTACTCAAGAGGACTGTAGGGCTGTACAAGAAACTGTTTCCTCCCCACAAATGCTCGACTGTGGTGTGTCCCTTGAAGGGAGGCCATTCAGCAGAGGAGGTGACACTGATGTGCAGCAGCTAAGCACAAGTGAAAGTGCAAGAGTTTCTGCTGGTGCACAGCAACACCACAAACCCAAGAGGTGAGGAAGCTGATGCTTGCTAGAAAATGACAAGAAGGAGGGTAAAAAGGCCATGTGGATAGAGGAAAAGCTATAGTTACTGTTGGCAGAGCCAAAAGCAGCACAAGTAACTAAAATTGTATGGCCTTTTTATTTTTAAACACACGCACTGCAATGCCAGATTAATTAAAAGGATTCATTTCCATCATATGCAGGATCTGTTTACTGCTGTGTTGTAATGGCTATATCCAGCACACGTCTGCAGCATATGGAGAGCAGATTAACTGCACAGGAAAACCTTTCAGAAGTCTGAAAGAAGTAAATCTGAATCAAATGTTAAGTTGTATAGCTTTAACAGCATGACTGAAAAGCCAAATCAGGCACTTGGCCGTAGAGACCAGTTTAGAAAAGAAGCTAGTTGGTGGGAAAAAATAAATCAGTCTCTCCATGGACACCTAATTTCTTTATGTACTCAACAGCAGCCATGCAAATGTAGCACTAAAACAGGAAATAAGAGTTCAGAAACAAAAGCACAAGAAAGTCACTGTTCCATCAGAAGTTGTCATAAAAACAGAAACCATTGCATACATGGAAGCTGAAGAAGTTTGTTCATGTCACAGGAACCCAAACCTTGCAACAAACAGCAAAATTTAATATCCTACTACCATCCTTCTGTGAAACCTAGGCCTTGCAACAAACAGCCCAATCCAATAACCTTCTTTGAAGCAGCAAATGAAATCCTCATGTACCAGAGCAGACAAAGCAGCTTTCTGCACTGAACAATAGCTACCCTCAATCTGCATTTAAAATTCTCTAAGTATGAGGTGAGTGTAATTCCTGAAGGAATCAAATCTCATGTATTTTGATAATATTTTCTAAGTGAGCAGTAAAAAAGCACACACATAGGAGAGGGATGCCACCTTCAACCCAGATTTATCTAGCTGACTTGAAATCAAGCTCAATGATGAGAGCCCACCAATGGGCCTTAAGTGCCTGATGGAATCACACAGACATCCAATAACACTCTGGAAGAGAAAAACACAGCAAGTATATGAAGGTAAATGGTAAATCATACTGCAGTTAACAGAAATGGGGCCAGTCTATATGAAATTCAGTAGCCTACAATGTTTACTGTATTTAGCTGTCTTAAATGTAAATCAGCAGTCCATCTTTAGATAGATTTCCACAGATCCATCTGAGAATGTATGCAATTAACAATTCTGTTGTGGAAGGGAGACAGTGGCCATCTCTGAGTACCAACAAGCACATGTTGTGTTTCAGATGGGCCTTTCTAGGGCAAGCCTCCTTCACAAGATTTTTTGTTGTGAGGCTTTTCTGTTGTTGTTTTGGGTGGGGTTTGTGTTTGGTTTTTGGTTTTTTAATTGTCAAGTGTGAGACCTGAGACTTCTTAGCAATGATTATAAGCATCACATGGCCTTGAATGTGCAAAGTCTACAGAAGATAAATTGCTGGCTTGAAACACAATGACAGATGAAACCTGCACACCAGCAAATCTTGCATTCCACAATTTTTTGTCTCCATGCTGAGTTATAATCCTCCTAATTAGGCTTTGTATAGTGTTTCACAAACGTTCTGAGGGTGTACCTGCACACAGGGCCTTATCCAAAATCCGTGGGCCAAGGGGTGTTCAGGTTATGCAGCAACTCAAGGGAGGCAAAATCCAGGGAGGAAGGAGAGCATCAGAACTGTTCACACAGGGGAATTCTCCACTGACTTATGCTGACAAACAAGAGTAGTCATTCAGGAATTATTCTGCTCCTACTGCACAGATTTACAGCAAATGGGCTTCCTGAAGCTGCTGCTACCACTGGACAGGCTAAGGCCACAACGTCTGCTCTAATGAGCTCCTCTGCAAGTTAAACACATTTAACACAGCACTTCCATAACTTCATCTTCAGTGGTCATTGTTTCCAGGTTCACCACAATTATCTCCTCAGCACACAGGTGAAGGCAGTAAGAGGCTCTGTGGGCATTTTGCTGTCAAAAATTACCTCCACTTGGTTTTGAATCAGCCTTGTGTCATGTTCTGCACAAATGCCAGACTTGACTTTCCTACACCATCAGTCTGTCTCCATATCCAGTAAAGCTCCCTGACACGTAAAGATAATGACAATATCAAGGAAAAGTGACAGAAGATGGCTTATAACTATAAATACTTTTCCCCAAAATGTGTTTAAAGATCTCAGAGGGTAACTCAAAATCTCACTTTAACATCAGGATTTTGTCACTGGCAGTGAAGTGCTGCACAAAGAAAATACCTTTTGTTAAAGACCACGTGCTCATTCAGTTATCTTTTTACTAGTCACACGCTCTCTCTCATTCTCTTTAAAAACAAGATTTCTCCAAGTTGCCAACAGTTGTTTCAAATATGCTCCTTTGCTGAATAAGCCTCCCAGTTTCTATATTCAGAGCACAACTGATGCAGAAGTCTCAACACCCACTAAACTTGAATAATTTATACTCTTACAGTCTTGTATGGCAAGATACAAAGTGACTTAATCATCAGGTATTCATAGCATTCTCCTCCACAGAAGTATGAAACTTGGGGAAAAATATCATTCCAGTGCAAGTCCTCAGGCAGTATGTTCCACATAGGAGAATAACTTGAGTTTTCATTAAAAATTCAGAGCCATAGACAAATAAAATACTTCTGGTTCTGTATGACTGCTTGCCTGGGCAGTTGGACAATTCATTATTAAGCACATTCCATTTCCAGAATAAGCTGAGAAAATAGGATAGATTGCTTTAATATTAATTCATGTGCCTGCATGGTGCCTATTGCACCTCATGAAGCTTTTTAAGCCAATTTCAAACTTAAATGGCCTTTCACTGCTTCAGTGTTTACAGTGAGCATACTTACATCCTGGCTAAGCATCACTGCACAGACACTACCTTCTCAAAAGGAAAACAAGGCATGATAGCAGGACTTTTATGTTCCCTAGCTTCATCTTTAGCCTGCTTATATTTCTTATAGATATATAAACAAAGAAAGCAAATGTATCCCTTTTGTCCTCAGATAAAACCTCTCTATAACAGTTTCATTTGAGAGCCACAGAATTGATTCTGTCTTTGGGCTCTGTTCAGTTTTGGGTTTGGACAGAGACGAGGAGGTGCCAGTACTTTGCATGGAGTCCTAGAACTGTATAGGTTGGAAAAAACCTTTTAAGATCACCAAGTGCTATCAGTAACCCAATACCACCACGCCCACCACTAAACCCTGTTTCTAAGTGCCACAACTACTGGCCTCAGCCTTTCCATCTCTGCCCTTCTCATCCTTCTTCCTCACTCATCTCCACCTACCTCCTCTGCCCCTGCTCACCCAGCTCTGTCTGCCCATCTTGGCCCTGTTTTTGACCTTCTCTGACCTTCCCTCACTTGTGTGTCTGCAGCACAATTCATACACACAGATTCTTTCCTGCAGAGGTTGGATGCTGAGTTGTCTTTGAGAAAAAACCTCCCTATAAGAGATTTTTTGTTCCTTTAAACACTTTAAAGGTTTATGAAAATGAAAGGAGATTAAAAACATATATGTGATTGCCCGTTACATAAGTAGTTTCTGAAAGCATGCCGAGTTTAATGATATCTCAGTGGAACAAAATGAAGCAAATCACTAATCACAGTTACCAAAAAAGTAATTCCTATAGCAAAGTACTTTCTCATTAGTTTCTTGTTTAAAGTGGTTTCACCTGCCTTATGAACATGTACATTTAATCAATCCATTTTAAAAAAGGATATTGCTATCAAAGTGCCCGAGAGCAAACACAAAACCCCAGCACATCACCAGCCTGAGTAACAGCCCAATTGAGCACATCTGAGACAGTGCAGTGGGGAAGGCACTGAGTGGGAGCCAGGGGACATGGACACACAAACTTAGTCCTGTGTCAGGGCAAAGGTTCACTCCAGTCCATTCTGCAGCAGCAGCAAGTGCCAGGGGAGCAATGTGAGCACGAGGATGCACAAATCGATCTCCTCACTGTGCCCAGCTCATCATCTCCCTCAGCAGATGTACAGCTCCATATTTAACAGCCTCTGACCGAGCTCTGCAGCCAGCCACTAAATGCTGTCATCAGCTACAGCACACTTGGCCTTTTTTCATCTCCTTCCCTGCCCCCGGCCCATCTTTTCTTCTGTCCTATCTATTTAAATGTACCTTTTCAGGGCAAGGACCAGCTCATACAATACTGCATTCATGTAACACCTCTTTCTGAGCTCAGCAAAGGCCTCCAGAGTTGGGATCTCCAGTAAGGACAGTAACAGGCTGGATGCACGTGCCATCATGAGGCAGTAATGTCCTGACAACCAGCAAGCACCCAAGCTTCGACAGAAAAGTCCCCAGCTGGCCTATACAGGGAAGTTAAGCTCTCTTTTTTATGAACTGCAGGCAAGGCTATTTATATTTCAGTTCTCAGTTAATGTCACGGCTTTGCGGTTTCCCAAAGCATGTTTTAGCATTTCTCTTTTGCTGTGACATCTGGCAGCACATCTTCAATATTCCCTGAGAGCAAACAGGGCTGTCAGCATTCAGTTCAATACCTGACTACAATCACATTGACCAGATCTTCAGTCTGTAAGCAGTTCCATCAGCTACCTTGAAACTACTCTCACAAAGGAAGGTAAGAGCAATAGAATTTGGCTTCAAACACACGAGTACTTGCCAGGTAGAAATTTTAATGACTGAAACCTAAACGAATGAAATCACTCACTCGACAATAACCCGAAAGCAGTGTCATCAAGGCTTTTATAAATGAAAAAGCTTTTAAGAAATCAGCTCTAATTAGCTGAACTCAGTTATGCTACTCACTATCACGGAATAAAGTAAATCTCGGTGTCTTATTTTTAGCATCTGCTGCACTACAAGGTAATGTCTTTGACAAAAGACTACTCTCCTCACCATCCAAAAGGCCCTTCTCTTTTCCTGTAGTTAAAGCCACTACAATACAGCAATCAGCTGTTACCCCATAGTAAATCAATTCCATACCACACCAGTAACAGCACAGATTCAAACCTCAAGGCCAATGGAAACCTGCTTTTCCAAAGTTAGTGACAGAAGAGTGCAATGTGGCACCTCCAGGCTTGGAAGATCAGGGGCTACACCGGGAATGGACCCGATAAACTTTTATAGAGGCTGAGAAGAGCACAAAGTCAGTGCTGGAAACCCTCAGGATTATGAGCCACCTGTCCACAGAGCAACAGCATTTCTGTGGGATCCAGTTGCCGACATGCCAGCAATGCATTCACTAATTAAGTGGCAATACATACACAATAATTATAGCTATCACATCATCACACATTCTCCCCTAATTATTTCTAGTCGTAATATTTACACCTTTGAATGCAAGAAAAATGGTAAAGGACTTTCTTGCAGTTGTTCTTGCCAGTTTTGCCCACATGAATTTTCACAGTTCACTGGAAGGCTCCAGTGAGTGCGAGTGCAAGCCCAGGATGAACCCTGTTACATTAACATGACCTTGAAGGCTCTGAGCCAAAAGGTTTTATTAACTCACTTTCACTGGGACACGTGTTTATTTGAGGATATGAATTTCACAAATATACATCCCAGCTTGCTAGACTCACTAGACTGGCAAAAAAAAAAAAATCCATAGTGAAAAAATTGTATTTAAACTGGGGCTTCTAACTGCCCTCCATGCAACTCCTTTCAGGAACTGAGACATCAGTCTAAACCCCAAGTAGCATCACTGCCATTTTTTGCAAGGTGTCCTTGTATGTATATTTCTGTCAGAGTGGAAAACACAGTTTGAACTTCCAAGTCATCTAAAGATGAACCACACACCAAAAGAAACACCACCCAAAAGCTATGGAGTCAGTGTATCCCAGACATGGCAATTTACTCTGTTAAGGGTAAAAAGACAATGAAGTCTTGAGAACCCAAAGCAAACAAAGAATTCACAAAATGAGACACACTGATTCCTGCTTCTACTAAAATAAATTATCACCTAGGCAGTTTGAGAGGTTGAGCCTGTGAGTGATCCATGCATGTTTCGTCAATTTTTAACCTACACTAGTCAACAGAAGACTAATTCCTAGCTACACCAGTGAGCAGCCAAAATAGAGGGATATGTCTGTCAGCCTCAGAGCCAGCAGGTTTATAAGCAAATCATTCCCCAAACATCCTTTCCTGTTTGAATGCTGTTATGAGTACACGCCTGCCACCATACCCCACACAGTGTTTTTGGCACCAGCATCACATCCCAAAGCCCTGACCCCGGTTTAAAAACCTCTGACAGGTACAAGCTGCAAGTCTCTGATAATGCCTCAGCAGCCTCAGTCATCCCAGGCTATGAGAGACAGAAAATGAAGAAATTAAGCAAATCCATCTCAGCTTCTCTGGGCCTCCTTGTGCTTATCAGATCTCCCTTGCTGAAGATCCATGCTGGCTTAGGCACATCCTGAAATGCAGCTCCCTTCTCTCTGCATAGGAAGTTCTCCAGTTCCTCTTGGATGAGGGATCAGAGAGTAAGGGGAAAAGAAACAGGAAAGAAAAACTAAATCAGGATGAGATCCAAACCCTGCCAAAGTCAATAGGAGCCTCTGTTAACTTCAGTGGGTTTTTGATGTAGCATGAGAAGTCAAATAGACTGAATGGCAAGCAAATCAATTTGTTAGAGGCTCAGATACCACAGTGAATGATGCCTTGGGCAGACACCAGAGATCACTGATCTCCTCTCATTATGGTTTTCACATATTATACATCTCACACACATATGCAGATCTCCTAAATAATACTGAAAAGAGAAAACACCAGAATAAAGGCATTCTGTATTACCTCATTAAGCATGTCAAAAAATACTCAGGAGAAAATATCACCCTTCATCTTCACTTTTGCCTCCAATATTAGATGTTCCTATTACTTTTTAAATAGTAATAGGCTGGCAAAAATATAGAACAATTGAGACTTGCATGCACTAGCAGCAATTACTTCTTCTGAAACTGCAAAATATAACGAAATTTGGGCTAATTTTGAATGCACACAGAATCAGAATCAAAATATATACAACCATTTTTCAATTTCTAATTTGCTTAGTTCAGCAAGTGCATATTCCCATTGAGTATTTAAGATTATTTTTCTGATGTTAATGAAAACCAGGACTAAAATAAAAGAACTTCTGCAATAAGTTCTGAAATTTTCAAATATGGCAGGTAACAGAAGAAAGAAGCCAGTCATTATAGATCTTGGTCAGGAAATACAAGCAGAAGTGTCTGTACATCATTATTATTGCTAATTGTACTCCCTCTTTATGGTTTGTTGCCTTATATGTTGTTATTAATTTCACTAAACTCATGGTAACTCTCCCCCAAGTTTCTCCTGCTCAGAAAAAAGCAGAAAATAGAAAAAGTTCTAAGCTGCCAAACTTTGGCTTCAAGCAGAAGGATTACTCCTGTGGTTAGGATCTTGGCACCACTGTTTGCGTGCTTGTCAGGATAGGGTGGCTTGTGCCAAAGGCAAAACTGTGCCCATGTGCAGGGAGCACTGCCTGCAGCACCCACAGGGGCCAACAGCACCCTTGTTCATGGAGCACTGCCTGCAGCACCCATAGGGCCAACAGCACCCACGTGCAGGGAGCACTGGCCAGCCAGGCCAATAAACTTCTCCATCCCATCACCGCCTTCTAAGGATCATTTAGTAGCACAGATGGTCCTGCTACCACTTGTGCTGCTCCAAAGGCTAATTCTTTTGCCTCTTCTGACATGAGCCTGGACTGCCTAAATTGTCTCACAGAGTCTGACTCTCTTCCACCTCAAAGACTGATTGACAACTTACAAAAAACAATGCTTGCTGCATTAAAACTTCCAGTGAATGATTTCTGTGTCCCGTTCACTGATGTCCCTGTAACACCCACAGCCCCATGGCCTGTGAAGTGCCTTGTTCAGGGCTCCCCTTCGCCCATGACTCGCTCCCATCCTGGGGGCCACAGCAGCCCCAACACACGTTTCCCCTCTGCTCTGGGCAGTGGCCCCTCGGCTGCCCACACCCTCCCACCACATGCAGGCAAACTCTCCCCGTGGCAGTCCCTTCCCCAGCTGCTCCCACAGCTGCCCTGGGTCACTCCATCACCTGCAGATTCCTGCCCTTTCCCCTCATCCCTGCTGTTCCAACTGTGCATGACATACAGAGCTAGAGAAGCCCCGTCTCACGGTGTCTGAGTCCGACAGCTCTGGAAATGGAGAGTCAGGAACCATTCTAACAGCACCAGCACCTCCTCCTTGCACCATAAATCCACTTGAACCTTACAGCACTGCAGGCTCAACCAGCAAAGCCAGAGCAGAAAAGACAACACACACAGGATCTTATATTAAGTCTGTGCAGGAGTGGAAGGTTTTGTACTGCCTTGAGAGCGTTTATGTGAAGCCTCCAGTCTCAGGGATATGGCTGCTTGCATTTCAATGCTTCAAGTATTTGGTTTCAGGCTGATCTTTTGGGGGAGCAGGGGTGGTGTTTGAGGAATTGTTTGGTGTTTTGGGGTGGTTTTTTTTGTATCTTGTTCTTTGTAATATGAATTCTCTTCAGGGCAGGTTCCAAACACATGTAAAATCTCCTTGAAATTTGGGAAGTCTGATAAGTAGTGGAAACTATTCTGAAGTGCAAAAGCTGCACTGCTGCCCCCCAGGTGCTCCTTGAGATAGGATCAACCCAGTAAATTAATACTGTGGTTTCTTGCTATTTTAAATCATACCAGTCCTCACTGAGGCACAGCCTATCCCATAAAACAATCCACACATGCTCAGCTGCACTTGTCCTATACTTGCAACAGCCCTTCTGAAGAACAAATGACACCACTTGTTTACCTCATCAGCCTACAGCTACAGGCCCTTTTCTTTTCCCCCTCTCTTATTTTTCCTTTTTAATTGAAATACTTCAGATACAAGTAGCTCTTCCTGCAGAGGAAGCCAATTATGAAATAAATCTAATGTTCAGATCAGACTATATCAGAAGGGACTACTCATCATATATGTAGTATTTCCAGATTACATCTTAGCATGGCTCACTGAGTCATCACTCCAGCATTCTCACTAAATCAAAAATTAAACAAAGCGAATCAGTCAATTAACAGGGCTGCTGCTTGCTCTGTGCACATATAATCTTTTCAAGTCCAACCCTTAACTTAATTTGGAGCAGGGAGTGCTCAGTGTCCAGGCAGTGGCATTGCCTGTGCAGAGCAGCTCCACCAGCTCAGTGTCTGAAACCACTGCCCCACCAACAGCCCTGGGCCAGCCACAGGCCAAGCCTGAACCCCTTCACACCCAGCAGAGACAGCCCAGCACTGCTCCGTGGAACAACCACTACCAAAAACCAAAGTTCAATAATCTCTTTCATTCCTTCCAGACACCACAGACATTTTCTCCCCAGTCCGGTGCCAAGCATGGCAGACACACTGGGAATGTGCTCAGCTCTTCATCTCTGACAAACTGGCTGCACCCACAGCCATAACAGAGAGAAGATGCAAAAGGCTTTGATCCTCAACAGACACAGTCCCTTGCTGATTATACACACAGCACTTAGTTTTCAGCAGGTCTCCTTCAAGGTACAGGAAAGGGAAGGATGGGCTCAGCACACAAGAAAATATTCTGACCTTGAGAAATACCTTCTAAGTCTCCACTGAAATATCTGTAGCAGTACAGGGATGGACTCTCCTCCATCAAATGTGATTTATGCAGCCTCTCTCCAGTTACAGAAGGGTTAGATGCTTGGTTTTTAAACCAAAAAAATGACCTGTATAAACTCCTTTTAGCACAAAAAGCTACAACTCCCATGTCACCACCCATGACCTGTGCTTTTGAGGGCCTATGCCAGCACTCATAAGAGAGAGAAAGAAACCCTAGCACAGTTAACAGTTCTCTCCTTCCAAAGCCACACTGGGTCAGAACAAAGCTACATTCAGCATCCAGCTCCTGAAGAACCTACAAAACAGCCATATTCAAATCTTTTCTCAGTTGAGATACAGGCAAAGCAAGTGGATAAATAATCCTGTTCCACAGTAGCAGAGATGAGATCGTTTCTCCCTCTTACACACAAGTGTTTGCTCTCCAATTCAAAACACACCCTCCTTTAATTCCCCCTTCCCTCCTCATGTGCCCATGGCTCCAAGAAAAGAAATTCTGACCTAGTGATGAAAAGAGTTCTAGTCTCATTAAAGTCTGCAGAGGAGCTTTGCAATGGATTTAGATGGGATTAGAGAATTTATCTAGATTAACAGTGCTTAATAGCACAGCTAACAAACAAATTGGTCTGCATAAGGAGAAATTATAATTGTATTTTTCTTGACTGGTCACTTTTTCCCCCCAGCATCTCTCCCTCACCAGCATCTGCAGTACACATTCTAGCTTACAATACTTCCCCACTTTTCCCCAGTTTCTGGCCTGCCTGGCTGGACAAATGGTTCTGACTCAAGGATGGAATCACATCGGGTATCTGACCAGTTCTCTGAAGGTAAAAGATGAGGTGACACCAACTCCCACCCCCTCACTAAAGATGCTGGTTTGGGTCCTTTTCCTTTACACAACAGCACTTTCCACAGATTTGCAGAAACTCACCGTTTTTAAAGTCCCAATGACTTTGCTCAGTTCAAGCTTTACACAGATGAAAATATTTGACAGACCATGTAATCATGCACAGTACTGTCCCTAAGAAACCAAACTGGGATGTCATATTTTCAACACACATAGGGGTTGAGTATGATTTGTTATAACTATGAAACTAAAAGCCTAAGGACTCACACTTCACCTTCCATTTGCCAGGAATTGCTGCTATGGGGAATTGGTTCAGCAGTGCAAGCTAACAAGGGAGACAACCTCAGCTATGAAGGCAGAGTGCTACGTAGATATATTTGCATCATTTTTCTTGTACTTCATATTGTTTAGATAAATCCAAATAATTTAACTTCACAGATATTTTTGCACCTTGGAAAATGACTGCAGATACCCATCACTAGCAACAAACTCCTGGGTTTTGGGCCAAATACTGTGAAAGGCAGCATTTTCCTAACAAGACCTACTGCTCAAGTGCTGCCACTAGGGAACATCTGCCTATAGGTTTGTCCCTGCTTGTTCTTTCATTTCAGGCAAACTTCCTGGAAATAGATTTAATGTCCTAATCACCAAATACACTACCATTGCCAAGTCAGGCGTGCACAGCATCCTCTGCTTTAATGCTTTCCAACAAAGTACTGGCCATATCAAAACTGTTTTCCCCTTTCAGTGGATGTGTTTCAGCAGCTCATCTTAAACTCCTCTATCTACAGCTTTGTCAAAACAGCTTCAGAAGAACTGCCTGCTAAGCTCCATAATTATGCTAAGTACCAGAATCTAATAATCCATGGGTGTATATGAGAGCTATCTGAATTGTTAACCTTACCCAGGTCTCAGTGCAAAGCAGAACAGATGTCTGTCTATAGATGTTGCATTATTTTGACATAATGATGTGAGAACAACAAAGTCACTTGGTCATTCACTGAAGCTTATAGCCAGGTTTTTTAACAATATGGACCCAGCCACAGAAACTTTCTCCCTTTCAGTTTTAAACCATGCAAAAGCCAAAGAAGTGTAAGATCCCTTTTGTGGCTAAACATTGTTCAAGTATTTTAATTCTCCTATAGAAATGATGTCAAATTTTTGCTCAGAAGGGCAGTGCAGAGGGACAGGGAGCTCTTCACACACCCACCCCACTGTTTCTCATGCCCAGGTGGTTCTTCAGCCCCGTGCTGGGCACCACTTTCAGTCCATCTCACCACCAGGAGCATTCCCCTGTGCCCCTGCAGAGCCCCAGGGAGGCACCGCAGCCCAGAGCCAGCTCAGGGGACACTGCCCAAAGGAACCACTCCCAAACCCACACCTTTGAAACCTGAGTGGGAGCTCCAGCAAACAGCTGGATTGAGGAGAAGCAGCCAGGGAACTCAAGGAACACAGCACCAGTTCTGTGTAACAAGTTTACAAATATCCTCATATTTTTATACAAATAAGTATTTTACTTTCCTGATATGTATTGTTTTGATTATATGTTACTAGCTATGACACTGCCATCCCACTGGTTTTCCTCTCTCCTCCCTGCTCCATTTCTTTGCAAATCATGTTCTCTCTGGCAAGTGTTTTTGACTCTTCACCTGCTTTTGAACATGAATACATTAACACAATTAATTGATTTTGTTTTATTATCTTTAAGGTATCTTCTACCTCTGATTACTTTGCACCTAATGCACAAAGAACATTCACATGTAATCTAGACATGTAGGGCATACAGATTAATAATTATATGGTAAAGAGCTGCCATTTAAATATGTGTCATTTACATTTAAAATCATGTTCATTTTTTCTTAACATTCTGTATTAAAGCTGATTTAAATTATATCCTAATACTGCCTTGTAATTGCAACAGTAAAATTTAGTATTTATTCAAAAGTTAATGAGTATTTATAACTTACATTAACTGGGAAGCAATAAATTACAGTAAAATATGATTTACTGCACTAAAACCTAGCAGAAATTCTATTGCATAGAACAGGTACTTCCAATTCTAGGATTTACAAATTAATGCCACACACAGGAGACAACAGTCAGCAACAGTCAGCTCGGGCACAGAGATGGCTCTAGCTGATCTTTTAATCCCTCTGATGCCAAGAAGTACCATCTGAACATCATTTCCATACTGCCTTTGAGATCCTCAACACCCATAAGCAGGGCATAAGAAATGCATGGGCTTTTTAAAATCAAGCCATGAAATGCAAACCCCACCATGAAACATACTGCCTTTTTCGTACAGGCAACCACCTCCTCCTCCAAGAAATACTCTGGGTTCAGCTCTCAGCACCAAGGTTTAGCTCAGCTTTCGAGGAGAACAGGACAGAACTAGGCAGACCATGAGGGCTCCTGCTCCATGGAACAGCCAGCTCTGTTCTCCTGAAGGCAGCTGACCTGCACACAAACCCACCCAGGATTTCATCTGGGGCTTTGTTTTCACTACAGAATGTAAATCACTAACACTTTGAAGGATCCACTATGAGAGAGGTCCCATTTTCTTACCTCTATGAAGGGAAGCAGAACAAGAGCATATCTGACTCCTCCCAGGCTTGGACAGAAGCCTCAGAGCCGCTGGCCACAGTCACATCTGTGCACAGATTAACACAAGGCTCAGATGCCAAATAAGCCTGCTCAAGTGAACCATGAGTGATAAGAGAACAGCACAGAACAGAAGATTTGTCTGATGAAAGCCCAAAGCCAGCGTGGTACACCCAAACACCAGCCCCATTTGGAACACATATTTAGTAACTACTGGGCACCACCACTGCAAGGAGAATGAGCCTTCTCAGCATTTTCAGAAGGCACACACACCTGTATTTCTAAAGAAGTGAGATTTGTTTATTGGGCACAGATGTAGTTAACATCTACAGAGTGGATAATGTACTTCACATCTGCTTCTGGTTACTAATTTAGCCAGCCTCTGAAAACGGAGGCATGCAAACTGGAAAGCCAGACTCATTACCTCTACAACAAAGACCACCAGTTGATTCCCACCAGGACCTGGCCTTATTAACCTTAGTTTTAAATTACAAAGTCACAGATGTACTCATCAGCTGCTTGATGAAGATTCATTTGCCAATCTCATCTCACAAAAGGAGTAATTAACATGAAGACATTACAGGCTGATGGCTGGAATTGTTATAATGCAGGACTGCAGACAAATAGGAAGGCACCTGCATATCTGTAACAATTAAAAGCTCTCTCAAAAGTTCCAATTAAACAGCATAATTGTAAGAAATTAGGTAAAAAGCACTGAATTGCATCAGTCATGGGCCTGTTCTGCACACAGACAAATAAATCCATTCTCCAAGTGTAACACTGTTATAGCCACGGTGGTTTGAGGACACAAAGAAAGAACTATGTCATTTATTTGGCTATTTTATTAGGAACAATTGAACAAGTCTTTGGCACGTAATTCCTTCACCAGATCTGACAAAAGCAGAAGCAGACTCCAGGCTAAATACAGGTTAGAGATGACTGCTCTGAATTAACCTAATTATGTTACTCAGTTAGGCAACTTTAGGGAAAGGATGGCTAGCACCTGCAGAGGAAAGAAGGGTGCTGACTGAGGGACAGGAAAGGTTGGCAGCTGTGCAGAAAGGAGGTAGGACACAAAGAAAAGGGTCCTCAGGGAGTCAACTGAGAAAATAATAGATCAAAGCACAAAGATACCAAAGGTCTGGGAGTTTCCAGCCACGCTGCCGCTCCAGGAGCCAAAGCTCTCTGATCACTCCAGGGAAAGAGACTGCATTTGATCAGCCTCTTGACTACCGTGGTCTCACCCATGACAGCCTCTCAATGGGAGGTCCAAAGGCAGACAGTGTGAAAATCCCAGAGAAATTCCAGAGGGACATCCTGGGATCAGCTGGAGTGTGCAAATCCACCTGGTGCTGACGCCTGCAAAGCCAGCTCTAAATTATCCGCCATGGGACCCACGAAGCAGTGAATGGCTGGAGACATTTCTCCCCAGGGCACCACTGCCCTCTCCCTTCTTGTGCCAGGGACCTGGCCCAGGCTCTGAGAGCTGCTTGCCCTAAGGCCTCTTTTTACTACATTTTCTGGAGCGTTTGAAGGACTGGACTCAACACAAGCTATACAGGGCAAGAAACCCACTGGTGCCCTGCTCAAGTGGTGCCTGGACACCCGGGGATCCTGGGGAGCAGCAGGTTGGATGCACTGCTGGAAAACTTGGTCTTTAGATGAAGGAGGGTAGAGTAGCAATTTCACACTGCACCTCTCCTGTGGTAACATCGAGAGTACCTGTGTGACTTTGCTTTCCTGGCACCTTCAGGGGTACATCAGCACTGCCCCACACATCACCCTGCAGAACGCTGCAGGCAGTGCCAGCTCCTCTGCAGCCAGAGCTGTGTGTTTTAGCTGGGGGTCACAGCAGTGAGCTGCCAGCCCCAGCCCCAGCCCCCGAGGCTGCACGGAGCTGTGCTCGGCCATGCAGATGTGCCAGCCCCTGCACAGATGGAATCACAAATGCAGAGCATCCTGGGGCACCCTGCAGATGCTTCCTCTCCCTTCTTCAGAGGGCACTTCAGCATCCCATGGCCTGGGTAGGTCCTGTACCTTTTCAGGCCTTTGCCAGCATGGTCATTCCTCAAAATCCAAATTCCATGGTACAAAGCAACAAAACCCACAGAAATAGTGATTTTGTAGTCAGAACAAAATTACTTGGAAAGGAAAGGGAAAGCTGTGCAATTACACAGGTCTCCTATCAAAGACAGGAGCTTTTACATCTCCAGATGCTTGGTCTGCTTCAATTTTCTGTCCTCCCACCGTCATTTAGGAACTCGGGCATTTGCTGAGGATTAGTTCAGCTCCAGACACTCTCCTCCCCCTCTGTTTTGCTTGCAACTACCTAATAGTTAAAAGGACTACAAGCATACAAGAAACATTCCACAGGCAGGTGAACAAACCACAACCAGGTATTTACAGAGCAACTCCATCACAGCACTATTGAGGACTTGCAGGTGTAGCCCAAGCATATTTACTGTGAACAGAAAAAGAGAAAGCTGGGCAAGTAAAATACACTAAATCACAAGAGCCTGCAGACAAAAAAAACCCCAGAACCATTGTCAAAACTTCAGAGGGAGGATGGTTTCCCAGAAAAGGATACAATGAATATGTGAGAGTACTGGAAAAGAAACTGAGTGCCCTTGTAAGGTATACTGAACTCATCTCTTCCCTTCCTTGAAAAGCACTAAGATGCCATGCTAAGATTCTTCAGTGGCTAAGCTTTTCTAAACATATTCAGGGACAGAGAGATGCTATTCTGAAAGATGCCTAGAAGGGTTTTCAGGAGACAAAGACAAAAAAGAAAGTCAATGATGAGCAGTAACTGTATAATCCTGAGTCTGTACTGCCCATCTGAATGCCAGCTGTTTTAATGTACAATTCTCCTCTGACATTTTGCTTTCACGACTGCCTGCCCGGTGCTCAAGCCACACATTTTGTTCAGCTAATACTGATCTGTGGAGAAGTTTTATCAGTAGCTATTTAATAGCAATACTGCTACTAAAAACACAACAATAAATGAACAGCTGGAGTGTTAAATAGATTTCTTTGCATAAAGGAATAAACACAATCTCAGGATGCATACAGTCATTGAAAAGTTTTTCCACTGAAATGAGAAGCACCAGGTTGTGCAAACCTTATTATTAATGAGATGAATTTACTTAGCTAAGCAGCCTGGAAAATCTCATCTTCTGGGGATCTGCTTTCAGTGTGAAAGCACTGCAGCAGAGCCTGTACACACAAAGCAGAGAAGAAAAACCTGAAATATTAATTAGGTACTATCCAATTAAGGCAGGCTTTCACACAATCCATGAATTACACTGACAAAGGACTTGACCATTTTGAAGACAACTCTCAGCAAGTGCAGGAATACTGCAGGAACTCATGCCTTCTGATCAACAAATCAGTATAATTACACAGAAGCTTTAAAATTGCTTAAAAGACACTCCACTCACACATCTCACACCTTTTACCTACCACACTATACATTTTACCTCATTTTACCTAGTACTTCTACCTAATACAGTACTTACATATTTTACCAGCTTTTACTTTTTACATCTCTTACCTAACACACTGCTTATACATTTCACTTATTTACCTTATACTACTTACACATGTTACTCTACTTATACATTTTATAACTTATCCATAATACAGGATGTATACATTTTGCTACTGCTGTGCATGAGCTCACACATTGCTTGATTTGTCCATGAGCTCCCCACACACTCTTCTGAGAATGTGACTGGTTCTAACCCAGTGCAGCACAGTCCTTTTCATCTATTCCTTGCTGCCAGGGCATTCTGTTTTTCTGCTCCTTCTTTTCCAATGTAGCCCAGCTTACCTTTCAGTCCTTGAGGAACTCCTGAGGGCTCTCACAGGTGGGGCTCCAGCTCCAGGCAAGCAGAGTCAGGATGGTGGCAGCACCAAAGCCCAGGCAGTGACCAGCAGCCAAGTCAGTCCAGGAAACCCAAACAACAAACCAGCAAAGGACAGGGAGCAGACACAAACCTACCCCACCCCTCTGTCCTTCTGACTGAACCTTCAGGCTGGAGCCCAAAACCCTCCCTGGGCTGATTGGCTGCAGCTGAAGGTGGAGGGCCAGGTGAAGCTGGTGGGGGTAATTCCAGCCTGGTCCCACTCTGAGGGCTCCAACAGGAATAACTGAAGATGGTTTGGCTGGGGCACACTGTCAGGGTTCAAACACCTCACAACAGAATATGCTCCAGCATCCCTTCTGCTCCAAACCAAAACACAGGGTATTTGTTCATTTAACATATGGATGTAATGACAGAGAGAATACCCGACCACTGCATCCCCAGTTTACAAAAAAACATATAATGAAACCTCAGAAACCTTCAGAAGTACAGGTATTACATTTTGGTAGCAATTTAAAAGCTAGGAACTTAGGATGACAGTCAACTTCAATACCCAAGTCTCTCTTTATAAAGATAAAAAGGTTGAAAGATAAATCTGATCAAAATAGTTTTCTTTACAACATACCTGTTTTTTCTTAGGCAGAAGACTCAGTGTGCCATAATCTTTTGGGCTTTGGATAAGTATCCTCTAAAATGTCATTTCTGATAAGTTATGTACTGTTTAATTGGGGGGTGGGGTATTATTTCAGATCAGAGAGGACTCCTAAATCATCTCACCATAAATAGGCACTACTGCCTCTTTAGCCAGTTCCTCCTGAAGAACCCCACTAACCTGGATGAAGGATGGACCACAGATCAGTGCTGGAGCCCTTGGCCAGACATACTGGGCACATCACCTTAGGTGGAGGATGGCAGGACCAGCTCCAACTGGACCAGGCTGTGGCCACAGAGAACCCTTCACTGTCACCCACTCCTGACAGTTTCCAAACCCATGGTGATTAAGATGGCGAGTAAAATTACCCAGCACACATGACACCCACAGAGGATCCACAGCCATGGATCTGTGAAGTGCCCTGAACACCACACTCATTCCCTAATTTTATCCTCACCCCCATCTCCCATAAATACCCAGTACCCTAAAACTGGGTCACTGCTGCCTGGAGGGTGGCAGGGGAAAATTCATAAATATTGATGCAGGAAAAAGAAATAAACCTTTATTGGAGGAGTGGGTTCTGCCTACCACACCCCAGGAGCTTCAGTGCCATCAGCAGTCTGTGGTGCCAACCCATAATTTAAAGGCTGCATTTTATGCCAACTCACCAGCCCTGTCAAGACTTCCCATTTTCCATTTCAGCCCATTAATATCATGAGAAGTCAAGAGCCTTCTCTGGCCTCATCACCACTTCTGGAAAGGACTTGTACTCCCTCCAAAAGCTGCCTCTCCTGATGAGGCTGTGAGAGAAGATGCTCTTCACATGCCAGGAAAGCACAAACTCCTCCACCTCTAAACTCCAAAGTCCAGCACCAGTCAGCAGGATTGGTGTTTCGAAGTGATGTATTTTCTAAAGAGACATGGTTTTCTGATTCAGAAGAGCCTTCTAATAATAATGAGCTGCATGGCCCATAGCTATTTCAGGTTGGTGGTTTTTAAATAGCACAAAAAAATTCATGATAAATTATGTTTTTTAAATAACTTAGGGTAGGGAAAAAATAATCACAGCCAATCATCTATTTGCAAGGAAGAGACATCCAGTAAACATCTCCATCATAAAGGCATGAACAGACAGAAAAGTTCTCCTCTACCACTAAAATTCAGGTTTTAGCACAGAGGCAAAGAACAGACGGCGTGAGCTGAGCTCAGCCCGTCACTGATTATCTCCTCGAGAGAATAATACAGCTTTCACATCAAGAACACACAGTTATAGGTCACTGCAAGAAATTGCTCAGAAATACAATTAGCAGGTAATGTAATTGAACAAATATGTCTCATGGAAAGGACATAAACTTCCAATTAACCAGTGCCTGAATTGACTTTGTTGTTAAGCACATTTCATAGAAGCTTAAACCACCACAGTTCAACAAACCCAGCCTCAAACTGAAGGGACATTCAAAACATTGCTGATGGGGAGCCAAAGTTTGCACCTAACAGGAGCTTATGAACAGAAAGAAAAAGCTGCTTATATATTTTTTATGCAACATGTTCTTTTCAAGATGTTGTTTTGATATTCAAACAGTTCTCACTGGCATTCAAGTTACCCATAATCAAGTTACCAGCCCAGCCAAGAGAGCAGTGAAGTGCAGCTGGGAGGCAGAAGGTGGTAACAGACTGAAGAAAGCTGTATGGATCCTCAGAGAAGGTTATCTGTCCTTTCACTGCAGGGATGTGTGTGCAGAAGGAGTGCAGGCTCTTTAACCAGTGTGCCTGGAGGCCCGCCCAGGAAAATGCCCTCACACACCAAACCTGTGTGCCTGCATCATTTATTTTTTGCATGAGTGAGTAGTTTCAACACCACTGGTGTTTGCCAAAGAATCAGAGCATTAAAAATTAAAGCAAACTGACTGCTCCTGTCCCACAGCAGGACAGCACAAACACGTGTCACCACTCATCTCCACGCTTACAGGCACTGAATTACCCTCCCTTGGCTCTCAAAGCAAGGGCCAGAAGTCCAAGGAGAAAAATATCACAGCTAGAACAAGAGAAACCAAAGTAAAAAACTGTCATTCGAATGCCTCCACTCTTATATGAAAAACACCTTCTCACAGTAATCAATAGGTGTCCTGTCCCCTCAAACTGGCAGTTTTCTGCATGTCCAAACCAGAATGTGGGTGCCCACTAGAAACCAAATCAGTACTGCAGGGCAAGCTTCACTCCCAAACATCCACCTCTCCTAAAGTCTTTGAGGTTTGTAAAACCACAGGCAGATTAATAAAATTGACCAAGGATGAAGAAGGACTAAAATAGCTTGCTTTCCTTCTAAAGCCACTGGCAAAAATCAAACCAATTAAAATCATGATCTGAGTCATTTTAGTCGATTGTTAGCACCTCGGGCAAAATGCCGCTAGAGCAGAGCTGCAGTTGGTTTCCAATTCAGCTGTCAGTGCGACAAGGGAAGGGGCTTGAGGAGATGAAGGAAGGCATTAATAATAACAGAAGCAAAGATGAGAGCTTGGTCCACACCATGGGCACAGGGCACAGGATTTGCATCAACTTCCCATGCCTATCTGACAGCAAACTTGGCCCAGGGCAAGAATAAAGTCAGGAAGGAAAGAGGAAAACTTGAAAGGAAGCAAAAAAAAAAAACCAAAAAAACCCAACTAAAAAGCAGTGCACAGACACATAGTCAATAAAGAATATTTTTACAAAGCATTTTAAACCAAATGTTCCCAGAAAAATGTTCTCAATGAGCAGGTGACAAAAGCACCTTACACTGACCATTATGGACGTTTCATGGACTGCATGTCCTGTCACCTGACCGAGCAGAGAGGGGAGGCTGGGATCATCAGCACCAAACCCAACAGAAATATCCCACTGGATTGGTAACTGGCACACCAAACCACAGGAGGAGGACACCCTGTGTATCTACGTGCCACCTACATTAGAGAATCACCTCAGCTGGCTTCATCCCAGACAACAGGACGTAGTGACAGCAGCAATATCTGTGAGAGGCTGGAGGGGACAACGTAAGGTTATCCTACGAAATACTTCAGTGCTGATGGTGACTCATGGCCAAGCAGCAGCACCCTGTAACAAGTCACCAGCAAAGGAAAGAGGCTGTGCTCTGTTCACTGCTGCATTCCTGGGACAGAACTCCATGGCAGGTGGGAAGCTGCTCTGTGCAGTCCCACACCAGAACTCCAGGGCGGGTGGGAAGCTGCTCTGTGCAGTCCCACACCAGAACTCCATGGTGGGTGGGAAGCTGCTCTGTGCAGTCCCACACCAGAACTCCATGGTGGGTGGGAAGCTGCTCTGTGCAGTCCCACACCAGAACTCCATGGCAGGTGGGAAGCTGCTGGGTGCAGTCCCACACGAGCCACTGAGGCTGCTGAAGGAGCGGGCGACTGAGGCCAATCTGCAGTGGTGAAAGCAATCCAGCCAGTCCTGGAGGGGGCTGAAGGAGAAAAGTGACCTGGCCCGTGTCCCTGCACCAGCTGCTGCATGGTGGCCACTGCCCTGTGGGGTGGCTGCAGCAATTGGCAATGTGGGGTGAACGCTGCACCAAGGTGGGACATGGCTGCACAGGGAGAGAACAGCACTCTGAGGGGGTGTCATGAACAATACACATCAATACCAAGACATCAGTTTGCCCAAGGCAATGTGCTTATTGTACAAGGTACCTTGACAGCAGAGTGCCAGTCACATCAACAGCACATCAGGATACATCAGCCACAGGGCACCAAGGCAAGGCTGGGCCACCAAGCAATGCCAACAGAATAAACACACAACTCCAAGCTGTTCTGACAGAACGTGACCCCTTACAGAAGCAGTTCAAATCTGAAAAAAACCCAAATGATCAAGCAACAAAAACAAAAACACCACCACAGGACAGAAGCTAAAAATAACATAGCTCACATGCAGCTTGAGCCAAGGTATCATTTTTCTGGGGAGGAAAAACAAGAGTGGGAAACTATTACAAGTCCCAGAATACCAGGGAGCGATGAACAGGAAGGCCGGGTCCTTGCTGACTCCCTGCCACCTCTCACCTCTCACACACGTGTGCTCGCTGGGCAGCGCTGCAGGAGCCACGTCCAGACACCCATCGCCCCTTCTGAGCCTAAGGCAGGACCTTTTCTTTGCAGGAAGGCCTGGCAAGGCACTCATCCCCTTTTAGCTGCACCCTCCAGCGCTTCAGACTGATGTAAAGTCGGTCCCTGTGGTCGATGAGGCACTTAGGGGAGCACGGGAAGGATTTACATGTTTGTCATCACAACTTGTGAACAGCATCCCACAGAGGCAGAGACACTGAAAAGGGACCAGTGTCCAGAGGTAGCCAAAGTGCAGGAAATAATTAATTAGTGAACTGTATTAGCCTACTGAAAGAGGTGGACAACTGACAGTCTTTGGATTTTGAGTTTCCCATCCTTAACCTCCCTCCCAGATGAGGTGAGAAGGATTGAGACATGATGTGTTTCTAAAAGGACAAGCTGAAAAAAGACGAACCTGGGTACATGCAGAGTGAGTGTTTAATACCACAGCACCCACAGAAAAGCCCAGGACTACAGAAGATGGGAATTTAGCTACCACCACGCCACATCAAAAGAAACCTCATCAAGTTTCCTCTGCTTTGAAACGTGTCCCACACCTTTCTCATATGTCTGCACGTCCTGATCAATTAGCTTACGTCAAAGCCTTGTTTCACACACACATACAAGTTATAATTGATTTACTCAAGTCAGTGAGCAAGGAATAAATTACATCTTGGAAAATAAAGCTGGGCAGACTAGGGCAGCCTGCTTCAGTGCTACAAGATTTAAAAGTTCAGAAATAAAGGCAGATCTGGTTTGTTCCCACGGTTTGATCGTAAGCCTCAAGCTGCCTGGTGCTCTGAGAGCCGTGTTAGCCAGGCCTAATCACCAGCCAGCCCACTGATTGTTTACATCAGGGCAGCCAGGGTATTAAGCCTACAAGTACAGTCATGCTCCACAGAAAGAGCTTGTTTATGTGGCAATAAACTTACACTGATCACAGTGGTATTAGCTAATTTATAAAGCATCAGCCGTTCTCTCTATGCAGTAAAACACAGAGACATCATAGAGCACATTGCAGGTCTGAATACTGAATAGAAAGTGCACATAAAACTAACATTTCCATGCTTTGTACTGGTATTTTGACTGGGTCAAAATTGATGCCACCACCTTTTAAAGACTCTTCATTCACATTATATTTACCAAGGTCTTAATGATCCTTCAAGACCTCTGAGTCAATAATACTTATGTGAATAAAGGTAAAACATAAATAAGAAGCAGATAAAGATGAAGATAATGCAAGAGATTGAATTATATAGCATAATTCCCAAAGCCACATTTTGAAGCACAAAAGACCATAATACAGTAGAACTGGAGAGGCAGCAGCTGCCTTCAAGGACATCCAGCACAGGACAGGGTAAAACTTCACACCACACGGTTTCAGTTAACAGCATCTTCCCAGCAATCTTTGAGGATGCAAACCAAACAGAGGATTCTGCTCCCTTTTATTCACCAACAGGGTTCTCTGCTGCTGCAAGACTGGATTTCAGGAACCAAATCTATTTCTCTTACATTCTTCAGTCTCTATTAAACTTGCTGGAACTATCATGGCAATTCCTTGTACACAGACAAATCCCACACTGAAGAATCAAGCCTCAAAGTTACAGTTCATTCTAGCAATCTTCAGGCTTATCTTAAAACAGAACATTGATTCAACACAACTCCCCACACTTTTTAGAAAGAAAAAAACTGAAAAAAAGAGAGCAAACATTTAAAATATTCATCACAACAGCGGTCAGCACTATGAAATGCAAAGCATATCACACTTCCACTGAGGATTTTATTCAGCAAGGCTGATACTGAGCAGCACAAATCATGTTTCAATCTAACCTGACAAGACAGTACTGGCTCAGGCTCTGTTCTTTATAAGGTGCCACCCAAATAAACACTGATGAGCTATCAAAGTCTCTTACCAGTAGTTATTCAAACACATCCCATGCACACGGATAGTTTAAAATGCTTAAAGCAGCAATAAGAACAGCAATTAGAGATCTGACTGAGGAGGCAAAAGCACTTTAAGCAAAGACATATAAAGAACAGGGTTTCACAGTGAGTGTAAGAACTGGTGATGAATTAATGGCAGGGATCTTCACAACTTTAGGAAACAAGAGTGATGTGTTCCCTTCCCTCAGTGACAAACGGCTCCCTCAGACACGAGACGGATCAAAGTGATCGTTTCCTTGATTTCTTTTATAAGCTTTTGTCACTCACTCAGACTTCCTCATGTACATTCAACTGCCCCTTCTGAAATACATTTCATGTAAGAATCTGCAATAGGAGGAACATGGCATGACTAGAATATACAGCGTTCACTGAGAGGGGGCCCAAACCAGAGTGCTAACAGGTTTTGGGTAAATGAAAAGTCGAGATGCTTGACACCTTGCAGGACAGATTGTCAAATCTCTTCTGCAGCATTTCAGGCTGTCAAACCTGGGTGCTTCCACTGCAGTCTGGTATTGCTATGAGCTTCAAAGGCAGGGCTGTTGGGGATTCTTTGCTTTCAGTACTACCACAGAAGTTAACCCCATTCATACCACTAGAAAATGCAGGGACCTAAATTTTCTTTCAAGCTGTTTTATCAGTGAAAGAAAGATCTGGATTCCAAATCCCAAATAATTTTATCTGGTAATTTTTCAGTTAAATCTGGCAGAAGCACACACTCTGAATTAAATGAAAATGCCCATATACCCCCACATTGCCTTCAACACACCAGCAAATGTATTTATCTTTTCTGTGACGGAGCTCCTGAGCTTCAGAAGAACTCAAGTAGTCATTCCAGTAATTCTGGGGATCACAAGGCTCACTGACACTGGTGCCACACATGGGCTTTGACAGGACTGGTAATTAAAGGACAGCACTTGTTCCAACCCAGTGCAAGCCCAGGACAGATCCTTCTGTCCTATGGTAAATGGAAAGTAAGACTTTGGAAACCTAGGCTTAGGGAGGGGACAACTTGAAGACTTCATCTAAAAAACCAGATTCATTCTTGAGTGTTTGAACCAATACATTTAGGACACAGATTTAACAAGCAACAAAAATACTCACCATTTTATAAATTGAGAAGGTGAAAAATCAGACAAGATGACTGAAGTTTTTTTTAGATCCTTGAGCTCTGACTGACCAGAACATTACACACCCCACTGAGCTGGATCTCTCTTCTAGATATTTAACTATTTATTGATTTATTTGTTTTTCACTTGTAAACCTAGTTCTGTCTCTCTTGATTAGAAGTTCAGCCTTCTCCTGCCACTTTGCAATTTGGGTACTTTTCAGACAATCTGCAAAAGACCCAACTGGTAGAAAACATCCTCAGGCAATGAACTCAGCCAGATAGCCTGGTCTGCAAGGGTATTTCTGAAAAGGCATTTTATTGCTGCAGAGGTGTTTCTCTTAATATGCTCAATATTGGCAACAGCTTCAGCAACCCAAATGCTCATGATTTTGCCAGCTTCTGCCAACAGTGATAATAAACACCTATCTTTGGTCTTCTTATGAAGAGCCCTGGAGTTGCAGCAAACCTGTAAGCTCCTTTTCCTCCTCGTGCCTCACACTCTCCATCTCTGCCATTGCTAACTCCACGTCTCCCCTGGACTCTGGCTCCACTGACCACTCCCTGCCTCAACTTACCCCCAGCACTTCTCTGCTCCTCAGAAATCCACCCTCTGCACCGAGAAGTAAATACATAGCCAGGCTGCTGTTACACTTGCAGGAACACTGATAGATTACACCCATATTATCTCTCTTCCATTACATTTTTCAGCTTCCTTGTGCTCTCCAGAGACTTTCCAAAGCTAATTTTCCACTGTTATAAGTTTCACAGAATTTGCTTTCTCCTGCCACTGCACCACACTTTCTCCCCCTTCCATTCTCAGCCTGGCAGCTCTTACTCATCCCAAAGCAATTAAAAGTTCATCCTTCAAGATCAAATGTGGAGTGAAATAAAAACCAGACACTTCAGGACCAAAAGGCACACCCCCCCCACCTCGGTACTGAGCTTCCTGCCATCCTCCACACCACTCAAAATTCTGCTTTTTTTTCAGCTGTTATATATTTAAAAATCTCTTCCCAACCCTCTTCAGAAGTGCCCAACTAATTTTTCTGATCATATTCAAAAGCCTTGCAAAAACATCTCAGTTTTGAAGGGAGGCCTTTTCAGACCAAGGGTGGAACAAGGACAGAGATGGAAAACCTGACAGGTCTTTTTCCTTAAAATAGCTATTTCTCCTGAGTAACCTCAAAGAAGTTTTGCTTATGTCCCAGAGGGGAAACAAATTCAAAATTTTAAACCCTGAAAGTTGCCATGAAAAGAATTGACAACTTTCACAGCTCTGCACAATCATGTTCTCCTCTACATTCATTAATTGCTGCCACTCAAATTAAGCATCCCTAAATAAGAACATCTACTGTTCTTAAATGAACTACTAAGAAAAAGTACAAATTTACCTTTGTTCTGTCTTCCATGCTGTTCTCTCCTTGCACAGGAGTAACTGGATCACTACCTACAGAGCCTTCACTCCTTTCCATCACCTACTAACTGGATACTCCACATGAAAAGACTGTAACTTACACTAGTCTGTTACTCCCAACATCTCAGAAACTGCAGGATGGAAATTCCTCCCAAAGACACAGTCATACAAACAGAACTTGGAAACTGGGGTTTGCACTGATAATTTGAAAAGAGAAAAACAAACAAACAAACAAACAAACAACCGCCATAGAACCCAATCCCAAAACAAACAGCCCAACCCCTCTTCCAGCCAAAGGAACCAAACATGCTGCTTTCCAGTGGCCAAGTAACACAGCTCTATATGGTCAACAAGCCAGGTATAAATGAACCTCCAGCCCTAAAGCAGACATTCCTTTATCAGCCTCCACAGCCAGGAAGTATCCTGACCTTGGAGTGGATCTGAAACAGGTCACACTTCACCCCAGGAATCTTTCTGCAGCTGGAGTCAGACTTCTGACTTTCTGCTGCTGTAGCCGTCCCATCAGGTGATCAGGAAGAGACTTGCTATTTGATCCCTTCTGATTTACTTCACTTTTACCACCTTTTACTGAGTTCCACCAAAAAGAATGAAAACCCAATATCCTCTCCTCCGAAAGCAAACACGGAGCAGAGCAGGAGGAAGAGCAGAAGATGAAAGTCACTCCAGTCCTCCTTGCCCAATCACTTGAAAGCAGTCAGCTATTTTTGGCAGTCTCTGAACGTTCAGTCACTGGTATGCAAGATGAGAAGCAAACGTAAAGCAGAGCACATGACAAACCTGCACTGATTGTAACCAGCAGAGACCTCACTCCTCTTTACAGGCACAAGAAACAGCACCTCAACATCTGCAGCGTGGGCTAGGAAGGAGCACCTGCACTGCATGATGGCCTCAAACAATTACAAATCATGATTCCCTCAGGAGATCCACATGCCTGGAATTCCCACCAATACTACAACTCCCAAATATACCTCTGCGATTTTATTTTACTAAGAAAGATTTTCACAGATCAGGTATTCCAGCTCTGCACCCCACAAGAAGTGACAATGGCTTGCAGTGACAACTGGATCCATCCCAGTTTCTTATTCTCTTGCAGCACTCAGAGCAGCAAAGTATAAGTGACAGCAGTTCGGAGCACTGTGTATAATTCCAATTAAAACATTTATCATTTTTCAGGCAGAACTGTAGCACAACATGGGCAAACTGAAATATAAGAGCAACACAAGAATTTCATATGTGTACTGAACATAAAAGGTAGCTGCACAGAACTCCAGAGCAGATGTAAAATCCAAAGGAGAAATATTTCCATGTAAGCAATTTGACAGCACATTGACAATGTGTGGAAGTAAATCCAGCCTCAGCTACTTGAACACTGTGGCCAGTACCAGTGAGCTACTTAAGAGACACAATGGAAAAAAAAGAGAACCTACCACCTTCCTGGTAACTTCTGGGAAATGGCTGAAAGAACACAAACAGAAGTAGTCTCTCTCCACTTGTGTCTGCTGGGAGGTGAGCCGTGCTGTGGATCACCTGGAGCTCACTCTGCTCCCTTCTCCTGCTGGCTCTCTCCCCTGCCTCTCTCTCCTAGCATTCCTCTCTAGTTCTTTCATACTTGCTTTCTATTGTATCTTTCCATTTTATGCAAGAAAAAATGTCCTGCACTTTTTCCCTTCATTTAATGAAAACTAAAAATTTCTGAAGTTTGAGCAAAAAGTCACCTACAACAGAAGAGGAAAAAACACTGTGAATTCCCCTTTCCTGGACAAACACCAAAGCTGTCAGGACACAGTCCCTCCTGAGTGATGTCCTCAGGAGATCCCACTTCAGCAGGGGGCTGGACTGGAGGAGCTCCAGTGCTCACTTCCACTGTGGACCATTCTGTGATTCAATACACTAAATGAACAGGAAAATCAAACCATTAGACCAGCACTAATTACTATGGGATTTGAATAAGCAGGCTATGGGGGGCAGGAGAAAGTGGCTCAGAACTCCTAAACTTCTGTAATTAAACGTGGTGGCTGAAACCTGAGTGGAGCTGCCGGGAGCGCAGAGCTGATGGTCACCACCTCTCCTGTGCTGTCCTTGGGGCAGCCACTGGCACGTGGGAAGGGTCACCTGCAGCCAGGAGAGAGAGGCAACTGCCCAAGGACGAGGGCGAGCCGCCCGATACGTTTGTCACCAGAGGCTGGGGCCGAGCCACCAGCCCTCGCTGTCACCACGCCAAGCTGAGCATCACTGCCCAGGGTCTTCCTCAGGGGCCTCTCTGAGGTGACAACAGGGCTGCCCCGAGAGGGCTCCAGAACGTTCCAGATGGTTCCAGAAGGTTCCACAAAGGCCTCACCAAACCTGGCAGCAACACTGGCACCAGCTCAGTGTGTTTTCAGGGGATGGAGGATGGAGAGGATCAGAAGGGCGATCAGATGGGAACTGCCACCGCTGCTCCTGCAACCCCACTTCTGGGACATCGGTGTCAGCTGCTAAAGCTCACAGACAGGGATGCAGAAACCCACCAGAGCAGCCCAGCCCTGCTGGATCCCCTGTGCTGGCATCTAAGAGTGACCAAGAGAGGAGAAGCTGTCACTTTACAAAAGGGACCCCCAAAGCAAATGCTGTGGAACTCTCGGGTCAGATGAGGATTACACGATGCCTGCCTCTGATCTGATCCCACCAACACAAATGGCAGTCATCCTAAATTGCGTGGTAACTAAAAGCACATGCATCAAAGATATCAAGCACTGGTTATACAATTTATTCTTAGAGCAACCAAGAGAGCCTTACATCAATTATATCAAGCCTCACTCACAGAACAGAGTGATCTCTGTAAATACACCTTCATTTCAGCTACAAGCACAACCAGTGCCAAGGGTAACAAACCACCACTAGTTCAGATTCAGTCTGTCTTGAACTGTGTACATGTAATGCAGCCCAGATCAATGGCAATTCAATTGCTATTTTAGGAATATCTCTTCTTCCCACTTCATTCCTGTCCTCTGCTCCCTCCCACCTCACAGTGATGCTCTAATTATTCAAACAACGTAAGCAGTGTTCAATCCATGCCAGCCCTTTTTTCCTTTAGCACTGACCTTGCCTTATACATCACTCTCACAAAACTAATTAAGTAGAGAACAGTCTCACTTTACACTCTCTTCATGAAAAGAACTGAATTGTTACCTGCCTGAGGGTGCAATTCAAATTATTTTCGCCTTCCTTTCACTCAGCAACACAATACAAATATTGAGCAAGGAACCAGACCAGGCAATTCAAGGAAACCATTTATCCAAGATAGTACACACAAAAATAAAAGGAATTTTGTAAATAACATATATAACATAGTTGTCTCATTTTGGTTTTTAACCTGCATTTTCATTTAAGCTTTACCAAGACATGCTTTGGGAAAAGCAGGGAATTTTGTTAGGTCAAATGACATAGTTGAAGAAAGAGCAGTTTGGGGTACCCAAGTTCTAGAGCCAGGCTCAGCTAAGAGGGATAGGAGTGGCTGAGAAACCTTCAGTCCCACAGAAGAGATCTAAAATCACGGGATCTGTGAAAGCATCCAGCCACCAACAGGGCAGTTCCCCTCCACTATACATAAACACCAAAGTCCTGGTCTGAAAATGCTCAGCTATAGGTTGTCTAGGATGTGAAGCTTGTCCTCTCAGAGTTACAAACGTTTTGTTTGTACACAGGACACCTCCGGATTTACAGAGGGTTTTATAAAAGCGTGGCTTCACTGCTTGCAGGGAGATTGAGGAATGGGATTTGCTCTGTCTTTGCTCCTGCTGAAGTGGTTCCTACAACTCTGGAGCCGTGTCTTCTTCAACACTCCACAGCAATAACACACAGCGAGGATCAGAAGCAGAAAATGAACATTCATCTGACCCAAGGCTACACTGCAGCACTCAACTCCCAAAGCACAGGGGCAAGACCAATGCCGTGCAGGAAATCACAGTAAATGGCACAAACACAGTTAAGGACAAGTCTCCAGTATCCTGAGGGTGGCCACAGACCAGAGATGCCAGAAGCCTAAGCCATGCATTCTTAGGCATCTGCTGTGGCTGCTGGTGCTCCTCCCTTTGCAGCACCCTGCAATGCTCTGTGGGGCTACTCATCCTCCAGGCTTCATCTGCCCAGGGAGTTTTTCCTTTGAAGACGAGATTTGACATCTACCAAGAAGCAACTATTATTCAGTTTCCCTCTTGAGGGGAAAAAAAAAAAAAAAAAAAAAAAAGGTCTGTCTTTTACTACCTTCTGTACAGCACGAGTTCTTTGGCAGGGACAGCAGCCACACAAGAACCAACACTGGAACCAACCCAGAGTGTGGAGCTTGTCCCTGACAATCCTGCCTTACTGAGCATTTCTTCAACACTGAAAATCACTGAAGAGCACCAGAACCAATGTGCTGGCATTTTGATCTCAAGACTGCTTCTGACTTTTGAGTTGCTGATGTTTTATCAATGTACTTGAGGGGCCACCGTCTTGGGATTTAGAGGGAAGGATGTCTCTTCTGTAAAGAGTTACTGTCGTTTGTGGTACCAAAGGCAGTCACAGATAATGAGTCATAACAGGAGGTAGTTACTGTAAATATTCCAAGCATGGGCACATTAACAACCACCCACTAATCAGAGGCAATGCCACAGGCAGACACAGAGAACTCCCACTGGTGTCAATGGGAATTCTGAATGGATCAGGACCTCAGCCAAGCACCGAGTTTGTACTGTAACCTGCAGCATTAATATCCAGGATGGGAAGGGGCATGCCCCAAATTTTGGCTGTCACTTTCCAGTGGGCAATGCAGGCACCTCTTCAAAGTGGATCTGCAATCTCAGACAGGAGGCTCAGAGATTTCCAGTGTGAAGTGAACAAAAGCATTGAGTTTAATAATAATTCTTCAGTGTCATTAAACATTTATAAAACAAACACAAGTTCTGATGTGTAAGTCAACAGTACCAATTGACCACAAAAAGACCCAATGTGCTGCTGGCAAACATCTGCCTGAACAGACACTCAAGTTCATATCCTAAACTACAGCTGCTGCTGCTGTTTGGTGGGGCTTTTTGTCTGAAATGAAAAAGAACCAGCACCCAAATTTCTTACAAAAAGACAAAGAAATGCCCTGCCTGAGCTGGCCAAGCAGCACTTGTGGCTGTTAGCACCGTGCTCCCTTCCCCCTTCTCACCCTCGTCTGCACTTGCTAATTTTGATTTCGTGGACTCAGACCAAGATGTGGTCAGCTTACATGTGGCTCCTCTTCAGTCCCTGAAGTTAAGTTACTTTCTCATGATTCAGTACTATAGAAATATAACTGTTGAGATCAGCTTCTTTATTTTTGTCAGCTTTTCTCCAGACCTTTCAATCATAAGCTGCATTATAGTATATTCCCATAAAGCCATGAAAAGCAGTAATAGATACCTCAAAATTCTGACTTCTATTTCTCCTGCCAAGTGATTTCTCCAAGTGCTTTGTTTTCTGCTGTCACTGAATTAGAATAGTACCTGTGCTTCCAAAGTCTTCCCTGTGACTGTCACTATTTCAATACACTCTCCTCAGATTAGAAGCTTTCAGCTTAAAAAATGCTCCTATTTTGCTTTCTGCAGAAGAAAATACACTCTGTATTTTCTAACTGCTTATGGCTGAGGTTATCAGACTTTTGGACAAAGTTATCCAAGTTCCTTGTGGTGACAGCATGGTGACAGGAAAAGATCCCCCTTCATCTACTTTGATGGGGAAGCCAACAGTAGATAACCTCCTTAGGTAAAAAGAAAAACAAATGCAGATGAATCCATTCCTCAGATTTAGTTTCAGACTCTCTGCTCCAGCTTTTGACTTTGCTCAGAGGAGCCACACAAACTGCCCCGCAGCCTCTGGAAAGGTCTGGCTGTAACACCAGACAGAGCTCTCTCAGGCCCAGGTCCAAAGCACAGCACTTTCAGCACATCTCAGCTCCCTTTCTAATGCCCAAAACTCTCCTACTGCCCCACAACTCCCCCAAATAAAAGACAGAAAATCTGTAATTCAAAATAGGTTATGTTGATACAGCCCCAAGGATGGCTGGGGACACTCCCTCTACTGCTCTCAAACAAAGTTTTGCGAGGCAAAAACTTTTGGGGGGAGAAGTGGGGCAAGTGCCCTGCCCTGGCACCGCCGTGGCTCTGCCCAGCAGCTCCGTGGCAGGACCAGGACCTGTGTGGTGGGAACTGCGGGGTCCTGGGAAGGCACCCGGGGCACCTCCTGAGCACAGAGCTGGGAAGGCACCCGGGGCACCTCCTGAGCACAGAGCTGGGAGGGCACCCGGGGCACCTCCTGAGCACAGAGCTGCCATCGAGCCGCTGCCAACCCTGAGACACGGCAGGACGCTGATTCTTCTCCAGAACCTCACGCTCCTGCCAACCCTGCAAAGGGCACACAGTGAGGACAGACAGACAGACACCTGCCCCATGATGAACCCAACCCACCCGGGACAAGGCTGCTCTCTAGAAGCAGCTGCCTGCTCCACAAGCAGCCTCCACCCCGGAGCAGCAGCAGCAGCCTTTGGGAAGCAGCTGGGAGGATACCTGGGCTCACAGCACCCTGCATGTAACTCTCACAGTCTGAAAAAAACAGGGGGAGGGGAAAGCAGTGCCATAATGTGCCACAATCTCATAGCCACACACTCACAGTTAATGCAGCATCTTGCAGAAAGTAAAGGTGCACATCCCTGACTTCCTTCTGTTAATCCATGAGCTTTATTTAGATTAGGATAGATAATTCTCAAACATCCACAGCCACTTTTAAAAGCAACCAGATATTGAGCAGAACACAGTCCATCACTCAATTTTCTAGGCAGGACTTATAAGTGGGACCAACAAACTCAAAAACAAGCAGTTACTTTCCTCTTTGGCTTCTGAAAAGAAATGAAAAAAAAAAACCCAACTATTTTGATTAAGGATAGATTTTGATACTTCTGAAACACCTGCAGAACTCCACTGACACCACACACTTTACAAAAGGGTAATTTAACTGCAAATAACCACTGCAAGGCAGTAAGTATTTGCTCAGGATTGTGCTTATTCCCACCAAAATCCATGGCCATCCAAGGTTCTGTATAAATCAGTTTTGTCTAAAAAGATCCACCCTAAAGATGACTGAAGAAAGTGTCTTTGAACAACTTACACAGAGCAGCTCTAACACCTGGGCTGGACATGGCCCTCCCCAAGCTCTGTAGAGAACTACAGCCAAGACTCATCTCTTGCATGGCCCTGCAGTGCCTAAGAAAGCTTCAGGAGTGAGAAAAGCTGATGCTGCTCTCACTGAGAAGTATTCCACATTTAATAGGCAAATATAACCCTGGGACACCTGTATTTACATCAAATATTAACACTACTTCATGTTATCTTACAGAATGGGGGGTACATGAACATATCACCACAATAACCCACTCGTACATGAAACATGTTTATGTTGTTCTTTGAAAGAGGAGTTAACTACCTCAAAAACATAGAGCTTTCTCTCAGGACTCCAGTGCCACAGCACAGCTGCAGAAAAATGCAGGAAATTGTATCTTATCCTTTCCAGGAAAATTACTGTTTTGCTGTATTAAAAAACCTAACCAAACCAAAAAAATCTAACAAAAAAACCCACCCATCACTGTCTGCATTTACTATGGCTAGAGCCAAATTAAACATTCCCACTTAAGAGTATTAACACTTGTAATCACCAAAAGAAAATTCAGGTGGTTCAGAGGAAAAAACATTTCCTATTTTTGTCTACAACTGGAGAGGCTAAAGAAGACCATGCAGGCTATCCATGAACTAGTAAATATTAACTCCTTATCACCATCCCCGGAGCCTTTCTAAAAGCGTATTTCACAGGTGTTAACCATGACTCACTTGCCTACAGCGGTACCAAACCACCTCACACGTACCGGCTCCTCCTGCTGTATCTAAAACTGCCTCTTCACTTGGTGATAACAGAGAAAGTTTTTATTTGAGCTCAAAGAGCGTAGCAGCATCTCCTGGAAGCAGAGTATCAGCACCAACTGCTTTTCTTGGGAGCCTCAGAATATTCACCTTCTGGTACCCTGTCACCACTGACATCAAAGCCTTGCACGTCTAAGGCACTACTGACTCATTAACAGCAGGTACAAATGCCTTTGTCCCACTGGTTTGACATGTGCCAAAGCCTGTACACAGGCAATTTCAGACATTAAATATGTTATTAAAGCTTGTAATCACAGAATGAAATGGCATAGCTAAGCTTGATTTTAAAAAAACAAGCTTTCAGGCAAGCATAGCACAACAATGGCAATTTCTTTTTGTTTATTATTATAACACAGTTCTAAATCATGCAAAACAATTCCTCAGAAAGGCGGGAATCTTTTGTTCTGCATTGCTCAATAAATTATTTAAAGCAATTTAGTGAATAAGGCCACCGTAAAAGAAAATCAAAACCAACTCAACTTCAAAGAATATACTGTAAAAGCAAAAAAATATTTATCTACAAATATGTAAGGTTTTGAAATGCATCTGAGTGGTGAACTTGATTGTGTTGTTGAGAAAAAAAAAGTGATGCAAACGCTAAGGTTTTGGACAGAAGACAGAACATAGTGAGAAGGGGAAAGACAGAGCTGGGAAACAAACTCATATTAAAAAAAACAAACAAACAAAATAGCTCTCTAAAGTGTTAAATGCAAACTTTCAAAAATCACGAAACCAAAAAGCTTTTTATCAAGAACAGAAAGGTTGAATTGCTTTGATTCGGCCTCTCTGGCTGCTAGAAAAGTAAATGACAGGGAAGTGTTCCACTCCGTTTTATAAAACTAGTGAATAAGGAGTAGTTTTTGGTCCTTCGGAGAGGCCCGGCCCTCAGCCCTCCCCGTGTCCCCCAGCGCAGCCGGGCGTCACAGCGGGGTCACCGCTCCGAGGGACAGCGAGCCCGACAGCGGGGACGGGCCCGGGGGCACGGCCACCTGTGCGGCCCCGGCAGGAGCCCTGCGACCCCCGGCAGTGCCCCCCGGCGCGGGCAGCCCCGCTCCGCACGCTCCCAGCGCCGCGGGGCCCGGGGCCGAACCGGGGCGGGGCAGCCCCCCGTTGTGAAACTGCAGAGGAATAAAGC